>OX101755.1:0-600000 GCA_944452675.1 Tachina lurida
ACAAACTAAGTTAAGGTAGAATTAGTAAAATCGTATCGTTCTACTTTACAGTTTACCGTATCGTTCAGCTTTGTATACAAAGTTATAGAAAATGTAACACTTTGCACAGCACATTTTTTTTCCCTGGCATTGAATGCGCCTTTTTTGACATTCGCTACAGAAAAATCTGTTTTCTGTAGATTTCTACACGTCAGCAGTGCTACCCACCACATATTTTATAACTACTAACATGCATTGCATATGGTACGGCTTTTGTCAGCTGACACGCAACTTCACGATACGATTTTACTAATTCTACCTTTAGTTGCAGTTTTTTATATATATAGTGAATTTACTTAAAAAAAGAATACGGAAATTATTCTCAATGAGGTCAATTTATTTATTATAAACAAATATTCAACCACTTACTATTGGCCTATTGGCAACCTTAACCATTTTATTTCCTGATAATAATAATGTTGCGAGTATTGACAAACATTTTTTTTAAGTGTGGCAACCTAAAGTGTGGACCAAATACCAACTTGATCACCTACCTATTATTTTCTTTTTCTTCACTTAGATTAGATACTCATATTTATATTTCAAATAAAAACTTAATGAGCCCAATTTCTCTATTTCCAATATATTTATTATTTATTGGCGAACAAGTCAAGTGATTTCCTATAAACGGACTAAAATCATATTTCCTTTCCCGCATTTATCAACATTTCTTAGCAAAAACAAGAACCATTCACGTCAATTTTCATCAAATAAGCGCTATATAGCTAATTCACACACCATTTTAAGGATCATTTTTTATAACTTCCCATTAATTCAAAGTTTTATTTTATTGGATGGATTAAAACTTTTTCATTATCAAAACTCCACTTTAATCAAAAGTGAGCGATACGTTTAAAGCAAGTTCACCCTAACTGTAACTTTTATCGTGAGGTTTAGTCCTTTGTAGTTGCCACGTTTGCATACGTTGCCACACTTTCTTCTTAACATATTACAAGCAAATTTTATTTGAACAAAACATGACACAAACCAACAACAATACAATACAAACATAAAATAATGCACAAATAAAATAATTGACCAAAATGGTTTCATTTTGTTTTTAATCTGGCAAATAAACAAGAGGAAGTTGCCACTAAGTATTCTTAACAATCAATATCCGCAATATACACAGAAATGTTTCCACCAAATAAAAATTTTATTATTTATTTTAGTAGACAGTTGTAATAATGGAAAAATGTTAAAGGTCACTTTATAGTTCAGTTTCGCTAAACTTAGGATTAACTATCCGGACTTTTATCGTCAACTCATAATAGTACCCCTTAAGCTTGTCAAATTTTCATACCAAATGCATTTTATTGAAAGTTTATAAATTGATCAGAAATTTATAATATATTTAGGAATATATTATATTCCTTAAATATTTATCAACAAGATGACTCTCACGGAAACAAGTATGTACATGTATATGTAGTTCAAAGATTTGTTAAAACACCCTTTTATTAGTTAACCGTTTCGTTTCTATAATATGTACAAGTACAAAGGTATTTCAAATCAAATTGTACCCACATCTTTTATATGCATATGAATTATCATTTCCACACATTTTGCTGACATTGTTCAGATATGACGCAAAATCTTTTAAAATTTCCGCTGACAACTCATTTAAAAATCATATAGGATTTTCTAAACCATATTGTAATGGTTTTACGAACTTCCTCAGACAAAGATGTCTGATTTCTTGCAAGCCACTCATACAATTTTCGATACGTTGTATAATTCAGATACAAATTCAACGTGTAATGAATTAAGTTTCATGTCAAAATTATTCACTGGGTATAAATACATATCTACAAAACTGATAATATTCAATAAGATGTGTATATTTACCTTACATTGAAACATCATTTGACTCTCCTGTGGATTCTTACATTTGATGAAACAAACAAGTTTTTGCAAAACATTGTACGCTGAGAAAATTTCGATCCTCTGCATCATTTAAAAACAGAGAAAATCGTATGCACTTAATGTTTTAACGAACATAATTAATTCATTGATTAATTATTATTTTTCCAACTTCTGCATATCATGTATTATTTTAATATCGAAATATTTTAATCTTTAAACACAGCTTTTTAATTTCGCAACACCTGCAGTTTTTCACGTTCCACTTGTAATTGACATATAAGCAAACAGTTGCGCGCCAATCATACTACAAGGCAGATCAATTAGTAGGTACTCCTATTTCTTAATCAAAAATTACTTCTCCTTCGTTGGTATAAATGTTCACGTTACTTGTTAATGCTGGGTAACATCGAACGAATGTCAAACGCCATTCAGAAAAAAATGTTTATATAGTGTTTTCTCATAATGAAATTAGAAGCATACCTTTAGGCATGTATCTACGGCACCTAATTTGGCATTTGAATAATTTTCTAATGTTGTTTGCAATACAAGTTGTTGATCGAAGGATTTCAGGTGACATCGTGGGACAGGCCGTTAGATATTAAACCAGTAACATTAACAGTATCGTTATTAGCTGCGTCGTTATATGATATAATTTCGTTATGGGACATAAACAGGTGGCATTATTAAAATTAGACGATTTTATCCGTAATCCATATGGCAGCATAGATTCGCCATAAGTATAATTTTTTCAAGAAATGGCTGGCGGTTCTTATTCTAGTTTTGGAGGTTTTGGAGTTTTATCGAATTTGGATGCACAGAATATTGGAAATTTTTATCTCTCACAATCGTAAGTAATAATTTATACAGATCTTTGATATTTTTTTATGCATATGTATTAATTTTCGTGCAGGTTTCAAGAACAACGCCAAAATCTTTAAAATTGTTGAAGGCCTAGCAAAAGATTTTGTAGAAGGCTATCAGTCACCCAAACGCCCAGAGGACAGCTTTAAAGCAGTTGTCATTAAATTACCGTTCGTTTATTGTGATATTTTGAATCATTCCTTGGACTTGTTACATTTTTTGCTTGAGGAACCAGTACAATTTGAGAATCTCTAGTAAGGAGTGTTTTCAGTAGCCTTTCGGAACTATCACCGGTTGACCTTAAAGACCTGCTCCGCTGTATTAGGTGCAGTGGGTTGTTCAACCCTTAACTTCAGCCACATAAGCGGACCCAAGCTCTATTTATTAGGTCGATGTAACTCTATAAAAACAAAGCAATACAAAAAACGGCACTATTGGGTATTCAAATGGTACTCATAAATTAATATGTTTTAAAATATTAACACGAAAAAATATGACTGCTGTGAGCAACCCCTTACAATTTACAATTATAAATATTGACTTATTTGTATTTTCGCTTTATCACCTTTGTACATTGCTAACTCTCTCTCAATTCCTTTAGTAAAGTCTCTCATATTTCTACGTGTAGTTATAACAAAATAATAAACATAGCTCAGAAAGTCTTATTTTTTATGGCTTTTTTGTTTGAACCACAACAAGTTGTCAGAAACACACACAAACATGAACTAAATAAAGTGTGTGGTGCCCGAAATTGTGAACAACTTTTGACAGTTTAAAAATTAAAACTCAACGAATCATCAGGAGAATTACATTGACCTGATAAATAAATCTTGGAGCGGGCCTTTCAAACCTGACTTTCTTATCTTCCCCACATAAATGTCAAATATTGATATTCGGCAAATTGAACAATTATTCATTTGGGAAATATCATTCAATTATGTACTTATATAACATCGTACACTAAATCACAAACAGCCACAACTCAAAAAAATCAAAATGCTCAGGAGTGGAAAACACTTTTGATGCTGTACAATTGACGTAGGTACATATGTACTATGTAGCATAAAAACAAGCATAACGGTCGATTTTCAGTGAACTGATTTATGAAAAAACAAAACCATTTTGAACATTTTTAGTTGTGACTGTTTAGTGTGAGATACATATGTGTGTACATCAGTATCTAAAAACTTACTGCTACCAATTTTTAAACAAATGACAAATTTCTTTATGCAGGAATGAATGATTTTAAAACCAGCTTCAAGCGGTATTGTCTGTCAGATATGTATGAATGTACTCGTATGTATGTACATGTGTACATAATATATATATACATACTGCCTTACGGCTCCTTTCACAATGTACAATTAAAAGCTAACAGGGACTTTAACGACAAGTTTTGTATGAAGAACTGTCAGTCAAACTTCACGTTAACTGTTAATCATATTTTGTGAAAAGGGACGTTATTCATAAAAAATATTTCTGTTTAATAAGAGGTTTATATAGTTTCTATAGAAATTTGATTAATAAACATCTTATAAAATCAAAATATTTTTATGAATTAGGCCCATAATATACATATATGTATATACATATATATTTATACATAAATTTACATAAATATGTGACATTTCAACGTTATATGTATAATATTTGATCTTGTGTACAAATTTCGTATAAGAGGCTTGCACACGAACCTCTTGCGAAAGAAAATAATTTTATATCTTCATTGAATTGTATGTAAATCAAAAACTTAAAATTTGTTTACTGCGAAACTAGAGTTATGCCTCTGTTACAATAAAGGAGCGATATGTCATAAGTTGTATTCGGCCTAAATATATTTTTGCAATTAATATGCAATAATTTTTTTTTATTTAGTTTAATAACGGTTGGAAGGGGTTGCCAAGTTTTTATACAGACAACATTCATTTTGTAAAAAATGAAAGTTTAAGTAGACATTGATTTTTGATAGGAGTGAGTGGGTACAATTTTAAGTATCAGCTCGTTTGTTGGAAATGACAGATGTTTATTTTTTTTTGTACTAAAATATATGAAAATGAAAATAAAAAAGATTGGAGTAAAATATAATTAAAGTATGCACTAGTTTCCTTCTTTCATTTTCAACTGATCGCTACTAGAAAATTTATTCAAAATAGTAAAACGAAATGTGTATTCATGTCTGGAAAACATGCTACAATTGTACAATTAATGTTTTTATTTTATCTATGTAGGTGGAATGCTTATTTAATTAATTCCATTTTTTTGTATTCGTATTTTAAGATAGTTTTAATAATTTTATTAAGGCATACTTGTTCAGGTTAGCTGCTTGAAATTATGAGCGTACATCATATTATAGGCTATATAAATTTTATATAAAAAAGTACATACATATGTACATACATACATAAACAGGTGGCATTATTAAAATTAGACGATTTTATCCGTAATCCATATGGCAGCATAGATTCGCCATAAGTATAATTTTTTCAAGAAATGGCTGGCGGTTCTTATTCTAGTTTTGGAGGTTTTGGAGTTTTATCGAATTTGGATGCACAGAATATTGGAAATTTTTATCTCTCACAATCGTAAGTAATAATTTATACAGATCTTTGATATTTTTTTATGCATATGTATTAATTTTCGTGCAGGTTTCAAGAACAACGCCAAAATCTTTAAAATTGTTGAAGGCCTAGCAAAAGATTTTGTAGAAGGCTATCAGTCACCCAAACGCCCAGAGGACAGCTTTAAAGCAGTTGTCATTAAATTACCGTTCGTTTATTGTGATATTTTGAATCATTCCTTGGACTTGTTACATTTTTTGCTTGAGGAACCAGTACAATTTGAGAATCTCTAGTAAGGAGTGTTTTCAGTAGCCTTTCGGAACTATCACCGGTTGACCTTAAAGACCTGCTCCGCTGTATTAGGTGCAGTGGGTTGTTCAACCCTTAACTTCAGCCACATAAGCGGACCCAAGCTCTATTTATTAGGTCGATGTAACTCTATAAAAACAAAGCAATACAAAAAACGGCACTATTGGGGTATTCAAATGGTACTCATAAATTAATATGTTTTAAAATATTAACACGAAAAAATATGACTGCTGTGAGCAACCCCTTACAATTTACAATTATAAATATTGACTTATTTGTATTTTCGCTTTATCACCTTTGTACATTGCTAACTCTCTCTCAATTCCTTTAGTAAAGTTTCTCATATTTCTACGTGTAGTTATAACAAAATAATAAACATAGCTCAGAAAGTCTTATTTTTTATGGCTTTTTTGTTTGAACCACAACAAGTTGTCAGAAACACACACAAACATGAACTAAATAAAGTGTGTGGTGCCCGAAATTGTGAACAACTTTTGACAGTTTAAAAATTAAAACTCAACGAATCATCAGGAGAATTACATTGACCTGATAAATAAATCTTGGAGCGGGCCTTTCAAACCTGACTCTCTTTCTTATCTTCCCCACATAAATGTCAAATATTGATATTCGGCAAATTGAACAATTATTCATTTGGGAAATATCATTCAATTATGTACTTATATAACATCGTACACTAAATCACAAACAGCCACAACTCAAAAAAATCAAAATGCTCAGGAGTGGAAAACACTTTTGATGCTGTACAATTGACGTAGGTACATATGTACTATGTAGCATAAAAACAAGCATAACGGTCGATTTTCAGTGAACTGATTTATGAAAAAACAAAACCATTTTGAACATTTTTAGTTGTGACTGTTTAGTGTGAGATACATATGTGTGTACATCAGTATCTAAAAACTTACTGCTACCAATTTTTAAACAAATGACAAATTTCTTTATGCAGGAATGAATGATTTTAAAACCAGCTTCAAGCGGTATTGTCTGTCAGATATGTATGAATGTACTCGTATGTATGTACATGTGTACATAATATATATATACATACTGCCTTACGGCTCCTTTCACAATGTACAATTAAAAGCTAACAGGGACTTTAACGACAAGTTTTGTATGAAGAACTGTCAGTCAAACTTCACGTTAACTGTTAATCATATTTTGTGAAAAGGGACGTTATTCATAAAAAATATTTCTGTTTAATAAGAGGTTTATATAGTTTCTATAGAAATTTGATTAATAAACATCTTATAAAATCAAAATATTTTTATGAATTAGGCCCATAATATACATATATGTATATACATATATATTTATACATAAATTTACATAAATATGTGACATTTCAACGTTATATGTATAATATTTGATCTTGTGTACAAATTTCGTATAAGAGGCTTGCACACGAACCTCTTGCGAAAGAAAATAATTTTATATCTTCATTGAATTGTATGTAAATCAAAAACTTAAAATTTGTTTACTGCGAAACTAGAGTTATGCCTCTGTTACAATAAAGGAGCGATATGTCATAAGTTGTATTCGGCCTAAATATATTTTTGCAATTAATATGCAATAATTTTTTTTTATTTAGTTTAATAACGGTTGGAAGGGGTTGCCAAGTTTTTATACAGACAACATTCATTTTGTAAAAAATGAAAGTTTAAGTAGACATTGATTTTTGATAGGAGTGAGTGGGTACAATTTTAAGTATCAGCTCGTTTGTTGGAAATGACAGATGTTTATTTTTTTTTGTACTAAAATATATGAAAATGAAAATAAAAAAGATTGGAGTAAAATATAATTAAAGTATGCACTAGTTTCCTTCTTTCATTTTCAACTGATCGCTACTAGAAAATTTATTCAAAATAGTAAAACGAAATGTGTATTCATGTCTGGAAAACATGCTACAATTGTACAATTAATGTTTTTATTTTATCTATGTAGGTGGAATGCTTATTTAATTAATTCCATTTTTTTGTATTCGTATTTTAAGATAGTTTTAATAATTTTATTAAGGCATACTTGTTCAGGTTAGCTGCTTGAAATTATGAGCGTACATCATATTATATGCTATATAAATTTTATATAAAAAAGTACATACATATGTACATACATACATATATACATATGTACATACATATACATATATATACTCAAACAAAAAAGTGATTTTGTTACCCCTCTGAAAATAAAGCTTGATATGTTTTATGATGATTCCCAAAATATTTTGGTTCTTGCGTTGACCATCCGTGAGCTGGACCATTTTTAAAAAAGGTCTTTTTTCAGTTTTTCGGTTTTTTGTACTTTGCTCCAAGACGACATAAATAAAATTTGGTCTCATAGAAAAGAGTTTTTGAAGCAGCATCCAATGGTATATAAAACTTGACCACTTGCGACCTACTAATTGAACTATTTATCTAAATACATATATATTTTCGTTTCGGGGTTTCATACAAATTCTACTTATTTGGAAATAATGTTTTGAAATTGAGCAAAGTATAAAAAAATTCAAAAAACTGAAAAAAAGACCTTTTTTAAAAATGGTCCAGCTCACGGATGGTCAATGCTAGAACCAAAATATTTTGGGAATCATCATAAAACATATCAACATGCAACGATGCAAGACTATTTGCACAAGATTGTGAATTGTGCTAATGAAATTTCAAAGCAAACTAAACAAAAATCAACTATCAGCTATTAAATGGGGACTCAAATAAAACAGTGATGCCAACTCAAAGTTGTGACACTCTAAAAAACACGCTTTATTTATTTATTATAAAAAAAATTCTTAAAAAGTTATGTTATATGTACATATATTCCTCATGCGCTTTTTATATCCGCCGATATCACCGTCATTTGCCAACTAATTTTTTTTTTCAATTTGAAATGGTATACTCAAAAGGTGGTCACATTTTCATCAGTGTGTGCTAGGAGCGGAGAGAGAGTTACGTAGCGGATCTAAAGGCTCAAGTAACATATCGTCGGTTGGTTTCTGGCACAGTATATTCAAAATACACAATGTCTGCAGCAAACCAGAAACCTACCGACGATATGAAAGAGTTATGAAGTAACATACATAGAAAATATAATCGTATTGAGAGCGTACTAATTTTTTTAAGTCTCAATAGCGTTTGAGATTATTGAATGACAAGATTAGATACTATGACCCTTAGAATGAGTCGCATTAGACCATGTTAAATTGCCAACGAAACCCAAGATAACATTGTTATTTGTATTTGTGAAGAGATATGTGGGTTAAAATTTTTATAACCGACGAACGGATTTTCCCAACCACATTTGAATCTTATGAAACTTAGTTGTCTTTTTGCACGTTACTCAACTAAGATAAATTTAAAATTTTGGACTTCCAGCTTCTGTTTTTCCTGAGATATGGCGCGTCAAAAAATGAAAAACTCATTAAAAACACATATAAGTGGTCTGCCATTATTGCTCATATCTTTAAAAGTTTTTAAGATACAGGGTCGAAATTGGTCCCATTTAATAGGTATTGAGAATAGCTTTTAAGCTGCATCTATTTTAACTTTTTTTCTGAAAGGTCAAAGATCACTGTCACGTGATTTAAAGTTTGGGGAACTATATCTCAAAAAATGAAATTTTTAAAATTCTAAAAAAAATATATATTAATCCTGACAGTCTCTTCTGCATTTTGTGTCAAAAAATTTGAGTGAGCTCTTATTATTTCCTGAGATATTGATAACGATGTGAAATTGTTTGAAACAAATTTATTTTTTTTTAATTTTTTTTTTATTTATTTGGGTGATATTAAATACATATGTATATTAATTTCGACAAACGGAGTTGAAAGTAAGAAATACTTTTTTTTATATATGCGATTAATTAATTGTAAATGTTTTCTATTGAAAATTCCCGGTCATGGTAAACACAATAAACATAGTTTTTTCAGAACCACTGCTTTCGATTTAATAGAAAACTTTATTCATTAAACAAACATTAAACAACCCAGTAAAAAAATTGGAAGTCATTCCAAAGGAACTACATTTTCATTGCTTCCAAAAAATCAATATTATTAATTTGCCAGTAGTTAGCAGAAAACTATGTAGAAATTTATTTTAGTCATACAAAACCTTGAAATTTCTCCATAGTTTTAGAAAATACTCACCAGAACTTAAAAAAAATCTATTTTTTTAAAGAAATTTATAAACTAATTTTAGTCTAAAATTTAAAAGTTATTTACTGAAATTTAAATGAAAATACTGTTCCGGGCTTAAATTCGTATAAAAAGAAACGAATTATTAAAATAGGTAACTATTTACCATTTTTCCTAGATGAAAATATTATCATAGAGCACAAAAAAGGAAATTTTTCTTAAAATCACTTTCAATTCGGTGACCAGGCATCGAGAAAGAGAACTTCTTGAAATGATAAGCCAATGTAAAAATCATTAGAACGGATCAAAATTTGCATTACTTTCAGATCACAAGCTCTACATGTTCATGACTTTTTTGGAGTGTCTTTTTTTACTGGAAAATGTTGAATAGTTTTCCTACGTGCACTAGGAATAAAAAAATTTAAAAAAATTTCATACAAATTTCCCAAATAATTTCAAGTTATTGTCTATATCTCAGGAACTAATAAGAGCTCACTCAAATTTTTTGCACAAAATGCAGAAGAGACTGTCAGGATTAATATATATTTTTTTTAGATGGGACCAATTTTGACCCTGTATCTTAAAAACTTTTGAAGATATGAGCAATAATGACAGACCACTTATATGTGTTTTTAACAGGGACCGTAACGGTTATAATTTTTATTTTAAAAATCACTTTTTAATCATTATTTCTTGATTTTTATTTATCCCTCACAAAATAACTCTTATTTTGTGACTTTTATTTATTCCTCCGAAAATAACAGTTATTTCTTGATTTTTATTTATCCCTCACAAAATAAGAGTTATTTTGTGACTTTTATTTATTCCTCACAAAATAACAGTTACTGTTTGATTTTTATTTTTTTGCTTAACTTTTAAAATGTAGAAAGCGTAATTTTTGCGTTAAAATGAATATTAACCGATTTAAAATTGAATTTATCGCCAGAGTCTTTAAAAAAAACTCTTATATGTTAAACTAAATTTACTTTTTTATTATTTTTTAATTTTAAAAGTTAAAATTTTTTTGAGCAAAAAAATAAAAATCAGAAAGTAACTGTTATTTTGTGAGGAATAAATAAAAGTCACAAAATAACTCTTATTTTGTGAGGGATAAATAAAAATCAAGAAATAACTGTTATTTTCTGAGGAATAAATAAAAGTCACAAAATAAGAGTTATTTTGTGAGGAATAAATAAAAATCAAAAAAATAAAAATCATTGCATCTATCGGTAGTCCATGTAACATGGAGTATCTTGGTATATTCCTTGTTCACGTAGCACTTCTCTATTATTATGATTTTTTTACTTTAAATTTGGAAAATAATCGTTATTTGCGATCCCTGGTTTTTAATGAATTCCCTACTTTTCGAAGCGCCATATTTTGGGAACCACAAGTCTAGATATCCAAAATTTTTGAATTTATACTATTTTAGTACTATAGATCATTCGTGCAAATTTTTGTGCAATTCTAAGAGGGTAAGGTGAAAAATTGCGTTTTCTTTCGTTGATTTAAAATGGAATTACCCATGTATACTTTTTTTTTCTATAGACAATAAATTATTTTACGTGTTATTAGAATTATGGTTCACTTAAAAATAAATTCATATTATATCTATACATATACATATGTATGTATGTACATGTTAAATTTATTTTCGGTTAAATATAAAAACAGAATTGAAGCAACTACATAATTAGAAATATTTTAAGGAATATATTGTTACACACTTTTTGAAGTCCAAAATTAACTTATTGCAAATCAAATTGAACCCTTTACAAAGCAAAAATAGATTTTTGCAAATCAAATTGAACCTTTCCAAATCTTCAATTAAATTAAATCTGCTTCCAATGTTCATGTAAAATATTTGTTATGTACAACTTATAATTAATTAATAATAATGGATATCTTACAGCAGTTGATGGCAATTTCAGCGAAATGTTTAAATATGTACATAATTGTTGCAGGTTGTTGACGTAACACTTCAACGGAATTATGAATAATATCTACTAAATTGCTGTTATTTCCTGGATCAGCCAACATGTTTTTTCACTAAATTTAATTTTAGAGAAAAAATCTCCAGTTGGGTTCATCATTGCAGAGTATGGTAGCAGAAAATCTAACTTGTGTTGTCTCACTAACCAAATTCCTCACTTGCTGCATCGTATGAATAACAGCTACATACATAAAAAACAATGCTTTTGGGATACCTAAATAAAAAAAAAATCTTTGCAGTGATTTAACATTCAATCGAAATTAAGTTTCAAATTGATTTCGAAAAAGTTCATATTGTTTTGTAAACGATTCAATTTGATTCATAAAAAGTTCAATTTGGACTGCAGAAACTGCATACAACTTTATACATAGATTGAAGTATATGACAAATCATTATTTATTTATGCAAAATACTAACGTTACATATGGACATAAAGAAACAAAAAAAAAATAGAAATTACCCTGTAGGAGATTACGTGTTAATTATCTAAACGGTACTAGTACAATTACTAGAACAGTAAGAAGTAGTGCGAAAATAGTTAAAGTTTTTGTAGAAAATCACACCTGCTGATGAGTACTAGTATGTGTATGAAGTAGGGATGGGCAAAAAATATCGATATATCGAAATATCGATATTTGAGAAAATAAATATCGATATATATCGCCGATATTTCAAAAACCTATATATCGATACATCGATTCTTATTTACGAGTATCGGGTTTCGATACTTTTAAGAGCTACAGCCGTTTTTTAACTGTGACCCAACTAAGGCAGGTGACTTTTTGGAGTGTGTGGGTATAAGCCTAAAGGTAGAATTTGTTTCTACTTTCTGTTCTGTTACGAATCAGCTGACTCTTTTTGGTTTATAAAAATCATATACATATAAGCCATTAGTTTTTCTCTCCTTAATTCTGTTATGTTGCGTACACATTCCTCGATGCATATCGTTATTCACTTTATGAATGCGATGTTAGAACTATAGCTAAAACTTTACAACAATTACGCCCGGGAACTGAAATTGTATTATTTTTTTGACGTGTGTTTGTAAACTTTAAAAACCGAAAAGTTGCTTCCACTTTCCCGGGAAATGAAAAAGTCCGGGAAAAGAAAAACTCTAATAACAATGGACGATGCAAAACTCATCACTTTAGTGGAAAACTGTGACCATTCTGGTCCGAAACAGCTGATAATTTATTACAGAAAAAGTAACTATTAAAATTTAGAAACAGAACGGCACATCACAGAGCAGCAACAGAAAGTAAAGACTAATGAAGCCTTAAGGAGCTACAGTAGGCTACGTATAACTTAACATAAATAGTTCTTTTGTATTAAATTTCTTAAAGTAAGTAATTGTGCATTCGAAATTAATGCAGCAAAATATATCGATATATCGAAATATCGATGTTTTCAAAAAATATATATCGATACTGTTCAAAAACATCGATACGATATATATCGATACATTTCCTTCATTTGCCCATCCCTAGTATGAAGTATTTCACGGCGCCACATTGCAAAGTAAATTTTAAGGACTCTTATAAAAGTTGGTATAAAAGAATTAAGTATTAAAATGTTAGGTTATACTATGTTTAGACGTTACGTGCTTCGCTCTCTATTCATGCTTCACGCCCCAATCATGACCGAATCAACTTGCTTCGCCATACAAAATTATGAGAGCGAATCTAGTAGATTCAATATGAATCTACTTGCGAAGCACGTAAAATTGGTATCTTCTCTAACTTTTATCGCAGTTAATCGCCACTTTATCTGAACTAGCTATCAAAACAAAATAGGTATGTGTGTATGTGTGTGTTTGTAAACAAATAAAAACAAACCAAAAAGCATAGATGTGAGTTTAATATAAATAAATTTAATTAAGTTATGAATAATATAAAAAGGAAAAATAAGAAGAAAATATAGAGATGCCTTCAAAAACAAGATTTCGCATGAGTGGAATTTATGTAAAGTATGTATGCTTATGTGTATGCATGTATATACATACGTGCGTATGATACGTATGTTTGTGTGAATATACATAAAAAAAATGCTACGCGAACAGTGATGCCAACTTTTTCAGAGCAAAAACCACTGTGTGTTCATAAAAAAGCACTAAATGAAATAAGTACTCGTATTAGGGATGGGCAAAAAATATCGATATATCGAAATATCGATATTTGAGAAAATAAATATCGATATATATCGCCGATATTTCAAAATCCGATATATCGATACATCGATTCTTATTTACGAGTATCGGGTTTCGATACTTTTAAGAGCTATAACTGTTTTTTAACTGTACGATATTGACATTACTACTAGTGATGCGAAGAAAAAAAAGAGAAGTTTCATAATAACATACCAGGCGAATTTATAAGGCGACCCAACTAAGGCAGGTAACTTTTTGGATTGTGTGGGTATAAGCCTAAAGGCAGAATTTGTTTTTACTTTCTGTTCTGTTACGAATCAGCTGACTCTTTTTGGTTTATAGAAATCATATACAAGCCGTTAGATTTTCTCTCCTTAATTATGTTCTGTTTCGGTTCAACTTATGAAAATAAAAAACTGTTAACTAATTGTAAGTGGCAGCATAAATAAAATAAAAACATTTCGAAATAAACTGTGATTGTGCTTTAAGAATTAAAAAAAAATAAATTTTTACCAGAAAAACATAAAACTATATTGAAACAACAATTAGTGTTTTTCATATGGGATTTCTTGGGATCCCGCACATTTTCTGGGAAAGAAATCGCGGGAAATTTGTGCGGGCAACTTTAGTTTGCACACATTCCTCGATGAGTAAGGTGATGACAGTAGAACTATAGCTAAAACTTTACAACAATTATGTGTTTATAAAACGTTATTATTATTATTATTATTATTTAATCATGAATTATAATTTGTTTGTTGTTGAAATAAACAAATTAAAATTAAATAAAAAAATATTTTGTATTGTTTTGCACCGGGCGAGAATTCCCGGGAAACCGAAAAGTCGTTTTCGCTTTCCCGGGAAATGAAAAAGTCCGGGAAAAGAAAAACTCTTAAGGAGCTACAGTAGGTTACGTATAACTTAACATAATAGTTTCTTAAAGTGACTGATTGTGCATTCGAAATTAATGCAGCAAAAAATATCGATATATCGAAATATCGATGTTTTCAAAAAATATATATCGATACTGTTCAAAAATATCGATACGATATATATCGATACATTTTTTTCATTTGCCCATCCCTAACTCGTATATATGTATGTATGTACATATGTATGTATGTACATAAATATATTTTTATTTATTTTTTTATGTTTATCTATTTATTTGCAATACAGAGAAAGCCCACATGGCTAATTATAATTATAAATGTATTGAATGAGTAAAAATTAAAAATTTAAGTTAACTACAATTTTAAATTTACTACATTTCATAGGTTTTTGTAATAATTTCAATTATATCGAGCCATATTTCCATTTTGCTTATAAGTAGAATATGGGTAGGAAAATAATTGAAGTTCATTTGGGAAGACACTCCAATTATGGTGTACTATTTTAACAAAATAAAATGCAGTTTCATCTTTTTCCTCTGGCCATAAAACTGTTTTAATAAAACAATTAGATTTTTATGTGTTTCGTCTGAATTAATTTTTACATGAACATGGTTCAGTATGTTACATTCTGAACAACATAAGCCTTTTCTTTTTAGACCGTATTTGATATGAATGAAACAATTTGATTTATAAAATTATTGTTTTTCTAACTTACTTTTAAAATAGTTATTAGCACTAAAAGTTATTTCTACTTCAACATTTGAACATGGTAATGTTAATAGTCCTAGAGCAAATATTGACAGTATTAGAAATAGATTATGATCAGTTGAATTTCTAGAATTATGAACTTCGATCGAAAATTTATCAGTTCTGAGCAAATTTTTCCATTTATTTATCCTTAAATTTCTAATACTTCGTTCCATTTCTTCAATTTCAGCTAGAAGCAATACATTCAGTTTCCAAAAAGATATTAATTTTTTTGCCTTACTGTTTCCATTTACAGAAGTAATAATGTGTAGTTTTTATGTACTCAGTGGAAAAGTTACTGGTTTACATTTTTTTTTTTGCTTTTGTCCACTTTGTTAGAGAGCCTTAAGTTAGTACTTTTCAGAAGCATTTTTGGAAGCTTTCGTTATCAAGAAAGCAATACATTGCTTCCCTCAGTGGTTAGTAATTAGATTATTGTAATTAAACTATTTTATAACGTGCATGGTATCCTCTGTAATTTCTAGAAATATATTATTTTTTCTCACTATGAAAGATAAAGTTTTTCTTCCTTCATATTTCACAAAGCTGAATTAACATTCTGCAAAGGAAACTTTGCATGTCTAAAAGGGGTGAAAGCAGATAGCTTTTGAAAGTGAAAATAAAGCCACCACACTTTAACAAATTAATATTTAGAAGATTTGTAAAACGCACTAAAATCAAAGGTGAAAAGCACCAAAAAAAGGCACTAATTTCTTTTTAAAGCAACAATTTGAAAAATTCCGCACTGTTATGAATTAAAAAACTCTAAATCTAGTACGAAAAGCACTAAATTGGCACGATGCACACGAAGCACGAATGCGTAGTCTAAACAGTATGATTCATAAACATGATTCAGAGAGCGAAGCAGGTGATTCAACTCGTCGTCTAAACATAGCATTAGCCTAAAAATAATTATAATTAAATAATTAGAAATTACCCAGCAAAAAATAAATGAACGCGTTCAAAATGAAACGTGTTTTCATGATTTCTTTAATGTCATCGTAAGTCGTCGTAGTTTTTGACATTGACAGATTTTCATACAAAAAGTTTTATCTCCAACAAGAGAGCATACCTTAACAGTTAGAACGGCATATTTCGTATCCCGTCTGCGTCAATATTTGTATGTTTTGTATTTACCTGAAAAAAAAACGTCATAGAATCAGTGAACTGAGTTCAATGACAAGCTAATGTAAAAATCATGCACGTTTCACGTAAATCGAACCAGTTCGTCATCACTTGAACCCATGATTTTTTTTTCTGAGTACTTTTTTGTATGTTTGTTTTTTGAGTAATAAAACAATCGAAATCGAATTTTATCTAGGAGTTTTCAGTGGGCAACAAAGGAATAAAACAAAAAATTTTAGGGAATTTTTCTTTACAAAAGAACTCGTAATGAACGAGTTCTAAGATAACCAATGGGCTCCAAATGTACTAGTATACGTATACAACCATGATACTATTAATTTTCTAAGCATAATCGATGCTGACTTTTTAAAATTAAGAAGATATTGGAAAGATTCCAGTTGGGAAGTAATGGTGGGATATTTGAACTAGTAAAATACTATTTAGACAGCCTGCAGGATAAGAACAACGTTATATATATACATATATAATATATGTATATGTATGTACGTATGTATGTATATGTATTTTATGTACATATGTACATAAAATGCATTTTTTGGTATATAGATGATATACATACACATAAAATCAGTATCGTTTAAGAGAAACCAACAGTTATTTTGTTTTTCTCCATTTTAATTGTTACCTCTGGTTAGTTACTTCGTCTATCTATTATTTGAGTAGTCTTGAATTCTACAGCACGGCCGGTTTCAGCACCCAACTTGTCGCGTACATATTCACGGATCTTTTGTAAGCTTTTGTCAGCTTCACCAGACGTTGGTGCTGTTTTATTTTGAGTTGTTTTTCCTCTGGCTCTATTTTTAACTCTATCGGCATGATAATTATATGGTCTTTGAGTAATAGCAACCACTTCCGGAATAGCTGTATTTGCCGTGTTGTAATATTGTTTATAATGGGCAGAACTTTCTTGCTGATGCTGAAAATCTTGGTGATAATCAGGTTTGGACGTGGGTGCATGTCTATCATTGGGTTTTATCGATGGCAATTGGTACATTTGATATTCATTGGAGTGGTACTCATTTTTGTTGGTAAATACTACCCTGGTGTGTGATAGTCTAGGATTATTTTCGGCTACAGGCGATGACAAGGAATGTTCATTCGGATTTGATTTATCTTCCATTACTCGTTGCTCTTCTTGTTGTGTTAGAGAATACTTATGATCAGGTTGTACTTGAGGCACCATTGATACTAAAAATACTTGATGATATGTATTGGTTGGTAGGTTTTCAGGCTGAACGTATTGCTGTTGGTGAGTGTAATAAAATTGAGGTTGTTCTTGCATTTGCTGCTTATATTGAAACTGTTCTTCTGGGTATTGATACTGTTCATTTTGTTGATACTGTGCTTGATGATCATTTCGAAGTGCATGTTGTTCAACTGCACTCTGCTGGGATGAATAATAAGACTGTGCGTCATGCAATTCTGGTTGAGTCTTCTTATGCTGTGAGGAATACATGTGCTTGTAATTCTGGTATACATTTTCAGTCTCGTATTGAACTGACTGGGGAGTCACAGTATTTTGACTGTCATAATGTAGTTGTTGTGTGTAATCATGTTGTTCAGGTATTGTCAAATGCTGTTGATGTTGTTTGACGTTCTCTACATGACCGATTGCATTATTTCCATAATTATAATCTAATTGTTCGAGTTGCTGTTGCTGCTGCATATTTCCTTTTTCTGCTTCTTCCAATATGTGCAAATACTGCGCGGCTCTTATTTCCAAATATTTTTGCAAAAGCATTTGTAAATGAGTTGCATATTTAGCAGGACCGGGTATACGCAATACTATAACGGGCTCCTCATACTGCTGCTGCTTTTGAGAGAAATGTTTTTCGTGTTGTAGAAACTTCGATTTAGGTATGTCTATCTGCGGTTCATTGTGAGCTATATATGATTTTGATTTCAATTCGTAAGAATACGATGGTTCTACTGATACTTCAGTTTTTCCATCTCCAGTAAAGAAATAATTCGGATTATTGCCGCCTATATCTTGTTGAGAGTAAGGATAAAACATAAACTTTGGTCGGTTGAACTGATATCCGTAGCTAAAAAGAAATGAATTACAGATACACATATACATATATACATACATACATATGTATATTTAAACATGAAATTTTTAAAATTACCCAAGATCTCGATCGATTGTTCTTTTGCTATTTTTTATTTCGGTAACGTTTTTATTTTCTACTTTAATTTTAACTTCTCCTCCATGCAGTTTAAACTGTTTATCCAACTCTTTTATAAATGATAAGTCATCTGGTGGCAGATCCTTAAATTTGTCGGTTATATCTGTTACTTTTTTTAAAGCTGTTTTCAATTGATTTTTTTGTAAATAATTGACTTTTTTTGGATAAGGAAACTTTTCGATTTCTTTTGAATTGTTTGTCTTTGTTGTAGTTGAATTGGAGCTCTCTGTACCAACTACGAATACATATAAAACAAATAAGCAAATCTGAAAAGATAAGAGTTAGTAAATATAATTGGCAATTAAAACGTAGTCGCACCAAAAGCGATTTCTAAAATACATTTAATTTTATTTTTATTTTTTAACCCCCGACCAAAAAAAGGGGTCTTATAAGTTTGTAGTGTGTGTCTGTACGAGTCCAAGTACAGACCAAACGGCTGGACCGATTTTGATTTATTGTTTGAAAGGCGACTTGATCGAGAGTGTTCTTAACCATGTTTAAAGAAAATCGGTCCAGCCGTTTAGAAAATATCACATATTTTCTGGATAAATCGGGGGTTTTTAAAATTTTTATTTTTTCTTATTTAAATATGATATGTACATATGTACTAAATATCGCCGTGGCTCCGACAAAATCAGCTATGTGTTTTTTTTACCAAGTTTTCAGGAGAGCAAAAAAAAAAATGTTTTATTTTTAAACCATTCAATATTTTTGCAAACTGCAACGCTATATAGAAACATATTTAGCATTTATATAAGTATTTCGTAGCGGAATTGCCTCAAAAGCTACACATAACTTATTTTGTTGTTCACTTTCAAGAGCATTTCTAATAACACTATTTTTATTTGAACACAGCGGTAGTCAATTGTCTCACTCTGCATTACTTTTCAACTAACTTAAAATTGATTTTATTTAAGTTACCTGGTAGTTAGTAAATTTAAAAAATTTTGCTGGGATTCGAACTATGTATCATCACAAGTTGTATAGTCAACGCGCTACTATTCATCTAAGGTACCATCTAAAATAATAGCAGCAAAATGTTAATATAAAATTGAAATGAGTTTCAAAGTTGCTGAGAGTAAATTTGTTGGCTTTCACTTAATCCGATTGCGTACTCAACTTAAGAATTAATTTTGGGTCCGTTCTGCATGACATTGCAGTTAGCTTTTAGCTAGTCTACGAAAAGTTAACTATAACTTGATTATTTTTGTAGTCTCCGAAAGGGAATAAATGGTTATGGATATGTATGTACGAATATTTCTATGGATTTCTTTTCGTGTGTAACTATCGTCAGTTTCATTGTCTGTATCTGGATCACTATAAAACATTGATGAAGAATCTGAATTAAAGGATGCACTTTGCAACCATGACCAACGTATTAAATCTTCCTATTATAGCCTTTTCTTTTGGTATGCTGCAACGGTATATCAACATCATATGTACGAGTATCTCTGCACCATTAAATTTAGTTAAATTTTTTGCTCCATTTCTTTCAACACTTATTTTGCTTCATATTGACCGTACCGATTTCATTTTAATTTTTAACTGGAAATAATGAGCGAAAATTATTGGAAAAAAGTATTTGGACATAAATGTTATATAATTTCAGTAAAAACTACTGTTTTATTAAACACTTCATCGCGTTTGGTGCGTAAACTTTTTTATCGATCGCGAAAAACTAAAAATGTAGTTCTTAATATTTTTCCATGTCCTACACGATTTTACCTTGGGTGGTATGATATTTGCAAAAAATCCTAAATTTAAAGCCCTAATGTACATATAAACATTACTTTAATTATTTATAAGTATACGAACAATAACACTGTGCAACAGTGAAAAATACACACGGTCCCGACAGTATAGTTTCGATAGTACTACCTACCAAAGTGTAGTAAAACCCTACACACAGTTCGGCGATTTTGGTGACCAATTTATTTTTATGGACCGCCAAAGATTTCAAAAATCACTACAATCTCAAAAATTGGTGTCATCACTTTTTGGCCAACAGCTAATTCAGATTTAGTAATAACGCATTACTATATATGGCAATAATGTAGCTAAGAGTCTACCAAACACATATTGTTAACATCTTACGCCAACAAATAATTTCTTTCTGCACTTTTTTCCAAAGGAAAAGTAATTTTTTTTTCTTTTTTCGGAATAACTAACAGAGACTCCTAATTTTTTGTTAACAATATATGGGAAAGTTGAAGCTGCGGTAAAACAGAGACTCCTAATTTTTTGTTAACAATATATGGGAAAGTTGAAGCTGCGGTAAAACTGAACCACTTTTGTGAAGGCATCAATAAAATTTGAATGGGTCTAGACACCCTAAAAGCTCATATAGAAAACTATTTACCTCAAAAATTTTCGTATTTCAATTTTTTCTATAATTGTAAGTTAACTACTATTTTATTAATAAACGTCACCAATACTCAAAAATCCCATCCATGTACATATTTTGTGTACTCAACTCTTCAGAGAAAAACTAAATTTTCTTTTTTTATTAAGTTTTGTGCAAATTGAAAACTTTAAGCTAGTTTTGTTTAAAAATTTTTTTTGAGTTATGACGTTTTCGTAGTAAAATCAATGTCTACATACATACATACATATCTCATATTTACTAAAAGAACTCATGATGATCCTCATATCGTTCCACATATTATGTAAACATGTAACACAAATATCTTGTTTACCCAACTCTTGAGAGAAAAATAAAATTTTCTTTTTATATTAAGTTGTGTGAAAATTTAAAACTTCAAACTCGTTTTCTGGCAAATTGTTTTTTTAGTTATGGCTTTGATTGAGTAAATGAGCGATATGTACTTGGGACACACATGCATGTTTTTGTATATTATGAGAAATAACAATTTTAACAAAGAAAAAAAACTGACGACGAAATTTAAAAGTTGCGTTTAAAGAGTCACACATTTTTGGCAAGTTGCATTCACTGAGGGTTGCAGTAACCGATGTCGTAGTGTACATATGTTTGTATGTATGTAAATATGCATGTACAGAGATTTTGTTTGTTCATTGTTACGTAAAAACGAAGATGGTATATTTATGATCAGCGTTGTCAACTTTGAAATTTCAAAACGAAAAGAACGCGCCATTTAATAAAAATCGCACAAACTTTACAATTTCTTTTTTATTTCAGATGTTTATTGAATTAAGATTACATAAAAACTTACATTTTTTGTATTAAAAATTTTTTAACAATAAAACAAGATTTTACAGGATTCAGGGTTTTCATAAAAATCAACACACATGTGCCCTTAATTATGAAAGTGGTCTAAGTCATCGCAATGTAATATACAGACAAATTATATATAGACATTTAAAACTTTCAAAATTTGTGTATTTTTATGCAGGATTCAGTTATTTTGACTATGAAATTTTGACAACTTGCTGTATCTTGGAAACCGTCAAAGGCAAACTCTTGAAATTTTCAAAAAAGTTAAAATTAAAAAATCCCGAAATAGAAAAATCGCCAAATTAAAAAACGCGCTTAGATGAAAAATATCACCAAAAATAAAATAAATCGCCAAAATGCAAAATAAATCACCAAAAGTAAAAGGGTCACCAAAAAAACAAAAAATTGCAAAAAAAACCGATAAAAATCGCCAAATCGGCAAAACTAAAAAAATCGCTTAAATTAAAAACAACCGAAAAAAATTTGTATTATTATTAGTATTACATATGCAGTGTCCGTACGCAACCCGTCACGTGCGAGTCGAAGTCGCAATTTACTGAATTTATTCAGTATTTTATGCAAAACACAATATTGGCAGAACTTAAATTGCTTTTATACTACTAATTATATTATGTACTATATTTGTTTGTGGAAGATTACTTTAATTTAAATTTATTTGCTGCTGGTTCAGCATTGTCTATATGCATTTCATTGTTGTTGTAACAAATCGTTAGTTTTAAACACAAATTTTGAACAATCACAAACCTCTTATCTTATGCACAGACTTTCAAAAACTATTTGAGAATTCACAAATAATAATATTTTTGAAAATCACAAAAGAAAAATAAGCATGGTAAGCTTAGAAACTTACACAAAACCTAGCAAATAATTTATATACGATATGAACAAGGCACATTCCTTTCCAGGTAATATCAGCATTACAAAAACAATGAAAAAATACAACAATAAAAAACAACACTGGTTTAGTTAATTTAATTATGTATTATTTTTCGAACTGTATTTGTTTCTATATTCTTATGAATTGAATAGGCTAATTCGTAACGCTTTTTAAGCCAAATTATATGTGATAATTATTAATGAGCAAATAACATCAAAGTTAGTTGTAAATATTCTGACAACAACATATAGTTGAACGGAATTAAATTAACTAAAATTAAGTCATTGGCTTGTGGCAAAAATTAAATAAAAATATACTTAATAGTAACAAACCAAAAAAGTTTGTCTTAAGTAGAACAAAAATAAGCAAATTAACAAACATGTGCATAGTTAGTAAAGAACAAACGACAATGGTAAGACTGTTGTAAATAAAGAGATGGTAATTTTGAGCCTTCATTACAAAACACATGAGCAAATTGAAATGCAATGAATCAAACCAATTCACATATTCCATTTGCAATAAAGTTTCGTATATAAGGCAGACATCTACATCAACTGACACCACACAAAGTGGACCAAAAACACAGAAGAACGCTGATGAGGAAGGTTTAGTGGCCTTCAAAAACGGCTGGCTGTTCCGTTCAACTATGTGTTGTTGTCAGAATATTTACAACTAACTTTGATGTTATTTGCTCATTAATAATTATCACATATAATTTGGCTTAAAAAGCGTTACGAACATTAGCCTATTCAATTCATAACACTGGGTTTAGTTCATCCAAAACTTCAAAAATATAATTTGTTTAACATAATAATAATAAAAATTATTCACATAAATTTGAAAACATTTCTCCACGGCAACTACCACTAACAAAATTTGCAACGTTTAGCACTTTTCACAATTTTTTAATAGTTTTTTTTTCATATTTTTAAATTTGTTTTCATAGAACTTTTTTAATAAAATATTTTTCATATTGAAATTTTTTAACATTTTTATTAATTTCTCTTTCGTAAGCAATTTTAGAAGTTTCGAATGAACTTTAATTTGAAAAAAAAAATAGCTCAGCTGCATTTCCGCTACTACCTTGTGAATGTGCCTTGGATATGAATCTATTCTATTTTTCTATACCTTTATACAATTAGAAATCTATTGTATCTATCTACAATAAAAGTAATTAATTATAAGGCAAAATGAATAATAAAATCTAAATTTAACATTCAAGAAATTTATTATTCGACATATTGTCATAAGTTTATTTTAATTTGAAAGATTATTTTCTATAATTTCTGTGGTTTGGTTCAATAATTACGGACAAGTTTTTACGTAATTTTGGTTACATATCGCTACGCTGCCTCTTTCTCTTTCAAATGGTTATTCTGATTAACCGCTTCAAGTAGCAAAAATTATTTTTTTCTTGAAATTGTTTTTAAACAAAAATTATCTTAAGAATTATTATGATTTCCATTTTTCCCAATCTGAGATTGATATTAATTTTTTTATTTAAGCGACGGCAAACAAAAACACTGATATGTAATTATTTGAAGAGCTATGTATATATGCACATAAATATGTATGTATATAAATTTAATTTAAGTTTTTTTATTACATAAAACATTAAGCGCATACACTGAAAACCAGTTAAAACAAACTCGGTAAGAAAACTTCCGGCATACAAATATACATATGTAAGTATGTATTTACATAAATATCTAGGCACTTATGTATGTATGTATGCACATACATATGTATTTATAGTTTAATGCATATTTTCCTGTTTCGTTATAGCTTCCATTAATTAGGAAAGATATTAAGCAAGTGAAACCACTATTACAGAGATAAAATGGTATATAAAATTTTCTTTTTTGAAAAATAATATACACACTATACTCACATACATACATAAATATATATGTACATAAATATGTATTTACTAATGTGAATAAAAATATTATGTAAATTTATTTATTTATTTTCCACTTTAAATTATTTCTTTAGAGAAATTTAGTTGAAATCTTACCCTTACAAATAAAAATTTCATTTTTTAATTATTAAAAATGAATAGGTTTATTTAATTCTTTAATAAAGCAGCTTTAAAATTAACTAATATTTTATTTTAACTTTTACTATACAAATACAAATTTATTTTATTTATCCGCGGTGTTTTTTATTATAATTAACTTCTTTTACTGTGGCTGGCGCCTTTACTGCATATGCTTTATATACATACAGCACTTTCTCAATTTATCTTATGTTGCGTTGAAGGCAGGGAACACCAATCTTTTGTATTTATGACACTTTAGAAATACATATACATACATATGTAAATACATGTAACTTTTCTTTTATATTTAAAATTTCAATATATATCTAGAGAATATGTTATATCTCCTAAACGGCTAGACCGATTTTCTTCAAACATAACTAAGAACCATCTCGATCAAGTCACCTATCCAACAAAAGAAACTAAATTACAATCGGTCCAGCCGTTTGGTCTGTACGTGGACACGGACAGACACACAGACACACAGATACACAGCCACACACTACAAACTTATAACAACCCTTTTGTTTGGTTGGGGGTAAAAAATGAAAATGATAATTTATGTACCTTTAAAAAATGTCATATTTATAAGGCAAGAAAGGAGTTTAAAGAATTGCCTAATTTTTTTATAATTTATCCTGTGCATCGTTTCTGTAACGACTGTACGAATTTTTCGAGACGAAATGTTATAACCTGTGAAACATAGGGCGAGTAAGATAAAATTATATTTGTTGATATGTTATTTAATTTTTCTCTATGCAATAACTTCTCACAAGTTACAGAAAAGAAGTACCGTATTTAACAATAAATTCAAAGTTCCGAGGTATCTTTTCAGCTTCCAGGGTTATAAACTGAAAGTTGCCAGTAAGTTTTTTCTAATAATTTGTTTTAAATAGTTTCCATTTTATCTTTTTTAAGTCCCAGCGCAAAGACTGTTTCTTCGTTAGTCTCAGTTCAAACTATGCAAGTCTTATTGATAAGTCCTAGTTTACACAATGCAAGTCTTATTGTTTAGCTGATTAGTTTGTTAGGAGAGAGAGACGAGGGGAACAGAAACGTTTCTTTTCAGCTTAGCAATAAGACTTGTATAGTGTAAACTAGGACTATTGAATTTTTCTTTGAATGAAATGCTTTCAATGCTTCAAACTCCTCTTCTCTGAAACCTAGGAGCTATTCATGTATATTTAACTTGCAACATAGATAGATATTGGTTTAGAAGAATAAATAGGGTATGCACATATTTTTAAACTAGAACCAAAATTTGGTAAGAGGATTTTTTGACAGAACGAAGTCTACTGGGTGTCAGCTAGTTTATTATATAAACAAATTAAAATTTTAAAATTATTGTTTGCTAATGAAAGATTGTCTGCATTAAGCCTCCCATTTAAAATCGGAATGTCATTAGCTTGTGTAAATTATTATATATTATGCTATTTTATAATTTAAACACGTTCACTTTTAGTTCCAGTTCACACTACACAAGTCTTATTGCATAGTGAAAAATATGTGAAAAATGTGATTCTCAAGAGAGAAAAAAGTTTGGCGATCACTGTTGTACCAATTTTGTACTCTGTGTTGATATAAGTCTATTAAATTGTACTTTCATCATCCTGGAAGCTTAAATACACAGAAAACGTATAATAAGAACTCGAAATACATCATGCAGATAGTTTTTTTTAACAAAAAGTCTTCTAATAAAATGTTTAATAACACAGTAAATTTTTAGGAAATTTTTTAAAACAAACGTGTGAATTACTCTCATTCAATTATATATATAAATAAAGTTATAAACAGTATGGTTCCATTACAAAAATACTGCCTAGGAACGAGTCCAAAGTAGAAAAGTGTCGAAAAACCCGAAAAAATTATATTTGGTGAAAAAATACAGACATACATACATATATCTGAAATTTTCTGAAACAAAATATATATTGTTCGAAAGGTATTGGTCTCTTCCTTAAAACATTTTAAAACGGCTGACATTTAACTTAGTTATGCCCGTTATTTCTAGCTATAGATATCTATTACAGATATCTATCGTGTAAGTTAAATTTTATAAGGCAAACGCATAGGTAAAAACCTTAGGTAAATTACCCGTTTGTGGAAATAACGGACATTATAGGTTGATAAATGCCTGCGGGTACGAAAAACCGGGTTTTTACCCGTAACTCAGATTTTAGGAGTATTTGGGAAATTTCAAATACAGATTATTGTTATGCTTGAGAATACCTACCAGAAAAATAGTAACACGTCCCAGGTATTTAGATTTCATCAAAATTTGTCACACAGTGCTATTTGTATACGTAAACAGCAGCCTACTATAAGCAGAATGCATTTTTGTGTGTATTAAAACTTTTCTGATTTGTTTGAAATAGTTTTTAAATTTTATTACACATATTGCATGCATTTTTATGTTTGTTTTATGTTCTTTTTAACCCCCGACCAAAAAAGGGGGTGTTATAAGTTTGTAGTGTTTGTCTGTGTATCGGTGTGTCTGTCCGTGTCCAAGTACAGCCCAAACGGCTGGACCGATTTTGATTTTGTTTTTTCTTTTTGAAAGGTGACTTGATCGAGAAGGTTCTTAACCATGTTTGAAGAAAATCGGTCCAGTCGTTTAGAAGATATCACATCTTTTCTGGATATATTGGGGGTTTTTAAAATTTTTAATTTTTGTTATTGTTATAAATAATAATAAAATATTTAAAAAATATTTCCATTTTTTTGGCGAGTTTTTCGTAGGTAATATACCTACATACATACATTTACATATACACATACATTGCGCATATTTTTATTTTTAGGTGCATTCCCAGCTAACATTTGGGTGATAATTTTTTGCAGAAATATCTTATATGATTCTCCTCAGATCACTTTTGATGATTAAAAACTGATTTTTCAATTGGGTGATTGAAAAGGGATGCACTTATGATTCATATATATTATCAAATAATGATTTCTTAAAAATAGAGGAACAAAATGCAAAGAAACCGCAAAAAGGTGATTTAATGATGCGAGTATAATACTACCAGAAAATTGGTCAAAACTGAATCAGCAAATCGTATCATAAATGATTCTTTGGTATGATTCATCTGTAGGGTACCATTTTCTCACAATGGGAGCATCATTTATGATCGAAAAATTAGCTCATATGCGGTTACTTTTCCCGTCAAGCTGATTCGATAAATTTTCTATTATGATACAAAATGCTAGCTGGGTTTGTTAAGTGCTTAAAATCAATTTTAGTTGCATAACAGTCCTAGCGCTGCTTATTATGATGTACTAAAAATAAGCTAAACCTTTCAGTATTAAAAATTAAAGAAATTATTTTTGAATATGGGTTCCATTTACTTTTGTTCTTTATATTATTATTTCGATTTATTTACAGGAGAATCTGTCTGATTTGTAATATACACACATGTGTTCATTTGTTTATTTTCATTTTACTCTGGCTTGAAAATGCTAAGGTTTGTAAATTATTTTTATTAGGCCTGTTTTCAATCTGTTGTAACATTTTGGTTACTTGCCAGCTAGGAATATAAGAATCCCATAAAGACTTGTGCTGACGATGAATAAATAAATCAGGTACTTCATTTTCAATTGGTTTGTATTTGATTAAAGGGATTTCAGTAGTCGTAAAAGATATAAATGAGGGAGGGTAAGGTAAAGAGTTACTCGATAATGGCAGCTCTTTTTCTGGATAAGAACGAAGAGGCGCGTAAATATATTGCTTTGAATGTACTTTAGAAACAAATACGTTTAAATTAGAAGTCTCTTCGACGACATTATCATAATAGTTTAACATATTATTGCTGAAATCTAATTTTTTATCGTGGCCTGTGCTTAAAGTATTTTGCATATTTTTAACTAATTTAGACGGTTTTATGGAATTTGTCGTCATTGGTGGCGGTTCGTTGCTGTTTACATATGACCAAATTTTTGGTGTTTTGTAAATTATAACTGGTAAATGATGTTGTAAGTTTGAATGCATTTCTAAGTTGGTTGCTGATGGTGCCACATACGCGGTTAAATATCGCGTTTGTAGATAATCATTAGAGCTTAAAATAAAAAAACGAATAAAAAAACTTGGTGAGTTAAGAAGTGATATTGTATACATATTTATGTCTGTATGTTTTTTATGTTTTGCTGTTAAAATTTTTTATAAAAAATAAATTTTCGTTGTTTTCTTCATTAAGATAAAAAATTACTTTTGCAAAATATATTTTCGCTACACTTATCAATTGGAATTATTATTATGTGAAAACAGAATTAGGTTTACTACTTACTGTGCTCTGTATAACCTGATTTGAACTAGTATGTGTTAATTTTACTCTGAACTTTAGAAAATAAATTGTTTTGGCGCAAATTCTTTTTGTATAGAAAATATGTACATGCGAGTATATACCAAAAACAAATTAATAAACTAAATCTAGCAAAATTATCGATTGGAGTAAGTTACGAATAACAAACAAGTCTATCAAATAATATCGATAAAAGAATTGCAATCAAAACTATTTGCATTTTGACTTCAACTTAAATACAAACATATGTATGTATGTACATACATATGTATCTATGTTTTTGTGTATGTGTAATATTGGAGTATTGAGATTATAATACTTTTTACGACAAAAAACATTAGCGTTGAATTTTTAAAAAAGTTTAATATTCATTTGATTACATTTAAGCAGAGTGGATTCAAGAACCATGATTAAAAAAGCAACTGTATTTTATCATACGAGTACTTTAAAGCTTTTAGCTTGAAACTTACCTCACGGTGGTATCTTTAAATTTTTCTATTACATGATGTGGATTGAAAGTATAGGTATTTTTATCTTTACCAAGTTTTTGCGTTGAGTCATAAACATCTTTCATATAATTTGGCGATTCGGTTTGCACCTGTTGGCGCATATTGTCTGCTGCATACACATTGCAATTTATTATCGTACACATTGATGAAGAACATGTTTCTGACTTTATTTGATGATTTATTAAATGTTCATAAAAGGTTCGCTGTTTGGTTGTGTTATAAAATCTCAGCTTATAACTGCGTGGATAACGTATGTTTTTCCTATTTTGAATGGATGCAGTATTTGATTTAATATTATCAGAAACCAATGATGATGATGATTCTTGTTCATTAGTATTAACTGTTGTTGCTTGCGTAAATTCATGGTAGCTCATTAATATTATTATAGTGGAAAGATATATAGAATTGCGATGCTAAAATAAACAAAAAAAGTTATAGAATGTGATAAATTTTGAAAATCAATTACTATACATATCGCTCATTTCCTCAAAGAAAGTCATAACTCAAAAAATTAAATTTTTGAGTTAATGATGCAGAATTAATACTCATATCGTTATTCATATTGTGCAAAAATTTCATACAAATATCTTGTTTAATAAACTCTTGAGAGACGAATTCAATTTTCTTTTTCCATAATGTTGTGTGTAAATTAAAAACTTCAAACTTGTTTTCTGGCAAACTCGTTTTTTTAGTTATGACGTTATGTACATTGTTTTTATTTTAACGGAGAGAGAATAACCTTTAATAATTTGTTCAATATTATTTGAATGTTTTAATTGTTGTTTATGATGTAGCATTCTTTTAAAAGATAAGTGTGAAACTTGTGGAATATAATACGCAATAGCAACCCATTATTTATGCATTTAGTTTATAGTTCATTCAATTTAGTGTATGGTGAAACTTTCGAAATAAAATTTTTGAAAACATTAATATTCTTAAAAATAAACAATATACAATTCCGTTTCGTAAAATTAAGTACTCATTAATAAAAGCTATATCATTGATTTTGTAATCTGCACGATTTACAGCGTCGGAAGTTGGAATAAAATATTATATTATAAATGTAAAAAACTTACAGCCTTATGTTTAAGGTAAAACTTCATGCCCGTTAGCATAAGTGGCAAAAATTTAATATTTTACACTTAAATTTACGATAGAATTTAATATGGTTTTTTCCAAGTTGAGTTTATTTATTAACAGCCATTATACAATAATAAATACAATAACACAAAGTTCCAGAAACGAGCTCTCGCGTATTTTGATAGGGGATTTAAACTGCATTATGCGCCGATTTTTGATGTTCAGTTGTATGGAGGAACTCGTTGAGCCCATGCTAAATTTTTGCACTTATGCTAACTGGCATGAATTTTTACCTTATACAGAAGACTGCTAAGTGTAGGGGCTTATCGTGTTTGGCGTTTTTCGACTTCGACTACGACATTGTATTATTAAAGAAAAAATGTTGCCATGTTCTATAACGTATTACAAAAACGTCGTAGTCGGGTGGTAATAAAGAACTACTACTTTGAAATCGCGTGATTTGGAATTATCGTGATATTCAGAAGAAAAATAAATTTCATAGCCTCAATATAAATATGTACATACATACATATGTATATATGTACCCTTAATTATGAAAGTGGTCTAAGTCATATATTTCTTTTGGCGAGATATTTAGTGTATTACATTTGAACAAATCAAAAAATATTTTTATATTATGCATCATTTTAACTTAGAGTTGTACTAGTCTCGAATAATATAAATTTATTTAATAAATATTTATAGCAGTTTTTTGGAGATTTATTTAATATTCCGAGGCAAAAATGCATATGACTCAGACCACTTTCATAATTAAGGGCACATATGTACACTTAGTCGCAAAACTCTACATACGACTTAATATTTTTAAAAAATTATACTTTTTAAACAAGCAAAAAATAATAAAATTGAATATTTTATCCGATTGCAAAAGTGTACATACGATGTATTGTTGAGTATGTTGTGTAAATTTTTTTTAAAATTTTAAAAGTTTGTGTGTCCGCTTTTTGATAAAACGCTTCTCTAAGCCATTTAGGTATCGAAGAAACCAGATCTTTAGTTGTTTTCGCCAATACATTTTCCCATTTTTCCTTTAAAATTGTAATTATTTGAGATAAGAGACTGTAGCCACTATTTTGACGCCTCTACTTCAAGGAAGCCCATAAATAATCGATCAGATTTAAATCTGGGGACTGTGGAAGATGTGGAAACTTCGGTTTTACTTTATAAAGAAGCCATTCCTTAACCAGCCTTAAGTTATTCTTGGGGTCATTATCATGCATAAATATATATTTATCTTTAAGGCGCAATTTGTTCACATTCTGTAAAAAAATATATTTTTAAATATCTAAATTACCACGAAGATCCATAATTCCATAAAAAATTTTAATTTTCCAACCCCATCAGTACTTATGCACTCCAACACCATTACAGAGTCCCAACCATGTTTGACAGCACTGCATACGTTTTATTAGACAAGTCAATATTACATTTTATCCATGTTTTTGGTCGTCCATCGTTTCGAAATACGTTCAATTTACGCTCATCCGTAAAAATAACTCTTTCCAAAAACTTAAATTTGTTAAGATGGACGTGTTTGTACTCCAGATCATATGTATATCGTTTAGTTTTGTTTATGTGACTTATGTATGGTATTTTTCTGGCTATACACGTCTATAATCCAACTTTCTTTAAGTAATGGCGAAATATATTAGCATCTACAAGAATTTCATAATTATTTTCAAGGCCCTCTTTCAGTTTTGTGCTACTTTCGTTTGTATTTTTCGCAATTTCTCTCACAATTTTGCGCCTTAGTCTTTCATCAAGCCTTGCTATTCGTCCCAATCGTGGAAAACTTTGATTCTTTTGTAATTTTAATAATAGCTATGATTGTAAATTTACAAAAATTTAAGGGTCGTCCGGTTTTTCTCATTTAATTCCCTTCATTTGAAAGATTGATGACGAATTTTCGAACGTTGGTTGATATTTCCTTATTTTTCCCCATTTTTTCCAACTACTGCTAATAATTAAAGCAAAATTTAAGCAAAATCTAACATATATTGTGAAAACAATACTAAATGAACACAAAATTATAAAATAAAACGTGCTACTATATCTGTAGTTAATAAAATACAAACGCGTATGTACACTTTTGCGACGTTGGCTAAGCGTCATTTTTCAGCAATTTTAACTTTACCAAAAAAGTAACAGTGATTTTTTATATTTTTTATCTCGAAGTTATAAAGTGGGTCCAATATAATACTCAAGATACAATATTTTCAAAAATTAAACATTAAATAAAAACTAGGAATAAAAGATACGAAATAGCTAAAATCGTATGTAGAGTTTTGCGACTAAGTGTATGTATGTATGTAATTATGTATGCATATGTGCCTGTAAATACAATAAGAAAATATATATTTTACTAGATTTGAACAAAAAATATAATTTTTAAAAGAAAGTAATTCTGGTAATAATTTATAATTGTTGAGTAACAACAATAAATTATTCTTAGCTAGCGAATGTATTGCATAACTTACTTATATTACTAAGTTATGCCAATAAATTTTATTTCTAACTTATGATGTCTAAAAACAAAGTTTTGTATCCTCTTGATTTGTTGTGTTTGTCACACATACATATGTACATACATATGTATGTATAAAACTGAACAAACAACATTCACTTTGCGTACAATTACACATCTAGTCTTTTTTTTATTAAATTCATATCATAAAAAATCGTTAAACTAATGTTAAATTCAGTTAGTTGATGTAATATTTGGATCAATTAATTTGGAAATTTTGGGTTTTATCACGACTCACCATTATCAACTTTCTAATCAATGTAATATAAATATTGCCTCCAATTTTATGAAAAATACAATTTCTATATCTTTATTCAAATGTTTTTCTCTTCTTTAATGCGAAGTCTTTTTAGTTTTTAATCTTTAGAGTTTTGTATACTAAGGCCAAATGTGTGTCTTAGAAAACCAAAAGTTTACTTTTATATACTCGGTTTGATATTAGAATCCACACTTGGTAGTAAATTGTAAACATACATACACATACATATGTATGTATATGATCCATAAGTACCCTGCAGAAAATGCGAATATTGAAATTGTAGTGATTTGCTAGTGACATTGTCAGTAGTACTACTGACCAGGTGTACCCCAGCCAATGTAATTATCTATTGACATTTAACATTAGCTTGTCATTGAAAATCCACCACTAGACTGTAGCAATACAGACTAAGTAGTTCTATTGGGACTATATGGAGACATTGGCACCAAAGATTCACTAGTAAATTTTAGGGGCTCTAGTCTAAAATATCGATATTTCTTCGCTCGATGAAAATAGTAAAATTATAGCGATTTACTAGTGACATTGTCAATAGTAAAACTGAATAGGTGTACCGCAGCCAATGTAATCGACCATATGGAGACATTTGAACTAAAGATTCTCTAGTACATTTTAGTGACCCTCGTCTACAATTTTATAAGGGTTGGGACAACAAACTTAAATACATACATATCGCACACTAAATCATAAAGAGTCACAACTCAAAATTATAAAAGTGTTTTTGCTTTTTTTAAACCAGTTAATTGAAGAAACTTATAACGACATCAATTTCTTTTGCAATACAGTCTTCTTGAAGAATATAAAATACCGTTATGCTTGTTTTTATGTCACATACTTGCGTTATTTGTACAGTATCAGCAGTTGTTTGTAACTACTCAGCATCTGAAATTTTTTGAGTTGTGACTCTTTATGATTTAGTGTGCGATATGTACGCATAATTAAAAAGAAAAACAAACTATTGACGCGTTCATTGACAATGTCACCAAAAATACACTAGAACTGTTGTCTCTAACGTATCTCTACTCGCGCATAAAAGGAAAGTTGTCGACATTTCAACTAGTGCAATTGTCGCTAGAGAAAAGAGTGTTAACATAAAGACATATGGTTCTAGGCTGACTAGAGGGTAGTTGCTTGCTTGGAGAAAAATTATTATCCGCATATTGATTAATTCTAAAACGAAGTAACAAAAAAAATACAGCAAATGAAAATTTCTCCAAATTTCTCAAAAATGTATTTGTTTTTATTTGCGCTAGTTTATAAATTTTCAACTTTTTTCCATAACATAAAAAAATATGTTTTCAAGTTAATTTACAGTTAAACCAAGTTCAAGTTAATTTTATATTTTTGAGTGTTTCTTATGAAATCGGTTTAGAAACAGCTTTGAAAAAGTTATTGAACACATTAGGGATAATCTAAGTAGTTGGTCCACTAATTTAAAAATATTTTTGCTTATAGCAAGTGAAAATAAATTCAGTAAAGTGCGACTTTGACTCGCGCACGAAGGGTTCCGTACGTTGGGCTTTGATCATTTTTTTTAATACAGTGTTTGTTGCGTTTTTTCAGCTGAAATAATTTTTTTTATTGTTTTTCGCTTTTTTCTCGTTTTGGCGATTTTTTAAATTTTGGCGATTTTTTTTTTTAATTTTGGCGATTTTTTTCATTTTGGTTATTTTTTTTTGCGATTTTTTTCATTTTGGCGATTCTTTTTCATTTTGGCAATTTTTTTAATTTTGGCGATTTTTTTAATTTTGGCCATTTTTTCATTTTGGCGATTTTTTTTTCATTTTGACGATTTTTTCATTTTGGCGATTTTTCCGGTTTTCCGCGATTTATTTTCGATTTAGAAATTTTTTTTTAATTTGGTGCTTTTTTTCGTTTTGGCGATTTTTTTTTTGATTTTGGCGATTTTTTTTCGGTTTGGTGATTTTATAATTTTGAGATTTTTTTGTTTTACCGTTTTTGAAAATTTCAAGAAGTTTGCTCTTACGGTTTCCAAGATACAGCAAGTTATCAAAATTACATAGTCAAAATTACATTAACTGATGGTACACCCTCTAATTAAAATTTTTTAAATTTTAGTGTTGATTGTTGTAGTCTGTATAAAAATACACTAACTTTATAAATTTCAAGTGCACATACATACAATTGTATGTATATTACATGGGATTTTAACATTTTTCGTTGCTCGTTTTGGCACACCCTTTAATTTCTAACTCTTATGTTTTTTTTGGTTGTAGCGGCCAAGGGTCTACACACTGTGTCAAAATTTCAGGTCCGTAGCTCTTACGGTTCTCGAGAAAATACCCTGTGACGGACAGACGGACTTACGGACAGACGGCCAGACGGCCAGACGGACAGCGTAGCGAAAACAATAGGGTTCCTTTTTCACCTTTGGTGTACGGAACCCTAAAAATGGAAGCAATTATTCAGGAACTCCTTTTTCCCTATTTGTGAAGTATCAATATGTGATGTTTTAGGAAAATGAAATACGTCATGAAGTATAAGATTTTTAGAAAAGATAAAAAACGAGCGAAAAATGAGATATACTTAACATCATCAACGCAACTTCGAAATTTAATATTTATCCAAAAAGAGAACTTAGATTCACATTTACACTACTTACGGATCACATTGACTTCCTTGGTCGCTCTTTTTTTAGTTTACAAATGCAAAGTCTTCTTTTTATCTTCCCAATGATATTTTGGCGATATCTTTCTATTTGCTTATTAACGGTTATATTACGATATATTCGTAGTTTGTTTTGAAATACTACCGGCATGTTGTTACTTCCTATTATGTACTCTTTTGTACTTTTACATACATATATAATAGGGAGTAACGAATACCAGTTTAGCAAATGCGAATGCGAAAACGAATAATACCTTTTATTTTTTGCGAAAGCGAATGCGAATGCGATAGCGAATGCAAATATTACAATACGTTAAAAAAATTACATGAAAATAAATTTGTATAAATAAATTGTATAATAAATTTGTATGTATACATAGACTTACTTGAGTCTTGAATTCAGCAAATATTTATTAATTTATTGAATATGAAATCATATTAAAATAAGTATACATTTACAAAATGTTAGGCAATCAACACATTCGTACTTTGGGCCTAAAACCTTGTACTAACTTCAACATTTCATCATGTTCATTTTGGGAAATCAAATGTGATATATAAGTTCAACATTTTAAGTTTTCATGTGAAATAATATGGGTGGCACTTGTTTCGCGTGGAATTTACAATAAACAAGGAATAGTCAATATTTTTAGCATTTAAAATTTTTTGTATGAAGTAATGAATGGTGCTTAACATTTTTCTAAAGTTTGAACAGACTAGTCTTAAGTAGAAAATATTTTCGCGCAAATCAAACACTGCCTTTTCTCTTTCAAAAACTGAAAAATATTTCCAACCACCGCTGGATTTTGGTTTCATTTTGATACTTATGCCAACTTATTTGTGGAAAAGTTTTCCGCTAAAATTTTGAAGCTTTGTTTAGAATACTTTAATTGTAAGTATGTGTATCTTTTTCATGTTGGCTTAAAATAATTTTGGTGTTTTAGACGTTTATTAATCGTAAAATATTTTCGTAAAAGAAGTACACAATTATTTTTGTCTTTAGTATTCGCTTTAAATATTCGCACACATTTTAGCGAATGCAAATAGCAAAAGTAAGCGAATAATTTGCGAATGCGTAAGTAAATGCGAACATTCGTTACTTCCCTAATATACATATGTATGTACATATAACCTCTATCAAACTGTTTTTCGATTATGCGTGCTAAAACCGATCTCGTGCGACCCGGATAATCGAGGCTCAACGTACATTCATTGACAACCAAAGATTGCTTATATGCATAAAGGTAGAAAAATAATAAATTAGGGAAGACGTATGGAATACTCGTAATATTATTGTTGTTTGTATTTATGAAAAAGATTCTTAACTTACTATTTTGATATTTTTGTAATCTTTAATTATATATTTCCAATAAGCCTCATTCGTATAAACTTTTAAATATAAAAAAATAATATTTATAGTTTTTTAAAATATGTAATACATATGTAATTAATTTATTTGGTTACTTTGTGTAAGATAACAAATATAATCGGTCAAATTTAATGGTAATCGTAAAAAGAAATTTTATTAGTAAATATTCTAGTTCAGCCCCTTAAAGTCTTCCTTGAGAATTAAATGTGGTATATTGTTGAGTCTTGTCTTGCGGTATATATTCATTTAAATTTAAACTTATAGGCCCTAATAACTGCTTATCCTTAGTTTCTCTATTCATGCGATGATTTTGCTTATAAGGGGAAATATTGACGGCGTTTGATTGAATGTTATATGATGCTATTGAAGGTGCCGATACATCGACTAGAGAGGAAGGGGCAGGTGGAGGCATATTGGCTGGTAAAGGGGATAAAAGTGGTCGAGTTTCGTAGTCTATACTATCGCTTGGTGCCAAATGCGAATGATATACTAAAGATTGTACTCCAGTATTTCCAGTAAAATATGGCCCAATTGGTACCATCAAAGGTCTCGTTGGAATTAACTGCAGATATTGGATACCACCTTCATGTATCGTTTGAGGCAAATACTGCATCAATACCGGAGATCCCAGTGAAGAGGTAAATTCTGGTGCCGAACTATTGTTATTCCGTATGGGTATAAAATTTGTCTCCATTTCTGGCAGCTTATGCGATGGCTTAAATTTATAATTTTGACTTTGCTTGTTCGACATCACTTCATAATTTGAAGCATAAGCATTTAACGTATTCAGCTGAGCATTTTGGATGTCACTTATCTTCTGTTGCTGTTGTTGATGTATTGACAAATCGTTATTCAGGTTGCCTGGCTTGGTAGAAATTTCTGGATTAGAAAACGGACCAGAAATAATAACATCTGGGATTGTTAAGAAAATCAAAACGAATTGAGGATAAAATTTCTGCGCATACATTTTTAAATTAAATCTATGTAATAACAAAAATAACAGAGATATCATATTAAAGTTTTGCTTTTTACAAAAATTTTCTGGTATATTAGTTTTAATTTTAATAATAAAAAAACAGAAATATCATATTAAGATTTTGCTTTTTACAAAAATTTTTTAATTTTATTAATAATAGCTGTTATTTTTTACTAGGAATTTTAAATTTTGTCGACAATTGGCACGAAACTTATAAACTTACTGTAGATGTCAATTTTACTTAACAAAAATATTTTAAGACACGTTAGGGACAAATTTAATGTTTAAAATTACTAAAAATATTATTATTAAAACATTAAAACAAAAAATTTTTTTTATTGTATTTAAATTTTGAGACTACAAATTAAAGCACACTTTTTCAAATTCACTGACTTTTGCTATTTCGTTGTTACATCACCTTTGAATTATTACACTTCTTTGACTTTAGTAAAAAATTGACAACTGCTTTTATAACTCCGTAGTTTGTTAAATGTTTAAAACTAATCTTTTATAGTCAAACAACCTGATATTAGTAGTTACAGGCAGTTATCCATTTAAAAGAAAAACATGAAACCAAATATTTAAACAAGTCGAAGTAAAACAGTAAAAATAAAAGTTTTCATTGAAAAAGGAAAACTCATTACATACATATATACATACATGCACACACACATATGCACATACATATGTATGTATGCGTTATACATACATATGTACATAGATATGTAACATTATCATCAGGTTTTCAACTTTTTAAAAAAGTTTTGAATTACAAAACAAACAAACGTTTGAGATAATATTGCTTTGCCTAATAAGAGGTCAATGTTAGCAATAATTACTATTAAAAAACGAAATCAATATTACAACTTTTATACGGATTTATTTTTATTTAAACTGGTGTATAAATATTAAAAAAAAGGAAATGATACAACAAAATATTTCCTCAACAACATTTTCGAAACAAGTTCAATGCACGTGACTAAAAATAAATTGTTGTTGACTTGCTCCAGTTAAATTTTTGTAACATTTTAATCAATTAATTAAAAAATTATAGGAATACTGTTGCCGCTGCAAAAATTGAGTAAAATAGTAGTAGTTTCAAGGAGATTGAAAAAAAACTTAAAAGAAACGTTTGGGTTTTAAGGATCTACAAAAACATAAAACGACAAAATTCCCATTTACTCCATACGAATGTGCAGAGCATTAAACCCTGAGATCGTTCTAGCAAATTCATGTCGATTTGCGGCTTAACTGAGGCATCGTGCAATTAATTGGTTACTTCGACTTCTGTTAGCATTCGTGGCTTCAGATTACTTAGGAGTTGATAGAGCGGATATTATTTTTGCCTGATGCATGCCATAGGAGCCATAGGTTTGGTTAAGTTGTCAGATACTGATTATATTGAATGTTTATTTTTGGAGGTTTCTGTTCGATCCGGGAAGAAAATATTACTGGGTATTGTGAATTTGCCTGTTTACTGACTGATTTAACATGTCGTTACGAGCACATTGCAATAATGGAGGATTTCAATAATAATCTCTTTGATCCTAATAAATAGATTTCTGTTAAAGATTTCTGCAGTCACTTCAATCTTTACATTATGATATTAGAAGTAACTCTTTCGCTTCTTGACTTACGGGACTTACGTGCTTGCTGTGAATCTAATATCTTTGAAAATTGGCTAATTTGTTATAGACATCGCAATAAGATTAGATCTACTGTTAGGAACTTGAAAAGGAGAAATAGATTTAGTGGTACAAGCTCATTTTCTGTCTGAAAGGTACTGAATAACATTTTCATCGAGTTTTTCTATTTTAAGAGATTTGAATTCACTGACTTGTTTGAATATTTTTGTACTGTTAAATCAAATCCTGTACACTCAAAATATTTCATAGGTACAATAAACGAAAAATGTGGTTCATTTTACGAAAATATTTGTTGTTTTTACGGTACGAAATGCTGCGTATATAGTACAAATAATATTTGTTTATTTTACGAAATACTTTTTGTCTGTAAATAACAAAATTTTGTATTTTTACAAATTAATATGTTTATATTACAAAAGAAATTCGTGAATCATGAAAAGCAATTTGGTGTAATATACGAAATTTTCTATAAAACTAAAATCTGTAAACAAATTAAAATCTGCAAAAAAATATATTTTTTACATATGAAAAATAATTTTGTAATATAATCTGTAATTCTTGGAATTGAAGGTTGTAAAAATTATAAAAAGAAAAACATAATTTAAGGGGGGTTGTTACAGGTTCTGCATTCCTCATACATCACATACACATACATACATATTTTGCACTGAAACTCGCGAATCAAACTGGGAACACAAGTGAGACGAACAACGAATTTTTCGTTGCGAACCATCGTCATAGAAAATAAAACACATTTGCTCATATGAAAATTAGCATAACACCCCCGTCAAACGAAATTCGTCGTGCGTGACGAAGACTCTGCGATAGATTTATTTAGATATGTAGTTTTTTCTTTCTTTCCACAAACAATAACCATTTATCCAATTATCAATTATAAGATCTGTTACTCATTCGTTGTTGTTGTGCCATGGACGAGATTTATGGTTCTTCCCAGTTGTGTTCCTATCATAGGCCAAAAAGTAATTTTTTAATAATTTTTATTTTAATTGAAATTTACATATTTAATAATTTTTTATAAAATATGTATATGTAAGTATACAAGACAGCAAACAAATGGGGAAAATATTAAAAAAAAACAAACAGAACAGTTTTTATTCTTATATTTCAAAATGATTTTTTCGTAAAACTCACGAAACTTGTGTAGATTTAAGAATAATTTTGTACTGTAAACAAAATGATAACAAAACAAAATTTTATTTTCTCCTAAGTTCTATAAAATAAACGAAAAACATGGTACTATATACGAAAATAATTGTACGAAATAATTTTTGTAACTTACCTACCATTTACACATGAAACTAATTGCAAGAAAGTAGCAACACAATCACATTTTTTCACTACCAAACTCACATAGTTTTTAATTTCCACTCAGCTTTCAACGATTTTTTCAAGAAAGTAAATTTTTGATGTTTTCAGAAAGTAAAATGAAAAAAGGTTGACAGTGTTACCCCCTTTAAAGATTTGTACAAATATATAGGATTGTGGCAAATAATTATTATAAATTATTTTTATTTTGTATAAATATTTAAATAATTGTAATTTCGTATCTTCAAATATACATGAAGAAGACAATTCGTGTCTATTTAAAACAATAATATTATTAAAATATTAACAATAATAATTATTCCCAACTTATTGCCCTATAAATGTGTTTATGCGATAATCTGGGTAACTCTAATTAAGTAATAAGCAAAGCAATAGAAATGGAACTTTTCGTTTCGACGACATTTTTAAAATGAACTTTACCTTTCCTATGAAAACGAACAAGAAATTTTCATGAAAGTAACTTTTTTCATTAAAATTTTTATTCATAATACGTATACAAAAATTTCAAGAAAGTACTTTCATGTGTAAATGTAGCGTTAACGAAATTCGTAAAATTACAAAATCTGCTTTCCTGCACAAGCTACAAATATTTTCATAAAATGTACAAAATTTTCGTTTATTGTAAATTAAATTACGAAAAAATGTTTCGTATTTTTAAGCATGGAATATTTTGAGTGAAACTGCAGTAATTTCTTCACCATTGTTCACATCTGCCAACGCCGAATAAAATACGATTCCAACTAAATAGTGAATCTGAAGCATGAAAATTTTTATTTATCACATTATTAGTTTTTTTTTAATAATAGGTACTCACAAAAACTTTCATTGTATCCCTATTAACATCTTGGGCATATGGTCTAGTTACTCCGCCCATATTCGTGCAACACCATACTATGCAAATTTACTTTGTATAGTATGTTTAATAAATAAATAAATAAATAAATATAAAAAACTGGCTGAGAGCGGCAAACGTTGTCTTACGCCCCCACTTGAATGCATACACAAAAATTCATTCAAATCGCTCTAGCCGTTTAGTTGCAGTATATATAAATAACATAGATACCGGCTGCAGCGCCATCTGCCGGGGTGATTTGTAAATTTAAACCATCCAGGACGCCACCCAAACGTTTACAAGAAATTCAATCAAATCTGTATACAGGGTGACCGATGACATTTTTCAAAAAGTGGCACCAAATAGGGGATTTATCATAAAAAAAAGGGGCAAAATTAAAAAAAAAACCTGAAATCTACACTAAACTTTTTATTTTTAATGTATTTTTATATAACTCAGCCTAAAAAAAAGTAGGAAAAAAAGTGGCAAGGAAGTCGAAAAAGTGGAAAAGTGGAATCGATATATCGAAAAAGTGGCAAATTGCCACTTTAGTCGGGCAAACGGTCACGCTGTCTGTATAGCCGTTTAGGAGGAGTTAGAATTACATACATATATAAAGAAGATGAAACTTATGCATAAAATACACCAAATAACAGTAACTAATTCATTCATTCGTTCACCATAACTATTACCAACTATTACTTACTATATTAAATCATCCACAGGATAAAAAAAAATTCATAATGGACACTCACTTAAATTTTTTTAATTTTTACATTTTCTATTTTATAATAACAAAAATTAAAGATTTTAAAAACCTCCGATATATCCAGAAAATATGTGATATATTCTAAGCGACTGGACCGATTTTCTTCAAACATAGTTAAGAACCTTCTCGATCAAGTCACCTTTCAAACAGAAGAAACTAAATCAAAATCGGTCCAGCCGTTTGGGCTGTACGTGGACACGGACAGACACACAGATACACAGACACACACTACAAACTTATAACACCCCTTTTTTTGGTCTTGGGTTAATAAAATATGTATTGTTATATTAATTGTTTCTGTAATTTCTTTTTTAATTACTGTTCGATATATTAATATTAATCTTTTAATTTGATTTTTTAAACTAATGTTGATAAAAACTTAAATTTTGCTTGACGCTACTTCAATTTTCAACAAAACAATAAAACATAAAAAAGAAGAATAGTTGTTTGTATCCGAAAAAATATTTTAATATATTTTGTATTTTGTGATTTATTTGTGCATTTTTTATATACAATAACTTGATTTCCAAGCAATCTTCACTTTGTATTACTAGTTCCATAATTTTAAAGTATTTATTTACAAAATATAAAATAATTTCCATTTTACAACGCATTGCAAAATTTCCGAGTTTTTCATACAAACAAAAACAATTGTTGTACAGTTTGTCAAATAAGCAGGAAAAAATACAGCAACAAACACCCGCATTTCCGCAGGGGATTTATTTTATTTTGAGCAAAGTTATTAGACAGTCTGTGAGTTAAAACCTGAATTTAAGAAACTCGCAGTGTGAATGCAAAATCAGCTGTTTATGGTTTTAATGTTAAAACCAGGTTTTAACTTACAGTGTGAAAATTTCATTAAAATCAAATTTATGGTGCTGTATGTATTGTTTTCCCTATCACTTGCCATGAGTTAGAATTGTTCCCCGGGAAATATTTCTCACGGAATTTTATTCATAATTGCCCTAATAAACTTTTAACTATTCAATTCTTTTTTTTATTGGTACTCGATACAAAATTTTTTATAACACGAACAATCTAAGAATAAATTTTTTAATTTATCTTATGTAATATTTGTAATTAATTTCTTTTTGATTTCCTTGTTTTGTTGTTGGTTAAATTAATAAAAATTACATGACTATTTGTTAATGTTACTGATTACCTTAAAAGTGAGTGCAGTACTAAGTAACCAGATACTTTATAGTTTTACAACTCTGAGTAATTCAAATAATTTGCAAAACAAATGAGTTAATAAAATAAATTACAAAATATGTACATTAACAGTTATTATTATTGTGCGTTATTAATTAATTATTTCTTAATGACTTTCACAAACTTTGTTTAACCTTTTGTAAAATTTTAACACTTTTGGTTTGCTTACTTTTCATTTGTTTACATTTTGAATCATATGTTTTTATCTTACTAAACTTTACTACCACAAATTTCTGCAGTAAAAATTTGCATAACATTCAATCAAGAACTGTCACTTTACTCTCTCAATTTGTGTTCTCATTTACTGTATTTTGGGTAAACGAACGCAATTTAGTAAAATGCAGTAAAGTTCAGTAAAAATTTGTAAAAACTTTTGGGTCCGCGAACGCAATTAATATATAAACTTTGCGCTTTTATTTTCTTTTACAATACACAACTACTATAAAATCACGAAAACTAGTATATCTTATGGGGAGCCATGTACATATATTATGGCTGACGACTGATGTGGAAAATCTTCGTGATGCTCGTGAACGGGCGCTGGCTGTTGCTGCTGTTCAGACAAAATTTGGCTTTGCTGATGTGCCTGCGTCATTTTTTGATACTGATGATGCAACTGTTGGTTATGTTTTATTTGATCATAACCTAAAAACTGTGACGGTATGAAAGGAGCTTCCATTTTTGTTGGAACTTTGGAATCTTTTATATTGTGGTTGTGGTGCAACGAATTCAGGAGTAGCTGATTAGAATAAGTATTTTGAAATGCATTATTAATATGTCTTATCGGAATATTTAATTGCGGCATGCTTAGAGGTTTGTCTGGAAGTTGAACAGGAAACAGATGTGGTCCAACATAACCCAAACTTTCAGTATTGCCGTTAAGTTGTTGATATGCGACAACTTCGCTTGGGTGTTCTGTTGGGTTTTGTCGTTTATGTAGGTAGGGCACCATGTACATTAAATGAAACATTTGGCCTGACGGTTTCGTGAATTCAATAAAATTTCGAGATGTTAAATTTGTGTTTTCTTCGCGTAAAGTCATTTTATCATCTTTATTTTCATTTTGTTCTGTATACCCAGGATCATTAATCATATTTTGTTGGTACTCCTTTGAAATAACTACTGGTATATTTGCAGGATAATTATTAAAAGTCAGCTCACGTTTTCTATGCCCATAAGGGAAACTAACTCCCGTATTATCGACTACTAAATATGCAGTAATTACATACGTAAATATGAAGGCGTGCATATTGTTTATTGATAGTTAACTATGCAACTAATACATAACTGTAATGTTGCTTCATATTTATATGAAATAATGTAAACAGAGAAAATTAATGAAAAGTATCGCAACGCAGAAGTACATATGTATGTACATATGTACAGGGTGTTTTTTTTTAGAGGTATAGAACTTCGAATTGAAATAAAACACAAGAAAATCGTTTTAATGTCCATCAATTTGGCTTTATTGGAAGGATAATTTTATGCCATTAATGTTTAAATATGATTTCGGGCATGTGGCCGCCGCGGCTGGCTCGAATAAAGCCAATTCTACAGGTCCAATTTTCAACCACTTTTTCGAGCATATGGGGCCGTATGTTGGCAATAACGCCACGAATGTTGGCTTCCAAGTCCCCTAACGTTTTTGGTTTGTTGGCGTAGACGAGCGACTTCACATATCCCCAAAGAAAATAATCCAATGGTGTCAAATCACACGATCTTGGTGGCCAATTGACAGGTCCATTCCGCGAAATTATGCGCTCATCGAATGTTTCCTTCAATAAATCGATTGTGACGTGCGCTGTGTGGCATGTAGCGCCGTCTTGTTGGAGCCACAACTCATCCACATTCATGCCATCCAATTCGGGAACAAAAAAGTTGATGGACAAAGCTCTAATTGCTGTGCACGGTGGCGAATCGATTCATTCGGGTCCTCTTCAACACTTTGCTCTACAGCGGCAATTGTTTCTTCGGTGCGCACTGTTCGACGTCTCTGCGGATGCGTATTATCACATAGAGTAAACGTAGTGCGAAAACGATCCATGGTTAACCGAATTAATTGCTCTGATGGACGATTATGTCGACCATAAAATGGACGGAGCTTGCGGAAAACTTCGCGAACTGAACCATTATTTTCGAAATAAATTTGCACGATTTGCAAGCGTTGTTCTTTTGTCAACCTGTTGATGATGAAATGGCAAACCAAACTAAATATTAATCACTTGACAGCTGACAAAATGGCCGCCAGTTAAAAAAGTGATGCCAACTTAAAGTTCTATACCTCAATAAAAAACACCCAATACACACGAGTATGTGTGTATCTATGTATGTATAACCGTTAAATAAAAATCATAAAGTTCCGCCGGAATTGAAATTGATATCTTGATGTTGAATTTATCTTTCTTAGTGCATTTCATTAAATTTTTAACATATCGCTGGTTTAGTCAAACAAAGTCATAACTCAAAGAAATCAGTATGCCTGAAAACGAGTTTCAAACTTTTCAATTTACACACAAATTAATGGAAAAAGAAAATTAAATTTTTCTCTCAAAAGTTGAGTAAAGAATATATTTGTATGAAATTTTTACACAATATGAATAACGGTATGAGGATTAACTCTGCATGACTAACTCAAAAAGTTAGTGAGTTATGACGTTCTTTAAATAAATGAGCGATATGTACATATGTATGCATGTACGTATGTGTGTCTGCATGAGTATGTATTTGATGTTTTACATTGAACCGATTAAGAAAAACGATACTATTTCTAGGTCTTTATTACATAACGTGAGACAATTAAAAGAAAGCCAACGTGAAAGTAGTATACACATGTACGTACATATCGCTCAATTACTTCAATAATGCATAACTCAAATAACGCATTTTTTGAGTTAATAATGCATTCCGACTTTTATCTTGTGTAAAAATTTCATATAAATAGCTTTTAGTACCACCTCGTGAGAGAACATTTTTTAATTTCTTCATTGAGTTGTATTACCCCTTTTAGACACGGAAAGTTTCCTTTGCAAAGTCTTAATTCAGCTGTGCGAAAGACAGAAGGAGAAATACTATCTCTCTCTGTCTGTCTCCCAGCTGAATTAAGACTTTGCAAAGTAAACTTTCCGTTTCTAAAAGGGGTATATGTATGTAAATTGAAAACTTTAAACACGTTTTCTTTACAATTTCCATTAAAATTGATAGGTTCGTGTGGTTGTACAGTCGTTCTACAATTCCGCAACAATTCAAGCGAACAAATTGTCCAAAAAACAGTTTTGTCAAAAATATTTTTTGAAATTTGCATTTTTGACAAAATATTACACCAAATCATGCGTTTGTACCAAAATATGAGACAAAAATATGCATTTATGACCAAATTATGCAAAAATATGCATTTTCAGCAAAATATGCTCTAACAAATCGATGTCATTTTTACGCAAATTCATTGTTTCGTAAAGATATTTCGTTCTTGCTATTATCAGAGTTAAGGGAAAAAACATGCATTTGCATGAAACCACTGTCCCTGGTCATAACCAAACAAAAAATAAAGAATTATTTATGTATATAAAACATAAATAACAGAGAATATTTACTTACAAAAATATAAATAACAGAGAATATTTAGCTTAGTGCTTTTTTATCCGCAATTTTTTTAATTTTTACCCTATTTTTATATGCTTACAGTGCTTTTGATGACCCAAGAGTTGGCATCACTGATACACACATATTATATCGCCTGCTTACTCAAACAATGTGATAACTCAAAAGTTAGTTTTATAGAAAACGAGTTTAAAGTTTTCACTTTGCAAGCAAAACTGTGATATAAGAAGTTAAGGAAAGATTGTGATATTTTATTTAAGGCATAATTTTGTAAAACGAAAACGCTAAGCGTTGACAAATTTTTTTATGTATTTGGTTTTGTAAGTTATTTATTTCAGAAATACTTTACAAATTAAATTTTGGAAAATATTGTTGCACAGAAATGGCCGGAGCAACTAGACCATATGCCCATGATGTTATTAACAGTATCTTTTAAAAAATCAGTCAAGCACTGCGAGTGAGACGAAAAACTCTCGAAGGCCACACAGAAGCCTGACCGTACTTAAGAAATAATTACGATGCAGAGCTGTTCTTCAGCCCAGAGATTCTTAACGACTGTTTTGTAATTTACATATATTTTTCCATATAAAATTTGTCAACGCTCTGCGTTTTCGTTTTACAAAATTAGGCTCTTAATTTTAATTATACACAACTACAATAGAGCCACTCACTGAAAAAAGTTTTTGTTACCCCTCTTAAATTAAAGTTCGGTCTTTTTAATGAGGATTCCCAAAATATTTGAAGGATTTAGCAATGACCGTTCGTGAGCTGGAACGTGTCTAGGTTAGATTAGCAGACTGTTGGTAAGGAAATGTGAAATTCAGAGTCCAGTTCACTTCGATCCAATACAATGATCCCTTTGTTCTACCTGTTAGGTGAAGAGAAGATAGTGAGTTAGAGCGATAGGGAAGGGCTAGTGATAGACAAGACAATGTTCTTAGATTTCCGTGAGGGTGTGGGTTAGAAGCCAGACCAACGCATAGGTTGCAATCTTTGTATATAGTTATCCCTGTACAATATTTAAGTATCTTGCTGAGATACTTTGATCTATCTAAACTCTTCGCCGTAATGACTTTGTCAAAACAGTACTATCTGTTGTATGGCAACAGCACTTACAATAGTATCTGGCTGACCGCATCAGACCAACCACTAGCATTGATTTAACACTGGGAAGCCAATACTATTCTCCCAGCGTTTTTGGTAGCAACTACAGCCACCACGTTTATTATCCCATCGGTTAACTTCGGTATTAATCGCTTAACCGATTAATAAAGTTTTTCCATAAATCAAATGTTTTTAACAAATAAAAGTGCTTTAATTATTTATTAATTTGAGTTTATTAGTAAAACAAAAAACACACATAATAATTCCTAAATTAAATCAAGCAAAAAATTCATAAATATGTATTCCTTAAAAATTAACAAGTTTGTGAGGTCGTTATATTAGTCACTTCAATAGTTTACAGAGATCTTCTAACATAATCTTTCAGAAAAATTATTTGGTTCAAACGTTTAGGATTTAAGCGATTCTCCTCCTTAGTTTTGGTAAAACCTGACTTGGAAAAATGCTTATACTTATCGTAGATATTGAGGAAATCGAAAGCAATCCATAATACAGAATATCTAAGTTTCTCAGTAATTTTCCTGGATTTCTCAAAACATATAAAATCCTTTATTAGAATTAGAATCCAGTCTTATTTTATTTTTTCAAATTCTTAACACATCTAATAGTTCCTTCTATTGGCGGGTCAACATCTGACTCATGCTGGAAGAGCTCAGCGACGAATATTATGCAAACAAGTTCATTTCTAAATTTCTTAGCTTTCGTTTTCGTACAGTATTTTTTTAGAAGTAAATATTTCAGAGTGTAGGTGTAAAATAATTGAACTCGTCTCTCATTAAATCTAATCCTTGACACCAGTACTATTGGCTTTTATTTATTTATTTATTTATTTATTTTATTTATTTATTTCATTTCGCTAGGACTTTAAGAATCAAGTCTTTTATAGTCCATAAAAAACGCCACACATTAACAATTTTAACTAAAACAAGTTTATAAATTATAAAAAGAAAAAAAAAATTAAAATTATTAAAAAAAATAAAAATTAAATAATATTGAAAATAGTATACATACAATTACAACCAATCCTACATTTACAGTAAAAACTCAATATACAAAATACAAATTCAATACAACAAAATATAAAAATAAAATGAATAAAAAAAAATATATATATATATTGCAAAGAATATGATAAATAAAAATTTGAACAAGAAAAAGATAATAATAATAATATGAGCAATTGGGTCGAAGAAAGTAACAAAGAGAAAAAGAGAATTAGAGGCTAGATATTTTGCGTAACATATTCTCTAAGGGCTTGCTTAAAATTCTGTCTTTCTGTAATTAGCTTTATATTTGTAGGCAATGAGTTCCAAAGCTTTATGGCATTGACGAAGAAAAACCTGCTTGTGTTTAAATAGTTGTGCCTTGGTGGTATTAACGTCACACCTCTAGCTGACTTTCCGAATGTGATTTTATTAAATAAAGAAGGTGGTGATTTGACATTTATAAGTTTGTGTAGAAACAGCAGATTCCGCATGCGAAGATAGTTCACAATGTCGCAACCGAGTATCATAGCTCTCCAAGACGAGACACTACTGAATCTATGAATACCATATACATATCGCGTAGTATTATTAAAAGAGACTTGTAACTTATGGAGTGAGCATGAGTCCAATTTGCTAAATACCTCTGCAGAATTAGTAATAAGAGGCATAATGAGTTGTAGTACTAGACGTTTCTTGGCTTCAGTCGGCGTATAAATTGAGGTTATTCTTAAATTACGTAGCGTCAGATACACACTGCGTACTATGTTATTAATATCATCTTTGCATGAGAGTGAGGAGTTGATGTGAAAACCTAGATATTTAACCTTTTCTACGTAAACAAGTGGAGTATCACCCAGACTAACAGCTGGAAGCTGTTTGAAATGAAGCTTGTTCTTGCTAATGGGTAATAAAACCGATTTAGCGGGATTGAGCATAAGATTGTTCATATTAGCCCACATACTAACATTTTTTAGGTCTTCAGTAAGTTTATAGCACATATCATCAACAAGGCCAATACGGCTGGATATATACAGCTGGATATCATCAGCATATGCATGAATATTGACAAAACTAACGACATTAAATATATCATTGATATAAATGCTGAAGAGCAAAGGTCCAAGTACTGAGCCTTGAGGGACGCCAAAACAAAAAACTTCATAACTCCCTTTAGTCTTTACTAAACTCTTTTATAGCCATGTCCAAAGATTTTGATGTTTTACTTAATATATGTATGAAAAATAATTTCTAAACACGCACTGTTTGTAAATGAAATGAAACGAATACTTGTTCACACAAAAAATAAGTTGTAATACTACAAAATACTAAAAAAAATTTTAAGTCGGTTAATCGACTGAAATTAACCGGTTTAACCGTTAATCGAAAAAAAGCCAATTTTAAATTAACCGATCAGTTAATCGGGTAGTATTTAACCGGTTAACCGATTGAATACCCTAGTATACATCCACAGCTGCAGAACAGCTCGGCATCGTAATTATTTCTTAAGTGCGGTCAGACTTCTGTGTGGCCTTCGAGAGTTTTTTGTATCGCTCGCACTGGTTGACTGATTCGCCACGGAGAAGCCTTGCGGTTCTTTTGTGGAATTTCGTTGACAACCACGTTGCTACTTCCTATATGAAGGCATAGGTCGGGTACAGTCAGTCACAAAAACATTTTTAAGAATACTGTTAATAACATCATGGACATATGGTCTTAGTCAACCCGTAAATTTTTTTGCAACCATATTCTGCAAATTTACTTTGTAGAATATGTACCAATAAATAAATAAATATTTTATTTAGAAAAATGGTGAAAGTGAGCGTCTGTTTGTCTGTTTGTGTAGTAACTATAAACTGTAACAATATTCGATTTACCAATATCACCAATAGTATTGTCGCTTTGCGTCGCTGTCTGGATGAACCAATATTTTTTCTTTTATCCCTCATTATATTTGAAATATATGGTTTTTTTTTTTTTTTTGCATTGTACCCACCATTGTTAGGTTTTAGGAAATATTTTCCGATAAAGCAAGTGTGTTAAAAACTTATGTGTTGCGATGTTGCGCACATTTCCGTGGGACAGACCTGTGAAGTCCTCGACAGCTCTTTCTCCTTGCCTAGTCTCACGATCCGTTGCTACTTCACCAGTATATAGTTGCTCTAGGAGTGAATAAGAGTTATTGACATCACATACATTTTTTACCTTATCCATTTATTGAAACATGAAATCATCAGATGAAAAAAAGTTTTATTTTTTTTTAATTTTTCGATTTTTCATTTACGAGTATAAAACAAAATAACATAAATTAGTACATATTAATAAAATAATATAAATATTACTTATTACACTCCTTTAAAGCCTAAAGAAGCAGCACTTGAAAGAAAGTTTTGCTGATATATGTACTCATTTTTGGAAAAATTCAGATTTTGTTTCAAAAACAGGTATATCTTGCCTTGATTTTATTCTAGAACATATAAAACCATCTCTTTCTTTCGATCAACAAACAGATATTGAAGCTTCCGTGACAAGCTTGACACATCTTTCCACTGGTTGTATATGACAAGGTAAGTTCTCAATTTCAAGAAAGTTGCTTTTCGAATAAATCAAATTTGAAATTTCTGTGGTACCATATTTCATAGTCATTGGGGCTCTGTTATTTCCAAATTCGCCCAATCATCAAATCATAGTAATTTTCCGCATTTAATTGAAGCTCTGGAAGACAGAACTCACGAACTTTTTCTTTTGTCGGCTTTTTTCTTGATTCCAATATTCTTCGAAGAGCTAGTTCCCTTAGTTATATTTAACGCATAATTTTGTAGCATAGCTACAGCATATTTTCTGGGTGTATAATATATGAATTTCTCTGTATAGTTTTTAAAACAATTCTTTTAAGGGTATCACTTAAGTATAAGCTTCGCTTAACCATGTTGAAGACTTGAACTGGACCATATTTACAAAACGGCCTTGTCTTTATATCGAACCATGTTGGCGCGTACACTTTCATAATGAAAATCGCTAGTTGCTTTAAGTTATCAGATGGATTGGAATTGGCAATGTACAATTGAAGTAGTGCAGTGTGCTAATTTTCCTGGGTCTCTACTAGCTAGGTTTGGCGAAACTAGGCCAGTTGAAATGGCGCAACATATTTCGTATAAATATTTTTGATCAGTACTTAAGATATTAATATTAATTTCTCTGGGAATCGCTTCAAAAGATTGTGGTTTAAAATTCAGGCAGTTGAGGAGTTTTCTTCCTATACTGCCGGAAAAGCTGTTAGGACCTGTGGTGGTTCCATTCAGATTTAAAAACAAATGACGCAGTGGTAGCTCATTTGCATGTTTTTTTTCTAATGATGGTATAACTGAATTTTTACGTTCTGTATTGACAGGCGTTCCATCACATCCGATTTCTACCAACAATGTTTTTCGCAATATTAGCTGCTTTTCCCGAGTCTATCGAGAAATTACCAATATATTGTTATGTTTTTATTCCTTTAAAAACGCTTTTCCGTAGATTCGAAGATTTGCAATAAATAAAAGACCTCAGTGTACTAATTAGGGTTAAGAATGATACAATCTTTATTTACCAATAAATAACAATTATCCAAATCTAATTCAAGAGCTTAAATACAAATGCAAAGATTACTCAAATATTCCCAACTGGTTACCACTACGCCTTCCTCGCTGTTGTATATGCACGTCTCAGACAACTCGCTGCGCTAGTATTGACGCAATTCTTCTTTCTCTGCTGCTCGTCACACACAAGACTCACTCTGCCGACACTCACAGTTGATACACCAATAACAACTCTATGGCAGACTCTCACAGTTGATACATTAATCAAGACTCGCTGGCTTCACTTACACACGTTTATCAACTTCGCTGCTCCCTTACTCTTCACTCAAGGGACTCCACAATAACCTCAAGTCACGACATACTCTAACTGTCACTATAGACTGTACTATAGTCTCTTCTATTTCCAACTCACGTATTGTAAAGCACAGACTCAAATATAAACTCACTGCTGTATCACAAATCACGGACTGCGCACAACTTAATTATCAACTGGCTTATTAACGACTCACAGACTTCTGTTTAGCAACTGAACTTATTCGCAACTGACTTATTCGCAACTAACTTTTGATCGCCACTGACTGCTGTTGGATGCGTCACCCCTTTTTATACTTCGCACAACAACCTCTAGAATTTTCATGCAAAGTCTAGACCGAATCATTATTATCTTCAATGTTGTTTACAAAGCGCGTAATTAAGTTCATGTGATAGCTATGTACATACGTCTGTATATGCATACATCATTAAGTGGTTGTTTACTTTATTTCTGCCTTTCGTTGGAATTGTCAGGCATGTATGTATATATGCATGTAGCTACCCTGTTGCTAATTTTTGGAGTAGTTACGTTTTGGAACAGTCCTATACTTGATATAAGGAGACAGAACTAAGAAGCTTGATGAAATATCGGCTGCACTTCTCTACAACCGACGCGCTGTCTCTTTCTCTCCCTTTTTTTGTCATGTAAACAACATGGAAAAAAAATAAATTTTTTGCCTGTGCAATATTTCCATTGTAAAATGGAATGCAGCAAGTGTGTGTGTGTATCTATGTGGTAAAATTTTTTGTAAAGGAATTTGAATGTCTTCTGCGTCGTTACAAATCGATCAGTGTTTTAACTCTCAACAATATTTTATTTTGATGGCGGATAAGTTTCATTTAAATTTAAATACGCAGTAAGTGTTTTTCATTGTTGAGTTTTTATGTTTTGAATGAATTGTTCTCTTTTTAGTTGAGATTTTTAATTAAATTTTAAAATTAATTTAAAAATTATATTGTTTTATTAGTAGAAAATAATTTCCCGAATTCGGTTTACATATATTGGAGTAGTATACAACCGCATTGGGCCTAACTAGTATTAAACTATTTTATAGAATACTGGTATAAAACTATTTTATAAAATAGTACAAAACTATCCATAACAGGCATTGATATAAACTAGTATAACAGCAACTAGTCCTTCAACTAGTATGCAACTCTACACAAAACAACTAGTTGTGCTCCTATGACAACCCAATGTAAAAGTCGATAGTTCGTTGTATGAAAAAAAAACAGATGTGCAACCAGTTTGAATTCAAAAGCAACTAGTGTGTTTCTGACCACATACTACTCCTTTTATCTGCAGGGTATGTCTATCTTCTTAATAAGCAGGCGCTTGTAGTTGTTGTTGGTTGTTTACGTTTAATCACGTATGTATGTGCTACGCATGTGCATATAGTTGTTTGCTATAGTGCTTGTATGTGAATACGAGTGTACGTTTAGTTCTTCAGGATATTTCTTTACATTGGCCCTGTTTGAATATTTTTGCACAACATTTACATTAACCCTGTTGGAATATATTTGCATAATGCTGCGTTAATCTTGTCGACGGCCATTTCCGTAACAATATTAAGAACTTGTTTCAGATACCATTGTGATATACTCTTCAGTAATAGTTATAGTTGTGTCGTTCCGGAACGGCCTAGTTCCATTGAACGATTCAAAACAAGGAACGGTTCGGACTTTTACACATTTTCATTTCTTATCGTTCATCGTTCCGACAAAAGTCTTTTTAACAAGGTGGTGTTATTATTATAACCACATATGCACATAATAGATGAAGGGCCTTTAAGTTTGAGAGATTGCTTACAGATTTTATAAGTATTTACATGAAGTTTGACAGCAGTGCTGTATTTGCGACAAAGTTAATGGTTCATCAAGACAGCATTTTACACAACAATCGTTCACTTATTTCTGATACAAGGTTGATATTTTTGTGTAAAAATTGACAATTAATTAAAAAATGAATTATGTTTTTTAATAAATTTATACGCGCTAATATATAATTGGTTTTTTTAGTTATAATTAAAACTATGATTGCTCAAAGCGAAAATATATGTACATATAAGCAAGCAGCAATTCTTACACGTAAAAATACATGCCATGCATTTGTTGAAATTTTTAGGAGCGACAGAGAAATTCTCTCGTTCATTGTTCATTCACTGTTCAAAATAAAAAAAGGAATGATAAACGAACTGAACGAACTAGTTCCTTTAATATTTCGCATCGTTCCGAACGATTCCCAAAAAGGAACGATTTTGTCCAACTCTACAGTGTATTACTGGTGTGCATTCATACGAACAAAAACTTGAAGTAATATTTTTAGTTGCAAATTCTTCATACTTTCTTATTCTAATTTCCTTGCGTCGTGCAGATTTTGTGTTAACTCTATCGACTAGGGTTGCCAGTTTTATTTTTCGAAAAAGCGGGACAAGTTAAAAAAAATTCAAAATCACGGGATTTTCAGAAGTTTCGCCGTACAAAAAAAACTTTTAAATATTTCTACTTTAAAGAATATATTATTAAAACAAATTTACATTTTACAAAACATATAAAAATAAACACACATCTTTCTTACATCAATTAAAAATTAACGAATTTAAATATAACAGTTGGATTTGAAAACAAAACAAAATAAAAAATTTTAAAAATATATTCATACGTGGAATTCATTGGCAAGTATTTTAAAATTAATTTATAGCCATAAGATCGATTTACAGTACTCATGCGAATTCATCGTCTACTACTTATACGGGTGAATTATAGTCTTTGAATCTATTAAGATGCACTTATTCTTTATTAGTTGAAAGTTGCTGGTGTTAAATTAAAAATCATGAAATAAAACTTAAAAAAAGCGGGATTTGTAAATCCCGCGCGGTACGCGTGATTTAATTTAAAAAACGACAATCCCGCGAAAAGCGGTACGAATGGCAACGCTACTATCGACACAACCAATATACATTTTTCGTTAATTTCGTTGGTCCTTTAAAAAGCTTTCTTCAGCAGCAGGTACTTTACCTACCATTTACACATGAAACTAATTGCAAGAAAGTAGCAACACAATCACATTTTTTCACTACCAAACTCACATAGTTTTTAATTTCCACTCAGCTTTCAACGATTTTTTCAAGAAAGTAAATTTTTGATGTTTTCAGAAAGTAAAACTATAAACACATTTATAGTTTATGCGATAATCTGGGTAACTCTAATTAAGTAATAAACAAAGCAATAGAAATGGAACTTTTCATTTCGACGACATTTTTAAAATGAACTTTCACTTTCCTATGAAAACGAACAAGAAATTTTCATGAAAGTAACTTTTTTCATTAAAATTTTTATTCATAATACGTATACAAAAATTTCAAGAAAGTACTTTCATGTGTAAATGTAGCGTTAGTTTTACATTTACACACTTTTCTGAATGCACACTTCACATTGGCATTTAATGCATGTGGTGCACCAAATACAGGGCAAAGCAAATCTTTCCGAGGTCTAGGCATTGTGTTTAGTAATTTTTTCAATATTTCTATATATTAATAACACTTAAAAAGGTTGTAAGCAATTTATTAATTAAAAATGTCGTTTGTGCTAAACTTTTGTTGAACACGCACGTACCACTTAAACTTTCTTACAAAGAAGCAGGAATGCATAATAAAGTCCTGCACAAGACCATTTATAAGAACTTTCAAGACATGAGGGAGTTTTCAAATGCTTTACTACAGAGAAGTCTTCTAAAACAAACGCTAAGCAACACTGTTTGCAAGAATTTGTTTCAGTTATTGCAAGTATAGGAGTAAAGAAGAAAATACTTCGTGACTGAAAAATTTGTGATGCTTGCTTCTTTCTACGGATGGGCGCGTATATAAGCGTCATGCATGTACATACACACACGTTGTGTGTATGCTCTTCTATTTTTCTGCACACAAACAAACGTTCACATGCATTTACATTAGTTGTGTGCGCTTGCTTAAAAAAAATCCTCCCTTAAACACATAATAGCTTACCATCTACATCTTACACACACACTCAAACGTACAATATGGGAAATAACAAGCATACACGTATCAACACTACTTTGTTGACTGTTTGTTCATAACAAGAAGTCTTGACGACATTGCTTGTTAGCACTCATATACACGCACACAAATGCATCTATCGTGCTTTGCTTATAATACGACAGCATTTATTATTGGTTTAGTATAATGCAGCCACGAGAATACATTTAAAAAACAAGACGTATTTACATTTCAAGACTATTTACGCAGGTCTATAATGCATAACAATGAAACAACATTAGCATAAGGGGATTCCCCAACATTTTTTCAAGCATATATAAATTTAAGTGTTGCTAATACTTTTTTACGGTGGAGGAAACCAAAGCATTTAAAATGATACTAATTTTAAATTTAAAAAGAACGTTTTCTGTTTAAAATGCAATTAGGAAAATTATGATATGATACAGGGATGGCAAAGTTGGTACAATTGTACCTTTTTTGGTACTATTCAAACTCGGAAAGTACAATTGTACACCAATGACTAATTTAGTACACTTAGGGAATCACCCCAGTTTCTCTACGCATTTCTTTTCAAATGATTTCATATATCGAACAATGAAACTCATATTCTTCTCACTTGAAAACAGTCTTGTGAAAGCAAAACGCAGCGAGAAAACCAAAAAATGTGAACTCATACATTTTTAAAAAAGTTTTCTTTTAAATTCGGATGCTAGAGCACCTGCTATTAATTTGTACATTTCAAATTTCAACTTAAACAGTTGTAACCATATGCTTTAAAATCCCAACTTTCAAGCAAATTTGTGAAAACGATTCGGTAGCCAGAACAAAGTCGATTGTTTTAATAAAATCAAATAAAAATATGTAATTTGAACTAAAAAAATTTTTTAGTACAATTAAGGTCAAAAAAGGACAATTTTTGAAAGTTGTTGGTACATTTTTAAAATTCTCAGTGCCTTCCCTGATATGATATGACACAGTGTGCTAAAAAAGTGTGGTAGTGTGGACTAAAAATGCTACTGTGTGACAGATTTTTTTTGACAAGTCGTGCGATTTTAGAAATATTTATGAAAAATTTCATGAAATGATATATTCCATGGGATCAGAGTCACAAAGCCTGTGTCAGAGTTGTTTTTATTTTCAGACAGCTGAGAATGTTGTATTTGCATCATTTTTGTCGGTCAGACTTCTGCAATATTTTCTTGTGATTGAAGATTCTTCGTCGGTGGCATTTATAAAATGAAACTGACTATCAATTTGTGTCACAGCTATCAATTTGAATGATTTTTTTTATCAAAATAAAAAAAATTCAATTTTTGTCGTCATAATTCCGTTATTTGTCCCTATGTGCGGCAGTAACTTGGGGGCCACACGTTCAATTTCATTCAATTTGCAATACACCCACCCTTTTTTAATAATACAATCAAACTTTCTATATTGACAACTAGATTGCTTTCAAATTGATTGAAAATTCCTTGAAATTGATAGCTGTGACACGAATTGATAAGTCAATTTTATTTTATAAATGCCACCGACGAAGAAACCACTCAAATTGGTAGCTTCAATCAATGTGTGCTGTTCAAATTTAAAATTAAATATGAGTGTATTGCAAATTGAATGGAATTGAAAGGAAAATTGAACGGGCAACACGTAAGTAAGTAAGAAAATATTCACATCTACAACTGGGCGCACGGTTTTACCTAGTATATTATGCCATATGTTCTTTGGTAAATAAAATAGATTTACACTATTTTCAGCAACAACACTTTTTCGATAATACACGTAAACACTTTCTGTCATAACAACAGCTGACATAACTTTTTTACACGTTAATAGCACAAGTTAATAGAATAGATTAGGGAAAATAATATATATATGAAATATTCTTTAAAGCAAACAAATTAAGTAAATAAATAAAAGTATGGGATAACTTTTGTTAATTTTTAGTAAAATCTATGTGTTTGTATGTACATACTAATAAGTGGGTGCAATTTCATAACAGTGTACATTAGAGCGACTTGAAAGTTTTTGTTACACACACATATGTATGTATGTATGTATGTATATTGATTAGTAATGTCACAAAATATTCTGTGGTAATGTTACGATTTGTGAGATGGACCGCATTTATAAAAAGGTCATGGGTTAGTACTTTCTATTCCAAGGCAACACATAAAATGGTTATATTATATGCGAAACGTCTGTTCTTTCAAGCCGTGCGTGCAATGCCTTTTAGTTTATGTTCTTCGTACTATCACCACAAAGTAGGCTACTTTGTGCCATCATCAACGAAGTCCTCCACAAAAATTATGATTATTACAGTATTTTTTTTTTTTTGCAAAGTATATGCTCAAGAGATGATATTAACAGTATTTTAAAAAAGTTTTTGTGACTGACAATACACGACCTATGCCTTCACATAGGAAGTAGAAACGTGGTTGTCAACGAAGTTCCACAAAACAACCGCAAGATTATACGGTTACCCGTGCCAGATCGGTCAACCAGTGAGAGCAAAACGAAAAACTTTCCAAGGCCAAACAACACACATAAGCTTGACCGCACGTAAGAAATAATTACGATGACGCGACAGCGGTTCTTCAGCCCAGAGCTTTACTACTGATATGCTTACTTATTTCTTAATAAAATACCTTATCAAAGTGTACAATTTTTGGGTTCGACTTCGACTTCATGTACTAGATTATAAAACGCAATATTTTTCTATAAAGGAAATGTGTAGAAGGTTCCTTTGATCTATGACAAAATTCTTGTAGACAAATATTCAACTCGACATACGCAATACCGCTGAATAAGTTTACTTTAAATTACAATCTGCCTTGTCGAGTTTATCAATTCTAAAGAAAAATTTTGCAAATTTTGCAAGTCGAAGTCGAACTGAAAAATTCCACAACCGTAAAAAGGCCTAGTATTTTACCTGAAGATGATGTTAATGGTCAAGTACAATAAACCAATGTAAAGTTTTTTGTATCGTCTTGGAAAGAAATATGAATAAATGCTAAAAAGTATTACGACAGACCTTTTTGATCGCTACACCCTAAAATGTTTTGGGAATATGCATAATACAAAAAAATATATAGTCTGAAGCTCGTATTTCATCTTCATACAAGGTAAGATGCTGTAATGTAAGTACGCATTGCTTCATTTTATAAATTTTAATAACAATTTGAAACCTTCGTAGGTAGTTTTATATCCTATATGTTATTGAATATGCAAAAAATTAGCATTGTAAAATATTTTGTTAAACATTTTAAATTATTTGCTGTGTCAATTACCAATTACTTACAACATTTTTCATAAATGCTTATATAATATACATATATCGCTCCTTTATTGCAACAGAAGCATAACTAAAAAAAGCAGCATGAGTTAGCAGAAAATAAGTTGTAGATTTTTAATTCACATACAACTTAATAAATTTATAAAAATATTTTCTTTACTTTAAATTACTTGAAATTTTTTCACCAGCGATTTATTTCTGCACTATTAACTCCAAACTGTATTTCTATTTATAATTATGTCTAATTTGCAATTAAGGACCGATATGTGCATAAATATGTACATACATACACCAAAAAAATAATTTTTTTTGAAATCAAGAAGAAATAATTTCATTTTTAAAAAGAAACGTTTATGAAATTGAACAAAGTTTGCTTCATTTTTAAACTAAAAATGAACTTTTATGTTATGTTATGCTTACGTTATATATTAATATTAAATAACAAAAATTAAAAATTTTAAAAACCCCCAATATATCTAGAAAATATGTCATATCTTCTAAGCGGCTGGGCCGATTTTCTTCAAGTATAGTTAAGAACCTTCTCGATCAAGTCACTTTTCAAACAAAAAAAAAACTTAATCAAAATCGGTCCAGCCGTTTGGACTGTACGTTGACACGGACAGACACACTCTACAAACTTATAACACCAATTTTTTTAGTCGGGGGGTTAAAGAAACATTCTTATATCAAAAATTATTTTTAAAAATGCCGCATTTTTTTAAATCAATTTTAAAAATGCCGCATTTTTTTAAATCAATTTTAAAATAAGAACGTTTCTTATAATATATAACATTGTTATTTTTACATACATACATATGTATATACATACATATGTACAGTTAAACTTCGATTAACCGGGCCTCTGTTAATCGGTTACATCTATTTACCGGCATGCGGTTCCTTTATTTTTTTCCCTCTAGTAACCGCGCTTTCCATCTATTTATTATCCGTGCAGCATTCATATGTTTTTTATTATGTAAATCTAAATCCCTTCTTACATTCATATTTGATTTTGCATTCTCTATGACGATTTGTATGTTTTGTATAAAAATATGTGGTATATTTGAATCTGTAGTTACATAAATCGAATGTTTAAAAAAAAAAAATAAATAAATTTCTGTATATTTTAATATAACCTTTATTAACCGTGTTTTTCGATTATCCGTGCTGGTGCTAGTCCCACGAGAGCCGGATAATCGAGGTTTAACTGTATATCAACGGCCCTATGTATAAGCAAAAATTGGCATGAAGTTAGCATAAGTGGGAAAATTGAACATAATGTTAAAGAGTTTTGCGATGAAACTTCACTTTAATAATCATACCAGGACTTAGAGGTGGGTTAAAATTAAGTAATGCGACCATTTTTAATGTCAAATTGTATGGAGGAACTCGTTAACACTTAATTCAATTTCGTCACTTATGCTAACTTCATGTCAATTTTTGCTTATACATAGGGCTGCAAGAATTTGAGTTTTTAAAAACAAAATTTTTTCTCTGTGCTGAAAATGGAATTAAAATATTACTGTGACCAAGTGTATTTGAATTTCTATTAAGCTGTACAATTCTTGAGCACAAAATCTTAAAATTATTTCAAATTTATAAAAATCACAAAAGTGAAATTTTTTGTCGACTGCTCGTCATAATGCAAAATGAAAATTGGTTCCACTACAGTCGAAGATCGAAAATTGATCACAATAAGGTCGTTGTGATTCCATAGTGTAGTGTAAATAGGCATGATGCAATTTAATCGAGAATAATTTAAATCGAGAATTTTAAAATTACCGATAAATTTTCAAATTCTTCATTATTAATTTAAAACATTTCATTCTTAATTAGAAAAATCAATTAATAATTCAAAACCTTTAATTTTTAATTTAAAAATAATTATAAAATAAAATTGATTTGTTACTACTTTAAGAATATTTCATTCTTAACTCAAAAACATAAGTTTTTAATTTAACTTTATACCAAGATTGTTTGTTGTCTTTTTAAAACAAAAATAATTATTTTTGTTTTTTTTATATAGTTTATGACAAAGGTTGTTTATTGATATTGATATTTTTACGTAGATTATTTATGGTCAGTTTCCTAAATTATTAAGATGCAAATAAAACCAATCTATCTCATCTTTTTTCTCAACGTTTCGTCGGTTTTTTTCCAGACGTCTTCAGAATTTTTATATTCTTTTATTAATAATTTTAGATTTCAAAATAGTTTTTAAAACAAGAATGAAAATTTTTAAAATAAAACAAAACAAACTTAGTTCTATTTCATAATGGTTTCGTTTTTTAAATGAAATTATTTCTTCTTTGTTTCAAACCTTTTTTTGAGTGTACCTATGTAATTAAGTCCCGGACCAGACCAATTTTTGTTGCATCAAGTTTTTATTTTTTAGTGCAAAAAAAAAAAAAACGAGAGAGGACTACAAAAAGTTATTTCTACATTTCTATTTCAACACTCTCACACATGTTCAAGAATTGCTGCAACAAAAATCGCAAGTCTGGACCGGGACAAATGATTAAAATAGTTTCTCTGAAATTTTCATTACAAAAATTATTTTTTTCAGAAAAATCAAATACATATAGTCCTCCAAAGACAATAATAAGAAGAGAAGCCAAAAACAGTACGCGAACAAATCAAAACTTTTAAAATGGAAAGTGATTCACGGGAACAAAATTCAAGCGAAAATTCTGCGAGCCCTTATCCAAATCGAGATTTTAACGACATAGTTAAAGAAGCCGAAAAGGGCGTTTTGGAGGTACATCTGCATATAAATACATTATCATGGATGCATTGAAATAATTCTTGTCTAATTTTTTTAAAGTTATTTTATAAAGTATTTCAGCTGTATAAACCAGATGAAATTTTGTTATCTTTTAACGGAGGCAAAGATTGTACGGTCGTTTTACATATGTTGAATTCATTTTTTGAAAGAAACTCATGTCTTAAATCTAGTAAAATACCTACACTATACATTACCGACCCGGAAGCATTCGAGGAAATTGATCAGTTTGTGAATCATTGTGAAAACTTATATAACATATTTCTTATTAAGAAGAAGGGACCAATAAAAGAAGCTCTTAGCGAATTATGCAACAGTAATAACAATATTAAAGCGGTTTTCATGGGTTGCCGAAGAACTGATCCTTTTTGCAAGGATTTAAAAGTTATGCAGGTATTTTAAATTAACGTAATTCATGTACATTTGTCTAATGAAAAGTTTATTGTGCTGAACTTCATATTTTTCAGATGACTGACTACGGCTGGCCTCCTTTAATGCGTATTAACCCAGTTATTGATTGGAATTGTCGATTAGTGTGGGAATATATATACTCTCATAATGTACCATATTGCAAATTATATGAAATGGGTTACACTTCTATTGGAAATAAGCAAAATACTAAGCCTAACCCTTACCTTCGTGTAATTGATATCACAACGGGAAAAGTAACTGGTTACAGGCATGGCAACGAACTACTAGAAGATGAATTAGAACGAGCTGGTCGATTTTAATGAGAATTTCAACTAAATTATCTACTGTCACCACCAGTACAATTGTAATGTTTTAATGAAAACGTCGCTTGCATATTAATAGTGCTAAAACTAAATAGTATATTTCATCAGATGTTTTATTTTTTATGTGCATATACATATACCGGTGGATTTATATAGAAAATATGCATAGGTACCTATCACGATTTTTTTACAGGAGTAGGAAAAAACAATCTACATATCCAATTCAGAGATAACTTTTTACTTCGATAATGTTGGAATAATTTAGCCTTTGACAAGAACAGTAACTCAAAGATGAATGTGACGCACTTATTTTTACAAAAACAAAAAACGTTTTCGAGATGTTAGCTAAAACTGGGTTTTTTTTTAGTTTCATCTGTCTAATATAAGTTTTAGAGTGTTGAAATCGAACCACAAATCATTGAGTTTCGTTAGTTTTTCCTAAATTTCTGAAAGTTTTATTGAGTACAATCTTTAGGATCCGACAAAAATTTACAAACTTCATACATATTTAAGGCAAAAATCCGAATTTGCATTTTCATAGCAAATATTATTTCATTAACAAATATAATGAAAAATAATAGAAAAATGTTTGTTGTACATACCGGATGACATCATTTGATTTCGCATCTGGTCGGCTTTTACAGGATGAGAATAGCAAATCTAAACAAAAATTTAACTTGAAAACGTTTCACCCAAATAAATGTCAAACAGAAACAGTTTTTCATTAGTAATTAGTTGTTACATTATTTTTGGGCACATGGCACACAGATGTCTATGATGACAAGTAGCCGCGGTATTGGAATCGTCCTGTGCTATCGCACAGAAAGTTTGAATTTGCAAAATCCAGCAACACACGCCCGGCCACACTTAACAACCAACCACGATTATGCAGCAGTTGTTTTTACACAAATTATACGTTATAATTTTTCGACACTAAGTCTTAGTAACTTTAGGAACGCACTTAAAAATTAATTATTAATACGATCACAAAGTAAAAGTTCTCTGTGATTACAAAGTAATATTTCGCGCCATTGTTTTTACACAAATTATACGCTATGGTTTTTCGACACTGTCTTAGCAACTTTAGGAACGCACTTAAAAATTAATTATTAATACGATCACAAAGTAAAAGTACTCTGATTACGATAGCGCGGGAGCACTTATTACAAAGTAATATTTCGCGCCATTGGCCCTTCCCACACTGGAAAACACAGATATAATCTTGAAAAATTTTTAAGCGCACAATTTTCCTTTTCGTAACGCACGGGAAAAGAACGTGGCCGAGACCGATTTGTCGGCGGCGGCAGCCGACCAAAAATGTCTACGGCGGCCAGCGTTACCGTTGTAAAATTTCAAAAAGTGGCACCAAAAGGGGATTTTTAAATATCTAATCCCGTTAGGGGATAAAAATCTTTTTCACAATACCATCACAAATTTTGAGTGAGATTAGATGCACACAGCGTTATGAAATCGGTGTGAGCTATGTATGAGTGTATTAGTGACAGAAGCAATACAAACTTGTTTAAAATAATGTAAATACATAGGAATTTGCTGGTTTTTGTTTGTTTTATTTAACTTGATAATTGCTTTATTAGGGTTCCGTACACCAAAGGTGAAAAGAAACCCTATTGTTTTCGCTACGCTGTCCGTCTGTCCATCTGTCCGTCACAGGGTATTTTTTGGACAGAGTGTGTAGACCCTTGGCCGCTACAACAACAAATACATGAGAGTTGGAAATTAAAGGGTGCTCCAAAATGAGCAACGAAAAATGTTAAAATATACATACATACAATTGCATGAATATACCATATACACTTGAAATTTGTAAGGGTAGTGAGAGTATTCTTATACAGACTACAACAATTAACACTAAAAATTCAAAATATATAATTTAAAGGGTGTTAATGGAATTTTGACTATGTAATTTTGACAACTTGCTGTATCTTGGAGACCGTAAGAGCTAAACTCTTGAAATTTTCAAAAACGGTAAAAGAAAATAATCCCAAAATTATAAAATCCCCAAGCCAAAAAAAAAATCGCCAAAAACACAAAAAAAAAACAGAATAAAATCGGCAATATGAAAAAAATCGCGCAAATGAAAAATAACCTCAAAAACAGAAAAAAAACTCCAAAACGAGAAAAAGCGACAAAACTGAAAAAAATCGTTTAAACTGGAAAAAATTAAGTTAAAATTAAATTAAAAAATGCTCAAAACCGAATGTACTGAACCCTTCGTGCGCGAGTCAAAGTCGCACTTTACTGAATTTATTTTAATTGCAATGCGTACACAACAACAAGAACAAAAAAACTTTGCCACTTACTACAATTTTATTATGAATACGGCACTACGATTTTACTGGTAATGCAAATTAAATTTCATTATCAGTAAACATTTTCTGAATTTTTTCAGTAATCAGTAAATTTACTGCTTACTGCAATTTTTAATGCAGTAGATATATACTGCAGGGTGCCCATTTAAAAAAAATGTATTAAAAGTATAAGTACTTCCAACTAAAAAAAATGTTCATTATGTACTAGATGTTTACATATCTCCCCTGTGATCGGACTCACATTGCTTTTTTTTAATTAACGGAAAAATGTCGTTTTTAGAAATTTTTAATAGTTATTAAATGCATATTTTTTGAAACTGTATATCTGAACTTTTGAATAGGTTCATCATTTGGAATTTAGTCTCCCAAATCAGATAGCATAGAATTAAAATACTTATAATATCAATTAAAATATTAACTAAATTTTCACCTATAAACAATTTAATATGTAATATCAATTAAGTTTTTCCACTCAAATTAATTAATACAATTAGACGATTAATTGATGTTAATTGGTGAATACTTTTTCTATGTTCTTATTGAATGAAATATTTTTATAGCTATGCTATTTAGGTCACGACACAGGATCTAGGACGTGATTTTCGTAACAAAAATAATCGACACTATTTCAGTTATAAATTTATTTTTGTTTTGATTTCTGTGTACTTAATTAAAACCAGAGTACGAAAATAAACGAAACAAATTGTTTGATTTTGTTTTGTTTCGTTCTTTGAATTGAGTGAAACAAAAACAAAACAAAAACGATGAGAAGGATTGCTCAATTAGTTTTTGTATTGTTTTTGCACATGAGCACAAGCCAGAGAACATAGCCGTGTAATGATAAGACCACTGCTTATGAATACGCTTTAGTAAATTGATCATCAAAAGGCCGCCCGTGGGCACTTTTTTATGAAATACAAACGTACTGTGTAAATACATTACTTGGAGTTTTTCTAAGTCAAAAGCAGTTCAATACGGAATCAAATAGCTGAGCATCATCAGTGCTGATGGTAAATTCAAACGATATTGTATTATTTTTTTAATAAATTCTATTTATTATGTCCAGGTCCAGACTCGCAATTATTGTTGCAGCAATTTTTGATAACGTGGAAGTGTTGGTATTCCTCTCACTCTTTTTCACTATAAAATAAAATATTGCTGCAACAAAAATTGCAAGTCTTGAACAGGACTATCTGATTAAAAAAACTTAATTAATAAAATTTGATTTTTTTGCTTCTTAGGTGAAATTTTTAAAATGTTAGATAAGGCAATTTGAATTTTCTTTGACAATATCAAATTACATATCGTTACCTTAAATTAGAAAGGAACTAACTCATTATTCTTTTTAATCGATTTTTTGTATATTTCGATAGTAGAACATCTTATGTATCTTTTTATATTAAGATAACGATATACATACATACATATCGAGCATTATTTTCGATTTAATTGTAAGCGACAAAAATTAAATTTTTCAGAAAGTTATTTTATATTGAAATTTTTTTTACATGCGTAAATTATCCCTTACGATAAAATTTTACAGTCCGTATCTTAAAAGTTATCAACAATTTTGGCATTTTGATAAATCTAAACTATGGGCAGGGCCATAAAATTTTAATTTCAATAAAAAAGTATATTTTCGATAACATGACGCTTACGATCAAATCGAAAAAAAGGCTCGATATGTATACAGCATCTAGTAATATTTATGTGCATATTAATATATACTTAATTTAGAGTAAAGTTAGATGTATATTTAAATTATTATTACTTAAATTTACCTACAACAATTTCATCAAAGAGGGGACGACATTTAAGTTTAATCCTAAGTCGAGCGCATAATAAGAATATCCCGGATAGTTTTCGGTGAATTGAATATATTTCTTCTGGAGGGGGGCATAACCTATGAGCCACCATCGTAGGCACTAAATGAGCAATTCGTTCAGTAGTGTTCTAAAAAAATCACAGCATTAATGACGGCATTAATGTTTTAGAAATCGAGTTTTACTCACTTGTTTTCCAAAATCAAATTCAGCGTCATGACGGAACATTTCTCCTAATATCATTACGGCGTCTATATGAGCCTCTTCCATTTGTTTGGTCTCATAACCAGTTAGGAAACCCATATTTCTAGAAATGTCCAGAACACCCTGACGGTCGTTATTAACAGCGCATATAATTACCTTGAAGAATATAGACAATATTAACAATATAATTGGGGTATTCAAACGGTAGTAATAAAGTCATAATGTCATAACCCTACGTCTGCACCTGATATATTTTTATCATGACAAATTTTCGTATTCGTATTCTCGAATATCGAAAATTGACATTCGTTACATCACTAGTATGTACTATATAATAATAAATTAGTTCTACATGATCAATTATGAACAAAATATTTTTACTCACATTTCTATAATTTCGAATAAACTCTTTTTGGTAAAAGCGTGTTGAACCGAAATCAATTAACATTAGTCGTGTGGAGTCGGCATCATATAGAAAATTTGACCAATTGGGATCTGTTTGCATACATTGAAATTCGAATAACTCGCGTAAACATAGTGTTAGAACTGATTCGCCTATATGTTTGCGATGGTCGTAGCTAAAGATTTTATATTAACTAGGTAATCAATTTAAGTACAATAAATAGACTTACCTCATTTCGAAACATTTATCCAAGGGTACACCAGGAACCAATTCAGTCGTTAAAATGCAACTAGTTGTTAACTCTCTTATGACGGTGGGAACGTAGTATTCTTTATATGGCTCAACCATTTCTTTAAACTTTTCTGTATAATCGGCTTCTCGTATGTAGTCTACCTCCCAATTCAATTCGCGCTTTGCCACTTTGACTACATTGTCAATAAAAAATCCATGCGGAAACACGTCCCATACTTTTAACATTCCCACTAAGTTATCAATATCACTTTCAATACTTTGACCAACTCCGGGATATTGTACTTTTACAGCAACAGTCATGCCGTTCTTTAATGTTGCTTCATGAACCTGCCCTATTGAAGCGGCAGCAAAAGGTTTATAATTAAAGTTTGCAACGGAGTCCTTCCAATTAAGTCCCAGCTGATCAACCATTACACGTTCAAGCTGCCAATCAGGCATATAATCAGCAGCCTGACGCACTCTTTCGAATGCTTTTGCCAATTGAGGTGATACGACACTTGAATCTTGTATAGATAAAATTTGGCCAATCTTTAAAGCGGCACCCCTTACTTTGCATAATGTATCGACAATTCTTTCAGCATTTGCTGGACTAAAGAGAGCTTCCGAAACATTTTTAGATCCTCCCATTCCCAGAACACCCTTTGTCAATTCATTTATCGTACCGATTCCTAAGCCCGCAAATAAACCACCAAAAGACGCCATTCGCCCCAAACGACTGGATGGTACTTTTCTTTGTTTGGCTACTTTACTCAGAGAAGGCAAGTCATTTTGATTACATAAATGTGTGTTGTTCAAACTATCGTTAGAAGTACCCGAAACAAAGGTCAATATATTCCTGACATATTCTGTATCAGACTTTTGACTTTCTTTGACGTCATTTAACGGTTCTGATGATGTAATTTCCGATTGTGCTTTTGTAACTCGTTTACTCTCGGTCGCTGCCGTACGTAAGCTAATATCACGATCTTTATGTCTCTTCGACAACATATCTTCTAGTTCTTTTAGAGTTATTGATGAAATGTCTATATTGGCGGCATCCATATTTGCATGAATATTACCACCATTATTAACTTGATAGGATTGCTTACTGTTTACATTTTTATTTCCAGTATCATCATCATTTTGATTCATTTTCAGTTTATGCGCAAATTTAACTCCATTTAATTGTCTGATACCCTCAAAAACAACACAAGTTCTGCCACTTGACTCTTCAATAAATTCTTCCAACTTTTTAATTTCACTTGTTGGATTTTGTCCTGTTAATTTTATGTATTCAACACCTTTTTTAAAAGTTTGCTCCAATAACTCTTTTAAACTTGAATTAGACCATATGTGTTTGCTCATTTGCTGCTGTTCATGACACAACGCCTCAGCAACCAGTTGCAATCCCCTTAACAGTGCTAACATATCATTTCCACTTCTTGCCATATTTCATTCATACATCCAATATTAAACACCAAATAATATATTAAAGTGGATTCCATACAAATTTCCTGCGACGTAGATTTAAAACACTTTTACTTTCTGCACTTCATATTGAAACTTTTATGTAAAAACAAGAAAGAATAACAGCTGGTCAATAATTATGTAAGAACAATGTTACCGGACTATGTACGTGTCAAAATTAGGTAAATGAGATTAATCGATTACTCAAACAGTCTAACCGCCACTAATTGCAATACACCTTAAATCGGTGATGCCAAGAGTAGGGAAATTTCCCTTTTCGTCGGGATTTTTTCGTAAAATTTTGAGCGTAGAGAATAAAAGGACATATCGTCGGTTGGTTTCTGGTTTGCTGCAGACAAAAAGTATTTTGAATATACTGTGCCGCAAGCCAGAAACCAACCGACGATATCGCTTCTTTATTGCAATTGTATTTCATTCAAAAAAACTAGTTCGCCAGAAAACGAGTTTAAATTTTTCAATTTACAGACAACTTAATGGAAAAGGAAAATATTATTTAGCTCTCAAGATGAGAGTAAACAAGATATTTGTATGAAAATTTTACATAACATAAATAACGATATGAGGTTTAATTCTGTATCATTAACTCGAAAAATTCATTTGTGAGATATGACTATGTTGCAATAAAGGAGCGATATCGTCGGGTGGTTACTGGTTTGCCGCAGTAATAATGTATTCTTAATATACTGTGCGGCAAAACAGTAACTATCCGAAGATGTGTACATCAGTAATCGTCAATGATTCGTTTTATCGCTATTCATACTGACTCATGAAATTTTAAATATGTATGTATATATATAATATATAGACATCATTTAAACTCAACTACTCTGATTTACGCATACTCACGATGACATTGATTTATAAGTACAGCGGGTCGATTCTGTTTCTGTGAAATCGTGAAAATGAAAAATAAAATATCACTTCATTGAAAATGCGATTCTGATTTTAGTTTTTATGAGAACTAGCTGTCAAGTGAAGTGAATATGATAAATTTTTTATAACTTCATTTTTATCATAAATTCAGAATCGACCCCCTGGTTGAAATAAATGTGAATGCGACGTCGGCATCATAGTCATACCACACTCGCACTCATAAATTACCTCAGTTTGATTTCTAATTTCAGGAAAATTCGTATACTAATCACATTGATTCAGGTCACTGAACTCATGCATGTGTTTATTTAAAAGTTTAGTCATTACACAGTTTGCAAGTACATAGTAGTAAATAGGGTTGTTATTTAATTCCTGCAAAAAAAAAAAAAACAAACAAAAGAGCAACAGAGAAACAGATAACCTAATAATGAGAACTGTTGAAATTATCGTCATAAATGTTGTTAAGTATGAGTTCGAAGCGCACTTCAAACTATTCACTCGAAAGTACATAGTCAACATTGCAATAAGTATGAGTGCGCATAAGTACAAGAAAAGTAGAAGAAAAGTCATGATTCAAATCTGCACACTTTTTCACACTCATTGCTGTTCTCTGATGTACATATGTCATATATGTCATACATATGCAAATCTTATGCTATGTTTAGACGACGAGTTGAATCACCTGCTTCGCTCTCTGAATCATGTTTATGAATCATGCTGTTTAGACTACTCATTCGTGCTTCGTGTGCAGCGTGCCAATTTAGTGCTTTTCGTACTAGATTTAGAGTTTTTTAATTCATAACAGTGCGGAATTTTTCAAATTGTTGCTTAAAAAAAGGCACTAAATTGGTGCTTTTCACCTTTGATTTTAGTGCGTTTTGCGAATCTACTAAATATTAATTTGTTAAAGTGTGGTGGCTTTATTTTCACTTTCCAAAAACTATCTGCTTTCACCCCTTTTAAACATGCGAAGTTTCCTTTGCAGAATGTTAATTCAGCTGGGTGAAATACGAAGGAAGAAAAACTTTCGATTTCATAGTGAGAAAAAATATATTTCTAGAAATTACAGAGGATACCACGTTGGAAACACGTTATAAAATAACTTAATTACAATAATCTAATTACTAACCACTGAGGGAAGCAATGTATTGCTTTCTTGATAACGAAAGCTTTCAAAAATGCTTCTGAAAAGTACTAACGTAAGGCTCTCTAACAAAGTGGACAGAAGTAAAAAAATGTAAACCAGTAACTTTTGCATCTGAATACACAAAAACTACACATTATTACTTCTGTAAAACGAACTAGTAAAGCAAAAAATGAATGGCTTTTTGGAAACTGAATGCATTGCTTCTAGCTGTCTCACAAAAACTCTTCTGAAAAGCGGTAATTTTTGCTGGGATGGTGAAATTGAAGAAATGGAACGAAGTATCAGAAATTTAAGGATACATAAATGGAAAAATTTGCTCAGAAGTGATCAATTTTGGGATTGAAGTTTATAATTATAGAAATTCAACTAATCATAATCCATTTCTAATACTGTCAATATTTCCTCTAAGACTATTAACATAACCATGTTCAAATGTTGAAGTAGAAATAACTTTTAGCGCTTATATCTATTTTAAAAGTAAGTAAGAAATACAATAATGATTTTATAAATCAAATTGTTTCATTCATATAAAATACGGTCTAAAAAGAAAAGGCTTATGATGTTCAGTAACTCGTTTCTGTAATTCTCGCATCGTAAAATTTCTCACATGAAGTGTGAAACACAAAATTCCATCGTTTCTCGATTTGTGAAAAAAGTGTTTCTGTATTTGAATGTGAAAACAGACAACACTGAATCTGTTTTTACTGGAATATTTCCAGTAATCGAGTGTCAAATGAAAACAAAAGTCACAAAAATATTATTTCAATAACAAAAAAATAATAATTTTAAAGAAAAATAAAATTTTATAATGAACATGAATATAAAGTGAATGTAAAATGCTTGAAATAAGTTTTTTCTAGCAACTGTCTCTATTATAGAAAACTCCACAAAAAAATTGTAAATAAATATAATGATATCGACTCCTTAATAATAATTTTAGTTCAATAATTCGTTGCATATCTTTTCAACTAGTTTATTATTCATATTTTCATGTTTCATGTTTCTGTACAAATTTTGTTGTTCTCGCACCAATTTAAAATGCGAGTTATTTAGACGATTCTTGCGAGAAACTTTTCACAGAATATTGTTACAGAAACACCCTTTCTCACATCCTTCCAATAATTGCTGGAAATTTATATAAATGACAGATAGTTTTCGCAAAGTAAATATACAGAAACACTTAGTGAGAAAAGCCATTTTGTGTTTCAATTTACACTGTTTTTGTTACGATTCCCTTGTTTCATGCGGGAAATTTTACGATGCGAGAAATACAGAAACGAGCTACAGAATGTAACATACTGAAAGAAATGAAACTGCATTTCCTGAAACGAGGATATAATTCTCGTTGATACTATTTTCTTAAAATAATACACCATAATTGCAGTGTACTGCCAAAGGAACTTCAATTATTTTCCTACTCATATTCTACTTATACGCAAAATCGAAATATGGCTCGATATAATTGAAATTATTACAAAAACCTATGAAATGTAGTAAATTTAAAATTGTAGTTAACTTAAATTTTTAATTTCTACTCATTCAATACATATATAATTATCCATGTGGGCTTTCTCTGTATTGAAAATAAATAGATAAATATAAAAATATAAATAAAAAATATATTGCATTTAGTGCTTTTTTATGAACACACAGTGATTTTTGCTCTGAAAAAGTAGGCATCATTGTTCGCGTGGCATTTTTTTATGTATATTCACACAAACATACGTATCATACGCACGTGTATACATGCATACATACTTACATAAATTCGATTCAAGCAAAATCTTGTTTTTGAAGGCATCTCTATATTTTCTTCTTATTTTTCCTTTTTATATTATTCATAACTTAATTAAATTTATTTATATTAAACTCTCATCTATGTTTTTTTGGCTTGTTTTCATTTGTTTACAAACACACACATACACATATACCTATTTTGTTTTGATAGCTAGTTCAGATAAAGTGGCGATTAACTGCGATAAAAGTTAGAGAAGATACCAATTTTACGTGCTTCGCAAGTAGATTCATATTGAATCTACTTGATTCGCTCTCATAATTTTGTATGGCGAAGCAAGTGGATTCGGTCATGATTGGGGCGTGAAGCATGAATAGAGAGCGAAGCACGTACCGTCTAAACATAGTATTAGTTTTTTCAATCAGTATTTTATTTAAATAAGAAAATCTCAAAAACTAGACGTGATAGAATCAATCTGTGAACAGATTTGGATTCAGCACAGTTACAAAAGTCAATTAAAATCACATAGCAAAGTTCTCGCTAACGATCTTTTTATTTTACTCACCAGTGTTATTAATTTTATATAATTTCGGGGGAGTTTGACATTTAAGAATATTTTTTTACATCAGGGTTGGCAGTTTCGTTAACAATAGCTCTGCTTCTTTACTTTTTGGGTAAACGACGGTGAAATGAGAGCAAACTATAAATTCTCTCAATACTGGGCAAAAATGCATAAAAGTACGGGAACGTGAAAAACCAAAATTTTTAACACGAAAGGAAAGGTCAATGCATTTATGTATATACATACTACATACGTCTACAGATACCTATGCTCGAGTTTACATCTGTGCGCAATGTCCCCAAAAAGCGTAACCACTAATTACTAGTGAAAAACTGTTTGATTCAGACACGTATTTATTAAGTTAAACACACGTATGTAGTTACAGTACTCTCACAAAACCTCTCTCACTTACCCAATTTTCGTGTACGGAAAAGCTTTTCATGCAAATTGGGATCCCGCGGGAGTAAAGAAACACACCTAATATCATGCGATTGTGCTCCGGTCCAGACTTGCAATTTTTTTGCAGCAACTTTTTATTTTTTTAGTGAGAAAGAACAAGAGATGAAATAAACAGGTAGCATTACTAGGGCAACAAATGTACAATTACAACAACAAAAGGAATTTTTTGTGTGTAATGTCTTCCCTTACGTCATAAATTAATATAAAAAAAATCAAAGTGACGCGAAAAACTACAGAAGTTTCACAACATTTGTATAATAAACATTTAAATAAATTCAGTAAAGTGCGACTTTGACTCGCGCACGAAGGGTTCCGTACGTTGGGCTTTGGGCATTTTTTTAATATGGCGTTTTTTCAGATTTTTTGTTTGTTTTCTTTTTGCTCGATTTTTTTAAGTTTTTGCCGTTTTTTTTTCAATTTTGGCGATTTTTTTCATTTTGGCGATTTTTTCGGTTTTTTGCGATTTATTTAAGTTTTAGTGATTTTTTTTGGTTTTTGGCAATTTTTTTTCTGCTTGGGGGTTTTATAATATTGAAATTTTTTTTTGTTTTAGCATTTTTGATAGTTTCAAGAGTTTTACTGTTACGGTTTCCAAGATACAGCAAGTTTTCAAAATTACAAAATCAAAATTGCATTAACTGATGGAACACCCTTTAATTTAAATTTTTTTAAATTTTAGTGTAAATTGTTATCTATATTGTACATATATAAAACAGGATGTGTGTATGTATGTAACGTATGGGCTGGGCCGATTTTGATGAAATTTTCAGGGAATCTTCAGAATATTCAGGCGGGTGACACTGTGAAGTCTGATTTTTGATTTTCTGTCTGAGGGCGGAGGGGCGTGGCAAAATCCAATTTTCATATTGCACCACCAATGCCATATGCATATATATATTAATTTTTTTTGCGGGCAGGGGAGGGATAGCGAAGAACATCGGGTTAAGCTAGTAGTCTATAAAAATACAATAACCTTACAAAATTCAAGTGAATGTACTTACATACATACAAATGTATGTATGTATATTGCATGGGATTTTTAAAATTTTCGTTGCTCGTTTTGGAACACCCTTTAATTTTTATCTCTCATGTATTTCTTGTTGTAGCGGCCAAAGGTCTACACACTCTGTCCAAATTTCAGGTCCGTAGCTCTTACGGTTCTCGAGCAAATAGCCTGTGACGGACGGAACCCTAATAAAAATTAGCAAACCTTTCATCATTATTTCATCATGTACATATATACGTTTTTCTATTTCAATACTCTCCCACAGCGATGCCAACTATTTATAACCCCAACGCGCTATTCCCCTTCTCAAAACGCGCTAGAACGCGCTAAGTTACAGGGCTAAATTAAATTTTAATAAAAGTCGATGTATGCATTAGTAAATACAATTAATTTTTTTTAGTAACTCTTAAAGAGTTTTGCCATGAAACTGCACATTAAAAATCATGCTAGGACTTAGAAGATGGGTTTAAATTAGCTGATACGACCATTTCTAATGTCAAATTGTATGGAAGAACTCGTTAAGACCTAATACAATTTCATGCCAATTTTTGCTTATACATAGGGCCGTAAATAACTAAAATCATTTAATGCAGAATCAGAATCGCTTTCCAAATAATAAAAATCCTTAGTTTTTGTTAACCCCCGATCAAAAAAATGGGTATTGTAAGTGTATAGTGTGTTTCTGTGTATCTGTATGAGTCCAGGTACAGACCAAACAGCTATACCGATTTTGCTTAAGTTTGCATTAAGGAATTCGGAATACATACTGGCAGAACTGAAATGTAAAAAAGAGACGTGACATTAAGTATTTTGAGCTCCAAAATCATGGTGACGATTTTTACATAAATATATGAACAATTATTGATCAATATGAAATACCGGTTGACTGTTGTTATGTTACAAAATTGTGTCATTTGAACAGTTTGACAAGTTTTTGTGACTGTTTTTGATTTAGCGTGCAATATGTATGTATGTATGTATGTGTGTATGAGACTTTTAGTCAGCCAATTAAACTTTTTGGGTGATCTATTCGATTTTTTTCGTCAAGAATTCAACAAAATTATTCCTATTTTATCTGGATGCAATTTTTTATTTGTTTATTACTTTTACTTCAAATTCTCTTTTACTGTAAACTTAATTCGCCGCTACAATGCGAGTGATAATGAAGAATTATTGTTGTGAAACGTCTATTTTAGGAAAGTGGAGTCAGTTAAATTGCACCATACATATGTATGTATGGATGTATGTAGAAGAAAATGAATAGCAGAAGAAAATGTTATAAGAAGTGTTTTAAGACGCGTAGCATTTTGTCTCTTGTTTATATTCTTCTTTGTTTCAAAGTTTTGTTACAATTTCAAAGGAAGACGGTACCTATGTACATACTTACATACATACTGTAACGACACGATTCCGCTCTTAGCTGGGGTAGACTCAGCGGAGGCCAGGATCGTGTGTGGAGTAAATAAAAAACCGATCTGATTTCCTTTACGTTACAAAAATTCACTTTATTTACAATTTATATTGAAAATTTTATTGCCAAATGCAATTTACTTAAGCCAAACTAGATTTAATTCTAAAATACAATTTCCACACTTTTGGTTTATTCTTTAAATTCAAATATAATTACAACAATTTAATTAATGGCAGAAGGCCCTAATTTACTAGTGTGGGGATTCGTCTTGGAGCCCGGAACCGGGTCACCAGAGACAGCCTCCTCTTACTCGTAAATTTTCTAGTGATGAGATTCGTCTTGGAACCAGTAGCCTGGACACCAGCGACAGCCTCTCCTCACTCGTGGAATTACTAGTGATGAGATTCGCCTTAGAAGTGTGTATTCCAAGGTAGCCTCCCTTCACTCCTAGTACTGGACCTTATCGAGAGTTTACTCCAGGTTGTAGAGATTGGATTCGTAGCCGAATTCCAATATCTACTCTTGCTCCAATGTGGCTATAGAAAGTCAAAATATTAGACAAGTAACCGTCGTCCAATATTCGTCTTACCGTAGCGAGCGCTGCAAGCAAACTCAACTTTGTTCTGTATTGAGTCGCTTGTTATACCATTTCTATACCATGCACAACAATACTACAATCACACAAACGTTAACCAGAGTGTGTGTTGAAAATGTGGTGTGGTGACTAACAGCCTTTTATGCTCTTTAAGTACCACACATACAAGTATACACCCATACGAACGTTACAAGCAGAGAGCGTCTGTGGTGTCTCTTGTTCTCATTCTATGTAACTAATATAGGAGATACGTAGACAATTCATTGCTTGTTTAGCATAAAAGATAATAATGAAATTAAGAGTATAAATGTAATGATAATTAAAACCTGTTTCTTGCGGTTGAATAAAAATAAATAACAGAATTAAATATAAAATTCATTGCTTATTAACGGGTAAGGTAATAATGACAATGCACATAAATCAGTATTAATAATAATAACTACATAAGTAACGAACTTCAGTGGTTGTGGGCCAAAACGAGCTTGAGACTTTGGCCGTCACATTACCTCCCTTCTTCGAGTGGCGTTTTGCGACATGGGTTGAACAATTGTATACGCACCTCCCCAGTTCGCCTGATGATAATCCGGTATCGTTGCTCGTTCACTACCATTAGCCACCGGAAACCCTTTTTTCCTCTGGCCCGTTCAAGATTCTTTCTTATTTCCGCCTGCACAGTTTCGGGGGCCTTGTTAACGGGGATGTCCGTCGGTCCCGTATTTGCCGATGTGGCCAGCGACGTTACTTCGGAAACGTCAGGGGTGACGATGTCGGCCTGTAGTGTTGCGGAACGACTTTGTGTCGGCATCATGGATTGTGTGGCGGGCGACCGCCCCGGACCCTTGATGTAACTTGTTGTCTGCCGTACTTCACTTCTGTCGTAGCAATCGGGTGAACGGTTGTGCCAACCTCGCCCCGGGATTACGGATAACGGTACTCCAGTTACGATCTCGTTGATGTCCAACGGACTCGGGGATTTTGATACACCACGTGGGCCTGCGGACTGCCCTATTAACGTCTGCTGTTCCTGGTGGCCGGTTATTCTTGCAGTGGGATTTTGTGACGCATAACGTACCTTGATGGGTCGTTCGTCTTTCATCACTATGCTATGAGTTGCGGCGCAGGACCGTCCTTGCATTTTCTGAAGTTTTGATAATTCTTCGTCACGAAACTGTTTAATTTGTCGTTGTGGACTCATCTGGTCGATACGACGTATGGCAACCTTTCGACGACCACTTATTCTAGCTTTATTTTGGCTTACCTTTTTCTTTTCCGCCCTCTTGGAGTTAGCATGTGCGGCTCGCCCAGCACATGTCACTGTGGTGTTGAAGGACTTCAAGAAATCTACGCCTAAAATCATGGGTTCTGTTGATGATTCCATTACCAAGAAATCGTGGCTGCCAGTTTTGTTGCCCAGTGTTACCCGGCACTGCACTGCGTCTTTGATGGTGGTTTTAGAGCCATCAGCCATGCGCGCATCGATTGCTACGGGCAGAAACTGGGGTTTGTTGAATAGTTTTGTTACCAACCCTGGAGTGACGAAACTGCGAGTTGCACCTGTATCTATAATGGCAGTTGTCAGCTGATTCTCCACCCTGAGAACTGCTTTTAATTTGTCTGCTTCCCATGTTAAATATGTTGCGTCACCATTGGCCCTTGAGACACGTACTGCGCTATGCTCTTGCTGTGGTACGTTCCCTTTTACTTTTGTGGTGTTAGTTATCATACGGTGCTGTTCTCCACGCGTATGCTGTGGGCCACTCGGGATACTCTCTAAATCGGCAGCAAGTGCCATGAGTTCATCCAGAGTTGAAAAATCTTTCCGCCGGATGTACCATTGGTAATCTGCATGGGCATTGCGGAATATGCGCTCCAGTTTTTGTTCTGGGCTTAGCTGAGCGTGGCGCATAAGGTCTTGTAGGGCTAGCATGTAGTCCTTGAATGCCTCACGCGGCCGCTGAACCCTTTTCCGAATTTCGTCCTCTAGTTTCTCGAAGTATCGGGTTGGGAGGAAAAACTCGTAGAAGTTACGTTTGAACTCTGACCACTGCTCCCATTGCTTATTGTTGTTCCGATACCAAATGAGAGCCCTGTCTCGGAAAAGCTCGGTCATGACGCGTAGTATAAGATTTAGGTCGAGCTCGTACATGCTGGACAGTTCTTCTACCCGCTCGATGAATCCTAGTGGGTCCTTCCCTCCATCATAACGTAGCCCCCATTTGCGGACGAGCTCAATAGCTGCTACTCGGGTTTCCGTGGTTGGCCGGCTTATAGCTAGTGGTGCTGTCGTTGGCTCAGGAATTTCTGCTTTTGATGGTGTGGAAACTGTTTTGGTAGTGTCAGTTTCTGGCAGGGATAGGCAGGTGTTTGACGTACTCGGAGCATGAGAGTCGTGTCTGGCCTGCCACTCGAGGAACCTTTTAGTATGCTCTTCGTCGTGGTCTAGGCTCAAATATTTCGCCAATCGTTTTCGTAATTCTTCTACTGTGCCGGCTGTGCTTTGCTCGCACTGGTTTAGGTAGCTAACCAGCTCTTCCTTTTTCAGGGAGTATACCCACGTGGTTTTAATCATGTTGGACGTGTACAGAAAAATGGCAATCTTACAGTTCGTAGCCGTGTGTATGTGCGTATTTTATAACGTTTAGATCAGTCTTTTATTTATGTTTAGATAACAATCAAAATGTTTTCTTTATAATTTGGAACAAATATGTCCCTGCTCGGGCGCCAATGTAACGACACGATTCCGCTCTTAGCTGGGGTAGACTCAGCGGAGGCCAGGATCGTGTGTGGAGTAAATAAAAAACCGATCTGATTTCCTTTACGTTACAAAAATTCACTTTATTTACAATTTATATTGAAAATTTTATTGCCAAATGCAATTTACTTAAGCCAAACTAGATTTAATTCTAAAATACAATTTCCACACTTTTGGTTTATTCTTTAAATTCAAATATAATTACAACAATTTAATTAATGGCAGAAGGCCCTAATTTACTAGTGTGGGGATTCGTCTTGGAGCCCGGAACCGGGTCACCAGAGACAGCCTCCTCTTACTCGTAAATTTTCTAGTGATGAGATTCGTCTTGGAACCAGTAGCCTGGACACCAGCGACAGCCTCTCCTCACTCGTGGAATTACTAGTGATGAGATTCGCCTTAGAAGTGTGTATTCCAAGGTAGCCTCCCTTCACTCCTAGTACTGGACCTTATCGAGAGTTTACTCCAGGTTGTAGAGATTGGATTCGTAGCCGAATTCCAATATCTACTCTTGCTCCAATGTGGCTATAGAAAGTCAAAATATTAGACAAGTAACCGTCGTCCAATATTCGTCTTACCGTAGCGAGCGCTGCAAGCAAACTCAACTTTGTTCTGTATTGAGTCGCTTGTTATACCATTTCTATACCATGCACAACAATACTACAATCACACAAACGTTAACCAGAGTGTGTGTTGAAAATGTGGTGTGGTGACTAACAGCCTTTTATGCTCTTTAAGTACCACACATACAAGTATACACCCATACGAACGTTACAAGCAGAGAGCGTCTGTGGTGTCTCTTGTTCTCATTCTATGTAACTAATATAGGAGATACGTAGACAATTCATTGCTTGTTTAGCATAAAAGATAATAATGAAATTAAGAGTATAAATGTAATGATAATTAAAACCTGTTTCTTGCGGTTGAATAAAAATAAATAACAGAATTAAATATAAAATTCATTGCTTATTAACGGGTAAGGTAATAATGACAATGCACATAAATCAGTATTAATAATAATAACTACATAAGTAACGAACTTCAGTGGTTGTGGGCCAAAACGAGCTTGAGACTTTGGCCGTCACAATACATACATATGTACTCGTACTTCAAAGAAGATGGAAAAAGTGTATACATACATACATATTTCTATTTCAACACTCTAACACATATTCAAGCATTGCTGCAACAAAAATTGCAAGTCTGGACCCTCACTATATACATATGTATGTAAGTACTTATATCGTTGTAAAAAATGCAAACTGAACTAACATATTGACGGTATTCAATGTTTGATGCAAATGTTCTTGCGTTAGTGCAAATGCAAAATATCGTAGCTTTTCTTTAAAAGCCAACAACAAAATACACACACAATCCAAAGAATTTTGATATTCGCGAATACGAATACGAATATTTGAAACGATATTCGCGAATACGAATATAGGTATTATGTGTTAAATTTATAGACATTAAATTGGAGTACTATTTACGCCTGCCAAATGAAATATGAAAAAAATTTTATGAAAAAGAAATTCACACTCCTGTTGGCGTACATTAAAGTTAATAAAAACTACCCAAAATTTTAATGATCGTCATTAAATAGCATTTGAAAGTGATACAAAGCACAGATTTCTATACAAAATTTAATGAATTCGTACACAGTACGACAAATTTTAATTTTTAATTTTTTGCAGAAAAGTTACTTTATGCCAAACAAAATTCATAAGGTGTGGACACTATGTTATATAAACGTAAATTTATTTTATTTTTCTGTATGATATATATTTGTACAAACTAATATTTTTAGCCATTTATTTAATTTTCGTTTAGGATTTATGCATTTATTTATTTAATTTGTTTGAAAAAATATTCGTATTCGTATTCGCCTGAATTTTTAATTATTATATGTACTATATAATGAAAATAAATATTTGTTGAGCATATTAATTGTGTTATTTTTCTACGCTATCAGTAAACAAATTGATTATTAATAATGAAATTATGTAGTCTTTTAGGTCAATTAGAAACCTGGAAAATATGTACTTATTTATTTTTGGGCAAGAGTCTGCGTCATTAATGTAAATGTAATGAAAATTTGTAAGTTTAACTTTTTATAGCCAATTATTATTTGTTCAGATCTAAATCAATATAAGTCATGTTTTAGGCACATCAGTTTTTCTTGAAGCATTTCTTTTTAATTCTCTTCTAAAACAGCCCATTTGTTTACACACAGACAGTATGTTTGTTAAATTTTCGTATTCTTTTGTTCGTCAAATTAAATAACGTACTCGTATTTTGAAATTTTCATTAGTGAGATACCACTGATGCCATATAAAATGTTCTTTTAAATAAAGCTACACAGAAAAAAGTATTCACCAATTAATCTTTTCAATTAAGAATTTAATTGATTCAATTAAATTTTTAATTGTATATATTAATTTGAGTGGAATAACTTAATTTATATTATCAAATTGTTTATAGGTGAAAATTGAATTAATTTTTTAATTGATATTACAAATATTTTAATTAATATTACAAAATCATTCATATTACTTTTTTGTGTGTATGAATTAAAAATTAATTTTGTCTATATTTTCTTCCAATTTAAACTTCTTCATTGTTATCTTCATTACTAAATAGGCTTCCATTTATCGTTGCCCTTCTATAGTAAAATGAAGTCCGTTTGGGCCAATTTTATTATTAGTTTTAATCTTCTTCTTGAAATTCTCTTTCAATTGACACCCATGTCATTAGATTGGATAAAAATAGTAAACAATTTACATACATACTTGTTATTTAAAGGTACCAAGAGCGGGCAAAATTACAACCCTTATGTTAGAATTTCGAACAAGTGAAATGACGTGTTCGAGACGTTGTATTAGGGAAAACATAAAAAAAGCTTTGCTCTTATGGGTAATACTTTAAAAAATATATGGGGTGCAAAAAAGGTAGCAAAATTATTTTTTTTTCATTTTATTTCCTAAGCGTTCTAATGTCGAAAAAGTACCAGATGCCTGTCCCTTTCGTTTTTAGCAGCATTTATACGCTTATAGAATTTTAAGTCTATCAGATTTAGTTTTGGAGATATAAAGTTATCGATTTTTACCCGTTTTGCCCAAGAATGCCAAATAAATATACATATGTATGTAAATGTATTAAAATATACATATGTATGTAGGGGTGAGAATTTTAATAAAAATAAAATTGTTTTGTTATTCTAGCAATGAAACCAGTAAAAAATATTTTGGGTTTTAGTACAATTAGGATAAAAAAAAAATTTTTTTTTGCTGAATTAGGTACAAGTTTGAAAATGTCATTTGCGAGTATCATCCCTGATATGATACCAAATATTTACATACATACAAACATAATTATACTATAGCAGAGAAACCCTGAGTAGGTTCCGAAGGAGTCTCCTATTTGCTTTTAGATACTCTGGCAATCAGGGTGACCGATGACATTTTTCAAAAAGTGGCACCAAAAGGGGATTTATCAAAAAAAAAAGGGGCAAAATTAAAAAAAAAAAACCAGAAAACTACAATAAAATTTTTATTTTTAACGTATTTTTATATAATTAAATCTAAAAAAGGGAGAAAAAAAAGTGGCAAGGCAGTCAAAAAAGTGGCAAGGCAGTCAAAAAAGTGGCAAATTGCCACTTTAGTCGGTCAAACGGTCACGCTGCTGGCAATACACACATACATATGTACAACTGCAAAAATTCGCCATTATTAGAATTCTCTAAAAAAGGAAAAACTGTGTGTACTCGTACAATTTTATTTGTTTGCTACTTTCAATACTTGCTATGTAAATACGACACATACATACATACATACATATGTATAGATACGCATGTATTTGTGTACGAGAATATGTATTTTTGTTGCGATGACAACATCAATGTGAGTACCAAACAAAACACATCACAACTCAAGTTCTATGCATGAAATAAATGTGGTACGAAAATCGAAATAAGGTAAACAGGCATACATACATATGTATGTACATATATACTATGTATATAAACATACATACATGCATACATACATACATATGTAAGTATGCAAAAAAATTTATAAATACATACATATGTACATATTTACATTTAATGCAGTTGCATTTAATTTTGTTAACAGGATTAAACAATTCAGACCTAATTTAGATGTCCTATCTATGATGGCAGCAAATTTATGTATGTATGTACATATGTAGTTTACCTTTGTATTTTTCATATTATTTAGAACTGAATAATACCTATAAAGAAGAAATATTACACATATCGTCATATAAAATCAAAAAAGCGTAGGTTACAAAAAACCAAAACAGTATTTTTGATGCACATTAGAACTGCAAAACGATCAATAGTAAAGGTTCAATCAGAGGTGCCATACCACAATGTCATAACCATAACCATAAATACATTTTTTATTCACCTTTTAGTGCTGACATAACCATGAATACTTGTATCATGAATAGTTGTTTGTATTTTCATTTGTTTATTCATTTCAAAACAAATATTTATGTCTAACCAGAAAACAACTGCTTGGTTACGGCGAAAATTCAATATGTTTCTACGGTTATGGCTACGATGTTATGAAGAGACATCTGTAATTTGCTTGAGTATTGAAAGAAACCGTGGAAGTGAAAAAAATCGTTTGCTCCCTTAAACAAATCAAACAAAATAATACGATAATTGTCAAAATACCCTAACATGCAAGAAAGAAAAGTGGGACAAAAAGTTGAGTGCTCCAAGACTTTGGTCAGAAAGTCGAAAAAGGAAACTGGCTTCAAGACATTTAAAGTTCAAAAAGTGAGTGACAGAAATTCGAAAAAAAATTGGGCTAAAAAGCGCAAAAACTTTACCAAAAATATTTTTTAATAATCGTGAGATAAAACGTAGATTAGGAGGGGTGGTACTATAACGCACCTCCACTCGGAGACCCAGTTGGGTCCATTTTGATATGATGAACTATACGTATTAGCTGAGTTTTCGCAGCTTTAATTTCAAGAATTCTATGTCATTGAATTGTATTATTAAGAATATTATTTCCTGAAGATTACGTTACTGAATTTCACAGCTATGGGCCAAAATTAAAAACTTTCGACATTTTCGCAATTTTGAGGCGCTAGATGCAGATTTTTCAGTTCAGCTTGGTTTGTACTTTTGTTTTTCTTGTCTATAACTACAATTATGCCGAAGACAAAAAACAAAATTCCAATTGGTTTCCGAGATATAGCCGTAAGATAATTTCATGTTCTTCGGAAAAATTAATTGTTAGTCAAAATATAAATGAGGCCATAAAATCCGAACAGCAGCTAAACTAGCAAAACTAAAATAGGGATTTCTTAGTTTTTATAAGTACTTTGAGAAATTCCACACCAGGAGTTTACACTCGATGACTTCAAAAATGTGTCAGAGTGTAATTAATCAGTTCCGACCCGGAATAATACTGATAAAAATACCCATCCTGATGAAATACTGAAGTGGTACCGGGGTGGTGCCAAAATGTAATATGTAATATGTAACTGTAATTATCGTTAACTAAAATGCAAAAAGGCGTACCTAATAACAAATTCAAAATCGAACTTTTGATTGATTATTATGAATGTCACACAGAAAAGATTATTTTTGAATCTTTTTCTATTAAGTGATTGCTTGCAAAAATTATACTTTTTGATTAATATTTTAACTAAATATATATTAATTGAATTTACTGCTCTATCAAAAAAGTTTTATCAACATAGCTTAACTCAGAATACTATGAAATGGTGAATAATTATTACTTATTAATTGTATGTAAACAATACAACACGAATCGTCCATAGTAAGCGTTAACATGTTAGCATTTTTATTTTTTCGGTTTTTAGATGGCAACTGTTAATGATTTTAATTAATAAACGTAACAACTGTCAATTTATTTGGGTTTTTATATCACGTTTTGGCTCATTATAAACGTCAAGATGGTCGATTAAAAAATTATAATCGTGTTCAAAGAAAGTGAATCAAAGTGAATCAAGCATACACTCAAATGAATTTTACATATTTTCATAAAAATCACACTTTTTGTTCTTCAAAGACCTTACGTCAAATAAATATACTTCGGTATTTCATGTATAAATAATATAATTTTTTATATTTTTATGCTATTAGATTTTTTCTATATTTCAATTACTCTTTTAATTGAACATTTAAAAAATTTTAATTACCTTTTTAATTGAATCTAAAGAAATATTACAATTAATTTTTCAATTGGATCTTTAAAAATATTTAAATTAAATTTTTAGTTAACGAAATGTTTTTTTAATTGATAAAATAAATAAAAAATTCAATTAAAATTGATGAGCTAATACTACAAATTCCGTAATTGGTTGGAAACTAATTAATTTTTTAACTGAATCTTTGTTTTTTTTAATTGAATCTTGTTTTTACTTTTTTCTGTGCTATTAAACTAGATGTGTTGGTAAAATTTTATACTTCTGCGATCAAAAATGACTCTTTTATTAACAAAAACTATTGTGTTTATTTGATAAATGCAAAACGATATTATTACACATTGTTTTTTTTTTGCATTTAAGGTAACGATATACATATACAATTACATATATAAATATGTAATATACATATATGTATATATAAATATGTATTACATATGGATGTACATATGTCGTATTCTCTTTTCGCAACTTTCTAAAGCTATTGAGAGTCTACCTATAAGCATTGCGGCTTTGTTGCCTTTTTTAAATTGTGTTTAAAGTCTACTGATGTGCCGATTGAGCAGTAACGAAATGCATCTAGACGTACTTAAATAAATTTTTTAAACTAATATTTAATCATTAAAAAATATTATTTTTAATCTTACAACAGTTCAATCAATTATAATATGAAAGATTTGTGTGCCTGGTAGGGGCAAGCAGGTATGTGCATGTGTATGCGTATACAAATACATACTATACATGTCGACATACATATACATACATGCATACATATGTACATACATACATACAAATAAATTGGCCTAATTTTATTAAAGTTATGTTATGTTTTTTCTCGTGTGTACTTACACAATTTATACATATCCTTTTTCTCATCTAGGTGATGACTTACATACAAAATGAGTCAACGTTTTCTTTATTTAAGTTCATATACTAAATAATAAATATTTTGACAGTTGACATCCTTAAAAACTAAACGAAGGTTTTGCCGAAATTTAATGAATTTAACGACTGCATTTAAATGTATACGAGTACAACGGCGGGACGACAATACTTAATGGCTTTAGTCAAAAAATTTTATGGGTTCAAATCAATCTGTTGCACTTTAAACAAAAATTATTTTCGACTGTAAGAGAGTACATAAATAGGTCCTAATGACCAAATAACTGTTTTAGTATTATTGATGAAGAGATGCGGTGAGTCATAAAAATAAATGGAGGGCGCCAATGTGCTTCGTTGAGTGCTGAGCATATAAATTTAACGAAACTTTAACTTTGTAAAAGGTTAAAATAGACTATGAATATTAGTTTAAGTGAACCATGGAGAGGAACGGATTTCGGGTAAAACTAACAGCGCTAGTTTTTTTTCAAATATTTTTTTCATAATAAAAAAAAACTAAAAAATGCAAACTTTTGTGTGTCTCTTCTGGAATCTATAAAAAATCTTTGTCATATACATACATAGTGATTTTTTTGTTAACTTTTCTATATTATAAAAGTATTTTTTCAAGGCAATTTGAACTAATTTGTTAAACATAAGCTAAAAATCTGAAAAAATCAATATTATTAAAAATGTGATTTTCCTGCCATAAAGAACTAAAGTAAAATATCTCTATATGTGTGTGTATGTGTGATAATAGAGGTCACAATGAGGAGGTTCTCTACATGAAACAAATATATGAAACGATACGTCAAAATCAAGCAAATATAAAATATAAAATATAAATATTCCATACATATGCATTATACTTACATACATACCTACAAATTCAAATATGAAAAATGTAGGTATCTAATTTCTGTGCTTAAGGAAATATGATACTTCGTAGGTTATGTATGCATTGTGGAAAACTCAGAAAAATATTTTTTTTTAGAGAGAACGGTGATACACATGTACATACATAAATACATATGTACATACACATATATATGTATATATATATATATATATATATATATATATATATAATATACATATTATTATAAATTTTGAATGCAAAAGGGATATGACTACCCAGTGCAATCCCAATATTGCTTATACAACTTGTCTTTTTTCATTGTATACACAATCTCCTAAAGTATGTACTCGTAGCTTGCTCAGCTCGTTAGTCAGATACTTGTTTGTTAATATGTGTATGAATGTGTGTGTGTGTGTGTGATTGAAAATTTATATTTTCACTTGTATTCTGTTGTCCTCGTGATTATCGTCTAAAACGTTAAAGTGCTGTGTGTGTATTGTCATCGAGTGCAAATTTAAGTTTCTGTTAGTCGGAACTGTGATGGTGTTTGTTGATGTAGTGTGAAAGAATAATGGTGGAAATGTTGACGTTTTTTTTAATTTACTTTTCTATTGTGTTTAATGAATACATGCTACGTTTTTTTTTATAAAACTTCTTATCGCGTGCATCGATTTAAGTCCGCAGTATACGATGTTTAAAAATAGACATTCAACGTCGAGATACCTACTACTTTAATATGGAAAGGTGCTAACTCAGTATTTTTTTAAATCGAGTCTTTTGTATATTTTGATAGAAGAACATCTTATATATATATATATATATATATATATATAATATATAAAATATATATAATAAAAATAATCAATTAAGGCCTTTCTACATTAACGTAACGATATGTATGTATGTGTGTACAAATATAGTACATGCATACTTGCATACATACATATCTAAATGCACATGCATGTACGTACTTACATACATACATACATATGTTCTATATAACTTCAATAAATAAGAACACACTAAAAAAGATGTAAAAAATTAAAACATTAATGCCCTTATGCAAAAACGATTGTTAAAGTTAAAGCATGATTTAAAAACAAAATTCGTTTGTTAAACCAACTTTAAGTTTAACAATCGTTTTTGCATAAGGGAGTAAGTTGTGAAAGACTGACTCTCTACTACATAGAAGTTGCATGCTAAATGCAGCATGCACCAAAAAGTAAATTAACTGTGTGGCGTATAAGTAATTATGTATACAAATATTAATCATACGTACATATAAACCGTACCTTCGCAAAATCAAAATTTGGTGCTTAGTGCTCAAACCAAAAACAAAATCCAAAAGCATGTACATAATTCAAAAATGTGAAATATTAGCATTTTGAAATTTTTATTTGTGGGTTAAATTCGAGTGAAAAAAAAGGAGGACAATAACTAGATTTCCGTTATTTTTTGTATAAACATTTTCATGCAGTTTTGCCTTACACTCACACATATGTATATATATGTATATATATATGTATAGTATATATGTATGTATGTAAACATACAAATAGTTGCAACTCTACAACAATGGAAAACAAGCAGGCATCTTTTTGTGTAAAATACTTTAAATTAGTCAAAAAACAGATAGCAAAAGTATGCAGAGAAATTGGTGAAAAGAGGAATTATTAAAAATTTCGATAGAATCACATGAAAAAAAAACGTCAATCAACTTTCATAGGCTTTATTAAATATATGTACCTTGTTTAGTATATCAAGTTGATAAATTTATATTTATATTTTTCTATTTCTTTAGTCCCGGTACAGACATTGCAATTTTTGTTGCAGCAACTTTTGATTTTTTTAATGTGAACGAGCGATAAAGTAACACAAAATGTATATATTTCTATTTAAACATTCTCCTACACATTCAAGAATTGCTGCAACTGGTCCGCGACATACTTTACATTGGGATTTACTACTAATTCATTTCTATCGACTTTGACATTTGTTATAACAAAAATTGTACCGTCCAGACTCTTTGTTACTTTGCTGCAGCTATAGAGTTGCATTTACTTCAAATATATATATATATATATATATGTATATGTTAAATATTCAAATATAAAAAATAAAAATTGCTTAGCCGGAATTGATTATCAAGTTGTGTGCAACATATGTACGTCACGGCTGTCATACGATTTTTCACATGTATTATGTATGCCAACTTTAAAGCGATTTAATGAATATGTGGCGTTAATATGTAAAAATTGCTAAGCTTTCGTATGCAGCAAATGTATGTACATATATATCTAAATAGTTACATAAATGCTATACATTTCATATGTACATACTAGGGACACTAAATCTTGGGATTTTTTGGGATTTATAATAAATCCCAAAACTTCATATTACTCGTATTAAAAAACAAATTTTACATACATACATACATACATACATGTTCCACTAATTTACTAAACAAGCATGTACTTTAATTTAGCTTAGATATGTATGTTGTTATCAGAAAGAAATAATAGTTTATATTTCAACCCAACCACCATCACACGTCAATTGAATCATCAGTAGTTAGTACTTATTCTGATTAATCCATAGAGGAGGAAGGGACCATATAGGAAGGTATTTGCAGGCCGATTATAAGACTTTTTAAACATTTTGCCCACATACGTATGTAAATATGTTGACTGTTAACGTTTCTTGCCATCAGCTGGATACATAAGCAACAAATCTTTTAGATGATATTTTATTATATTAATTTTCGTTAGAAAAATTCGTTTTTTATAGAAACGAATACAAAAAAAAAACACAAACCTATTATGTACTTATGTAGCGAGTACTCAAAGCGCTTTTGTTGCGTACCTCAAAAGTATTAGGGGTAAGAAGCCTAAGTTAAGTCGAGCAAGCAGAATTTTGTATCCAAGATACAAGAAGCATGTTTGTTTATTGAAAGATCAAAATTATAACATCAGTTGAACATACATACATAAAAAGTACAGCCATAGAAAATATTAATCATATTTACAAGATAATGTTATTCTCGTATCAGAGAAATAAAAACATGAAATTCAAAATATGAATGCAAAAACATTTTTAAGCTGGGACACATTACAGCACATTTTTCTTGCAATTTAAAGCTATTACACTTTCTGTTAAAAATAACGAGAAACGAAGAGAACTATTTTTCTCCGGCGAATTGGCTGTTATTACATACACTGTTAAAGCAATGAATGAAAAAGTTTCATGTCAACCCCTTTCCTATTAGACTAAGTAAAATTTAGCTTGACGTTTTCCTTTTGGTTACGTTTTGGTGTTTGATATGAACGGTTGGATTTAAAGTGAAAATGAGAATAAAGTTTTAAAATTAAACTAAAATTTTAAATGTACTCATACAAAATATAATATACAAATTCATTTGTGCTTGTTGTTGTACATCACATTCAAATAAAAAGAATTTAAAGGAATTTTTTATATTTTAAAACTTAGGAGTGTCCTTTTTAGGTTAAGATATGTATATGTATATATGCATATATATACATATACATATATACATGTGTGTGTGTACTTGTGTGTGTGTATGCATAGTATGTGCACGTAGTATGTGGAAAAGTTTAACCTCATTTCCTTATATACATACATATTTTCCTGCTCAATATCATTCCTTATATATACATTTATATTTTCAAGTTTTCAATAACTTAAATATGAAAAAAGGAAATAAAAACTAGAGTACATAAGTATTTTACTTAATTAACTCTGTTGGAACTAGCTAGTGCAATAGTCTTACACATCAATAATATAAATAAATAAGTTCTTATATAAGAGTAACTGTTCAAGTGATAATTAAATTCATGAACATACGCTATAAAAATAATTACACAATCAAAACTAAGTCGAAAAAAATATTTTATAATATATATATTTAAATATTAAAGTTTTAATATTAGTATAACGAAAGCAAAAAAGTAATATATTGCTCCTATTACATACAATATATTTCTTTATTAATATTTTTCAATAAGTGCAGCGCTGAAACATACATAATTAATACATAATTAAAAAAAAAGTAAATAATTAAATAGAAAACCTAAAAAAAATGCAATAAACATTAAAAAACGCATATAAATCTAAATAAAACTCAAACTGAAAGAGCCTGGAAATCCAAACTAAATCAACACCAAATTACTGAACCTCATATAATAAGAAAAAAAGGAAATTTTAATACTAAAATATTTCTTTCCATAAATTGTTAAATACATATACTTATACACACATCAAAAAAAAAAAAAAAACTATCGATTGGCATCGATTTACAGTAAGTATAAAAAAAAATCCAATGAAAATATTTTTAATTACACATACAAAAGTGAGAAAATTGTTTCTCTTGTTCTTAACATAAACATTACACTCGGTAATACGAAGACAGGAAATCCTTTAATACCCATAATATTGTACATTTGTACATACTCGTGCATACATATGTATATGTATACATGAATGCATACATCTACATACATATGTATATGTATTTTGCATTTTTCAACAGTTCTATTAAAGTTAGTAACTCTTGTCTATCATTAGATGTGTCTCATTTTCTCTCAATTACTTTTTCCTTTTAAATTATTTTTCTCAAACTGTTTGACATTTATTTTTTCAGTTCTTACATATGATATTCTCCTTGACTCATCTTTCGTTAAGTTTTTCCTTTCACTTCACTTTCTGTGGCACTTGGATAAATTGTTATGTTGGGCAGTGCGCATATGCTGTATACAACATGTCATTACATTTTTTACCTACTAACTCAAATCGAAATATAGGAGTATATAGCAAATAAAATTTATATAAAACATTTCTCGTCCTCTGCAATCAATCAAAAAACAAAATAATAATTAATTTGAAAGTCCATAATACGAGTATAACTAATTGTGGATTGCAACGAAATAGTTGGAATATAAATTATAAATTGTTTGGTGATGTTATATTATGTATTTTTATGTTTTGAATGATTTTATATCTAGGATAGGAAGACATTGAGGTAGTTGAAAATATGATTTGTTTGAAAGAGTTCCACAGAAAAGCAAGGTTATTTGGAAATATTAAATAAATTTATCATTTGCGCCATTACGTCTTAATGTTAGAGTGGGTCGATTTGTTCGTGTAAAAAAAGTAATAGGCGTCTAGCAAAATTAAAATCTACACAAAATTCTAAGAATATTACCCTAAGAAACTAGAGGTCTAAGATCAGAACCTAGCTCCCGCCGAGAGGCATGAAAATTCAAGCTCTAAAAAACATTTATAGCCGACTAACTAAAGTAACATTTTGACAATTTTCGCTTCCGCTTTTGATGAAATTTTAATCGAATGATGACTCTGGGATAACTACCGTTAGTACGAAATCTGAACCATTATACGTTCTAGTTTGCGACATATAGCAACTTCAAAATGATTAAATTTAGCAACATACAACGTTAGCATTTTTGATGATTTTTACAGAAAATTCACGGCCGGACAGACCTTGATCATCATAGTCATCAATTTTCCCCTTCTCCTTCACCTTTAATGATTTACCACCGCCAATTTTCAATTAAAACTGACAGTAAACTAGAATTTTTGATGTTTAATTTAAAAAAATGCTCATATATTTTGTAACTAAGATTTACGCAAATTTCCATACAACCACTCTTTTATTCAAGTGGCACAAAAATAATTCACATTCTTCTTCACAAATTATAAAAAGAAGCCCAGATTTAATCTAACGAAACGGTTTTGACTTTTTTTTTTGTATACACGCTTTTTCACAACTGTTAAACCTTTTAAAAAAAGTGCAACATAATCCTTTCCATTAATTATCTTGAGAGCAGCGAACTGAAATAGATTGGTAGAACACTGAACCTATTCGTGTGAAGTGAAGTGTATACATATTTTAAAACTACTTAACTTACCCCCGTCTAGACTGGCAATAAATTGACGAACATATACTGCAGGAAAAGTCAAATTATTATTAATTGTCAAAAGTTTTTCGTTGACAATTATTGCGAACATAAAACGTCAAACTCGGTGTTAATTTATGTTCGTATTTTCTGTATTGCATTTGACATTTAGATAATATTAGTGAAATTGAGAAAATATACATATGTATGTACATATATTAAAAAAGGGAAATAGTCTCTTAAAAACGTGTGTAGTGAAATAAATTGTATTGTTATAAGTTAATATATATATATATATATATATATATATATATATATATATATATATATATATATATATATATTTATAAATATACTTAGAATTATTGAGCATTTGTAAGCTTTTTTGAATTGTGGCTGATCTCTATTTATGAGTTTCTTAACCAGCAACGAAATGAATCCAAACGTGCTTAAAAAAACAACAAACAAACATTTTTAAACTTGCATTAATTTTAACGAGACTTAAATAAATATAAGAAATTAATAATATTTCTTTCTGTGTATTTACTTGCAGAATTCTTGTCTGTGGTGAGCGCTTGTTTGAAGATGGCGCCTCGGATATAGTTATCACTTTGATGTAGCAGGCGACATACATGTGCCTAATGTAAGTGTGCGTTATAATAACCCAAGTTTTCGTTTTCAGCTTCTCCTTTTATAAATTATAAATTATGTATATACGTATAATAATCAAATACTATTAAACGTAAATTTATAAAAAAATAGGCCTTGGAAAACTGAGGCTCTCATCGTTGGCCGCATAGACAATGACAGAAGATTCCGACTCGATATCTGAGGAAGAACGCAGTTTGTTCCGTCCCTTCACCCGCGAATCATTGCTGCAAATAGAAAACCGTATCGCTGAAAATGAAAAACAAAAGGAACTGGAAAGAAAGAGACTCGAAGGAGAGGCGCCGGTAAATATTTAGAAAGCAAAATTATTTCCTCTATGCAAGTTTATATCGAAGCTCAGTTACTGCGTATGATCTGTTGTACATAATTTATAACACACATACATATATGTATTATTATGTACATACATTATGGTTGGACTTATTTTAGTGCCACCCTCGAATTCTTTGTATATTAATAAAACAAAATACCAAATACTTCGTTCAATCAGTAACAAAATTAACCTGCAATTTAGAGAATGTCAAAATATTCAATGTATATGTATATACGAGTATATATATACATACATATATAATTCTACTATACGTGTGTATGTTACTGAACTTCTCCGATTTGAATGATGCGTTTGGGTAGCGCCCTCGATAGTTTAAATTCACAAAACTAGGTCCAGGAGTGCAATATGAGGGCCCGTCCGAAACTTTCAAACCGATTTTAATGAAATTTAGAACATAGATAGATTTGCAACTAAAAAGTCACAGAGAATATGTTTATTTTCAAAAGTATGACCAGGAGGGCAAAAGGGGGAAAATGTATGCCTCTCAGAAACAATCAAAGCACTTTTAATGAAATTTGGAGTATACTCAGTTTCTTTCTGGATGCGAACAAAGTCGCCGGAAAATTGTAGTATAGGAGTACATATATTTATGTATATACAAAAATATATATATAAATTCTGTTTCTGATTGCAATTGTAAGGATATTGAAGATAATCTTTTTAGTTTAATATAAATATTTCATAAAATATCTGTCACTCAGTTTTGTAAACGGTTAAAAGTTTTTTCCTCGTATTGTTTACGTGGTTTATTTTATATTAAGAGAAAATATTGTTAATAAAAATGTTGCAAATTACGCGATATATTTTTTTTTTTTTTGAAAACTCAGTAATTCACCAATTCAACAGATTTCTTTCATCACTTACTTATCAATATTTAGGAAATATAATTCGCTAATAGTGTTAAAACCAACCTTAATGTATGTATACATACATGTATATGTATATGTATCTGTATATAAAAGCAGATTGAAACATACATGTTGTATTTATTTATACGTGTATTTTGTTTTTATTAATCTAAAATCCCAAACTCTATAATAATATAAACTAAATGTTGATGGAATCGCATTGTTGTTATTTATCATGTATAGTAGATATCATGCCTTAAACGTAAAAACAGCTTAAACGACAAATATTAAATTTTACAGGAGATCTATTTTTTTATTATCGTTGCTTTATATCAAATTAAAACTATAATATTGACCGTATACATATGTAGATACATATATATCCTTTATTGCAACGTAGAAATCGAACTTGGCAAAGTGGGGTAAAGTGTAAGCACGAAATACTAATGAAAACCCTTTTGATTCAGATACGTGCTTATTAAGTTGAACAATTTTCAATAATGTTGCGTTCTATGTCATATTGAACGTACTTTTAGTTGGTATGCAATCGATTTTTTTTTTGGATATAATTCCAAAATATTTTACACATATAACAAAGGTAATAGAGAAAAATATTTCTTCAGTAACAGTTCGATTTTTATATATATGACTAGTTGCAATAGAGGAGCGATATGTATGTAATTTTCTTAGTTTTAGTGAATCACCTATAAATATGATATGCTTAATAAATAATTTTAAAACAACTAATTATACTGTACAGAAAAAGACCTGGATACGAAACAGTATAAATATGTAGTGGTGTTGATAGTTTTGGTCTGAAACAATTTTGTAGAGGGGTTGAAGTTTCACCCACGCATTACACGTTGCAATTTTTAAAAAAGTTACAAGCCTCAGAAGTTTTTTGAGTCCCAGGTTATCAACTTTTGTTCGATGTTTCATATAAATCCAATCAGTAGTTTAGAAGTTCCAGATATATTACCATTTATTTTTGCATTATTAGGGTGAATCAGCCGACGAAACAAAGGAGCTTCTGAATTTTAGATGTATTAAGTAATTGTATGTATCTAAAGAGGAAAATTTTATCCATTTCCCTTGTCTCTTTTGTTTACAACGATAAGAAACAATGGATAATATGAATAAAAAAAAGTATTTGCTTTTTACTTAAAAATTTGTTTTAAACCCCCAAATATGTGTGTGTTTTTGTTTTTTTTTTTAAACAAATTTTTAAGTAAAAAGCAAATACTTTTTTTTATTCATACTACCCAATGTCTACAAAAATATAATTTTCATTACAGTAAAGCGGCCCACCCAGTGGCAATTGTGCAATTTTTCGTATTGTACAACCATATCGCAAGTGTGTCATATTCGAAGATGGTACAATACATTGGCAAATATCAAAAGACTTTTGATTTTTATTGTACAATCAAGACAATTGTGTAATGTGGTGGCAATATGCAACTCTGACATGTTGAGTTGTTATTGTATTTTGAACATTTTTAAACAGAAATCAGATCAGGGAGGCATTTTCGTCAAAAGTATTAATATTTGTATTATAGTCTGAGTGGCCCTTTAAGGGCGACTTTTTGAGTTCAAGATTAGAGATTAAATTAACCTTAATCTTCATTTGTGATTTTTGGGTAGTCGATTATTTGGTTTTACTTGCTAGTTTAAGCGGCCAATCGTGGTGGTTTAATCTTATATTAATATTGACACAACATACACTTGTGAAACATATAATTTTTTGTAAAAATTATATGATAAAATAATTTAAAAACACATAAATAAATATATATATTTTATATTAGTTATATATTTCCTTTAACACGCGCAATATTTTACTTGTAAATAATAAAATATGTCAGTTTCTTCTTCTTCCCACAAAAAATCAAAAGTGTTGATAACATGTATGACTTTTGCACTGAAAATTTTGCCACTATTTTGTTTCTCAGTATGGTAATACTACACATAATAAGAAGTTTAAACTACCACTCAAAAATATCAAACTCAATTAATTAAGATTAAGTTAATTTTCGGATTAGCTAATTAGAGAAATAAAATAATCTTAGGGCTAATAAATCAGTCAATGATTATTTGTATTTTATTTTTAAATCTTATTTAAACACAAAAATTTGTTTCTCACTGCACAATTAAATCAAATTTAAACAGCCAACACTGTAGATTTAAGTGTTGTTTAAATTTTACAAACACACCATATGTTTTGTGCATGTGTGTGTTTTTTGAAGGTACGTACATGAACATCATGTGGTCATATTAAAATGAATTTCGTTTAATTTTCGCAAATGTACAACAAATGTAACACATATTTTCATATCATGAAATATATAAATAGAAAAATGCATTCTGATGCTCTTTTTGTATCATAAAATGTGTTTTTTGCTATTTCACTTTTCTGCAAATTGATAAATCAACTTTCTTGTTTATATTGAACAGCTGTTTTTTGGAAAGCTTTCCATAATATTGTAGTGCTACCGTACTTTCAACTTAATTTGATAATAACTTTAATTAACCACTGAAAAAATGAAAGTGTATTTAAACACATTTTAATTTTTAATGAAAATTAACTCAAACTATATTTAAACATTCACTGATTTATTAGCTATTAATCTCGATCCCAAAAAGTCGCCCTAATAGGATTATTCAATTGTTTTAATCTCATGGCGTATGATAAATATTAAACAAACATAAATATTAATCATACGCAAGACAAAGTTAACGAGTGAATTTGAAAACCTTGCGCTCAAACATTGCTTATAACTGAATAAATACTATTTTTTCAGGATTGTTTTCTAGCTTTTTAATTTGTATATAAAGGCATATTTTTAATGCAATCATCTTGTAAGCAATGAGAGATAGTTAAACCCAGCAAAAAAGTAAAAAAAAGGTAATCGGATTCGGAATTAAGAGTCTTTAGTGAAATTTAATGATTTTAACAAGGCGTGAGACTAAAATAATCGATTTTTGAGAACTACTTACTTTGTTTAGTAAGTAATTATATATCAAGCAGTTCTATGGTAATGTCTAACTTTTTGCTGGGAATTAGCATAGAAGCGTTTCATTTATCTTCGTATTTGCTATTCAAAATATTAAAGATATTAAAAACAGTTTGAGATTTCAAAGAGACGATCTTGGAAATGCTTTTATAACACGTTGTGGTAAACTTTATCTCAGTTTATGTTTGCATACATCATTTTTTAATCGGACGCTAGTTCGGGAGATACATATTTACTGGTATCTTCGTTGTCTTAGAAATAAATGTGTAGTTATGCTATAAACAACATTTTAAAGTTTTTGCTATTTAGCCTTAATTTATAATTTTATAGGCAACTTATATTTTTTAATTCTATTAAATTTTTCATATCATTAATAGCTTTTTAATTGGTTATAGCAGATACTTCTACACAAACTTGAAATTTTTGTAGTTATTAGGTCTTATTCACAGTACCATTCCGAGTTATCAAATACTTTGAAGAAAATTTGCATACAAATTACTTTTTATAAACTAAGCATTACAAATCAAAACTATGGAAATGTATTAAGTGTATGTATAATAGGAAATTAGTTGTTTGTTTTATTCGATTTGAGAGCATAATTAATTCTTTCAATTCTATTAAATGTTGTTCAGGAATTTATTTGTAAGATTTGGTTAACGTAATCCTGATGAATAAAATTTAATAATACATTTGCTTTGTGATTTGGATAATTCTGCGACTTAATTTTGCATGAAAGCTCTCTATTTCCCAATATTGAAATTTTAAGTTATTTGAAAACTGATATGATAGTCAGAACTTATGTTATTGTTATTCGATCATTTATATATTGTTATCTTTTATAATTTTATAATTTGATCCCTTGAAATTTGGCATAAATTGGCTGCATTGGAAAGTGAAAATAAACATCGACATTATGAACAAAAAAAGGCAAAAAATTAATTTGTTTTAAAGTTATCTTATAATTTTATATATCTATCTTATTAAACAAACCTTAAAGACGTTATTCGTAAAAAAAACAATTTTGATTCCCAAAACGTTTAGCAAACAAATTTTCATACAAAATTTGTTTTGTAATCCTTTTGCAAACAAAAATAATTTTTTTATGAATCTGCAGTAAATGTTTATTTTGAAATAATTGAAGCCATTTGTTAAAAAAACAGATAAAACTAATAAATGGCGACTAGTTGTTTCGAATGAATTGAAAATGACAAGTATTATTAATATTGAATACCTACTATTGAAATGATCGGCGATGGCTTTAAAAAAATAATTGCATCTTGTAATCGCTTCATTTAACTTAATCATATTTGAATTTTCAAATAAATAAATTTTCATCCTTTATACTCGTATTTCGAATCCTAATAACTTATTACTATTACAAACAAGCAAGCAGTACAAATACACAAATGTATTGCTTATATGTACCTATACTTACATACATATGTTTTTCATAGATATTTACAACTTTTCTATTTTCTTTGTTTTTGTTTCTTTTTTTCTCTCTTTCTCTTTTCCCCTTCACGGCGTGGAATAATGATACTAATTTATAATAAACAAATAAAAACCACTCACCTATTTATGAAAATATACCGAAATTAATCAACAATTGCAAACACGAACTATTTAATTTAATTTAACTGTTGAATTAAACTTTCTTCACTCAATCAATAAATAAATATATTCTTTGATCCCATAACCATCCAAACATCAACCAAACTACCACCCATCTATCCTTTTATATAATGACATTACAAAAATAATTGGGTTTCGCTATAAAAAAACCAATAAATAAAATCGCCATATGCGTCATTTTTGTCTTGTTTTCGTTTTATTGTTTTTATATAATTTGAAAAATTAACATTTCGAAAACCATATCCAATCTCTCCTGAAAACACATTGTTATAAATCTTCTTTCAGCCGCAATATGGTCGCAAGAAAAAACAGAAAGAAGTAAGATTTTCTTTTTAACTGCTGTAGCCAGTTTTGTTTGCCTTGTCCCAAAAAGTTATTCATTCAAAGACATTTATTTTTGCTTACCTTTATATAGTTATCCAATATTCCACTAACGACTTCGTGAATTACTTTTTAACTATTTTGATTCTATTCTACCTAAACACTTTCACTTTACTTTCACACTACTTATTTATCTTCATTGATTAATTTACTAATTAATTTAAGTATATATTTCTATGTACATATGTATATGTATTCATTTTCCTATTTATTTTCTTTCTTTTTTCTTCACAAATAATTTTTTGGCTTCAAAACATATTTAAACATAATTATTATATGCAATTATAATCAGTGTTGCTGCAACAAAATTTGAAAATTTGCTTATAATGAGGCAAAGTTATCAAGTTTAAATGTGATTGCACTTCATTAAAATTTATGTAAAAAAGTGCATTGTGAAATTAATATATAAAAATACGTACATATGTATATATATACATATTACACGAAATTCCATTTTCTTTGTTGTAATAATCATAAATATGTATTTGTGGCATCATTAAAAAATGTAACACAATTTAAAATTTAAAAACAAACTAGATGTTCAAAAAAATTACTCAAAAATTTTGTTGCATTTTTCAATGCAAAGGGATTATTCTATTGCAATAGTACGAGTATCAAGGCGAACGATTGGTACTCATTAATCCGTTGCCGCATTTGCCTTTCAAATCTCGCATTTTCCTTTTCGCAAGTCTGGTAATATCGCACTGTGTAATGCGAAAGCACCTAGGCCAAACTAATATTGCAATATTGCGACGTGGCCATGTGACAGCACTCTATAACAAATTTCAATGTATTTTTAAGCAACAATTAATATTTTGCTGAACAAGTTAAATATTAATTTTTGGGGAAAATGCGATAAAAATATTACAACTTAATTTTAAATCTAAAAATTACTTCTATCACTCATTGTCATAATAAGTAAATTACAATTCCCGTTGATAGAATTTCTTCTTTAAAATTTATCAAATATAATTTGACATCCTAAAAATAAAAACTCTATATAATACAATAGCGGAATTCACGGTTGGCCTTGTAGATCTTTTATATCTTGTAGCTTTGGTAAATTGTTGTTGCTTTGCTTTAAATTTGAGAAAATTTACCAAAGCTACAATATGTAAAATATCTATAAGGCCGACCGTGAATACCGCTAATATAATTTTATATTTCTGTGTTTTACTTAAAACCAACTTAGAATTTTGAGTGCAAATTCAAATTCAGCACTGAAATATACTTAAGAAATAACTTAATTTCTTTCTTTCAATTACATATTTATGTAATATTTGAGGCAGTAATTTTTACAAATAGATATCTGTTACTATATGTATGATGGACTCCTGTTCCACACGCAAAGTTTACTTTGCAAAGTCTTAATACAGCTGCCCAGTTGACTACGGCTTTCGTTAATGATATCGATTTCGGATATATCTCGAACATTTATCGTATAAAACTATCGAGAGTGACACTCAAAAATGAATCGAAAAAGTTCACCAGTCGCTCAGTTTTGTCCCAAAAAACATTCGATTTCGTATTTCGCTTGCAATATCAAAAGTGAGAGAATATCGAACTAGTTTCGATATCCAAAAAAGGCAGCAGAAAAATTAAAAAGTATTTTTATTTTTTAATTTACTTATTTTAACTTACTTTATTAAATTTTTTTTTAACTTACACATACGCAGCAAGATGTGAACATGGTACCTCCATTCTAACAGACTAGCACAGATCCACTAGGCTATCGTGGCAAATTTATTTCTGTTCAATTATTACACATATGTAAGTGTGTGTTCTCTTATTTTATTTTTAAACTTACAGTGCTGTCATGCCTCGAACTTGGTACCTCACACTAACAGCCTGGCACACATCCACTCGGCTACCGTCACACATTCGAAAAACTATCGATAGAAGTTCGAAGTTCGGAGTTCTATTGAACATTCATATCCAAACATTTTGTTTCGAAATTTCTTCGCATTAGTGAGCATTCGTTTTTATAGAATCTCATGTCAAGTGGGTGAATGAATAGATACTTTCCCTTTCTGTGACTCTCCCAGCTGAATTAAGACTTTGCAAACTAAACTTTGCCTATGGAAAAGGTGTAAAAATTATCTGTATGTAGAAATTGCGGGCATTATGTCTGCTTTCGCCCTTTTGCTTTCGAACGATCAAACTGAATGTAAAAAGACAGAAAACGAGTTTGCAAACCAAATCTGATATGTCACATTCAGAACAATTGGTGTTGGAAATTGGTGGAGAAAATTAAAAAAAAAAAATTACAGACGACTTTGTAACTAGCAGAACTGCTTTTTAAAATTACACACACATTATTTTTGCATACGCCTTATCAGTTTTTTATTTGATTTTTTTGTTGCACTTTCATTTGCTAATCTTAACCACCACACTTACATACATATGTATTCAAATAATTTACATATGTATTTAATGTCCAAGTATCCGCTTTTGTTTTGTTCGCCAAAAGTAAACGTGCGTTAGGCCATCCATACCATTGTGTGGGATTTGAAAAATCGTTTTTTTTTCTTTGTTCTACCAATAGAATAATACACTTATGGCAAAAAGGAAAAAGTGTTCAACTCGAGATAAGTTAATTTTGAGTTAATGTCAGCATTGTAATTTTCATACTCAAAAGTACTCTTGGGCAAAATCTTAATTATTTCGTGCGTTTTTTCAGGAAATTATGGTGCAATGACTTGCTGCTGCTTATACTTTTCTGACTTATAATCTCATATGAAACAATAATACGAGTAGCTTAATTAACCTTACACATATGAAAATATATAATTTGCTATGTTTCAAATTGAATGCTTTATATAATTTATTTATGTATACATTTTATATATAAACAAAAGTGAATTTAACTGAAAAATAAATAAATTTTTGAAAATCGACTTGAACGTTTAAAGCTGCTCTCCTACAAAACAGTAAAATACGACTGAATCACATTTTCCTTATTGCTCGGATATACATACATACATACATTCATACATACATACATACATACATACATATAATCAATGTATTCGAAGCTGCCGAGTACAAGTAACTTGCACATTGGGATGGTCTACTCTGTACGTTGCTTCTGTATGGGTTTTAAGTCATTAATAGAATAATTACCATATTATTTTCTAATATCTAATATCTCAAGCCGTAGGAGTCCTTTTCTAAAACCCTTCGAATATATGTACATACATGTAAATAATATACGTACACATACATGTGTATATGTCACCCATTTATTTGATTAAAAGGTTAAAAAAATAGTTGTAGGAATTTTAGCAGTGCTTTTGTTAGGATAAATATTTTCTTTTGACCATACTACGCAGATGTCTGATGATTTTTGTCGACGTGTGAATTACAAAATTAATTAATAAACTCGAATCACACATGATTATGAACAAAGTGTCGGGAATATGTATGAGATTTTAATATCATAATTATTAGTTCGACTTCATTGTTTTTCAATCATAAAATATAGTATTTAAAACAAATTTTTACATGAAAGTAAGTCTAAATAGCCTTTGATTGTACTCTTCTATAATTTTTTTTTTGTAGTGTATTCATAAAAAGCAATTAAAAATATATGTAACTACGAGCTATTTTCACAATTAAAGTGTGCAGAGTGCATCAAGATACAGAACTATCTGTAGCACCTTTTTACACAAAGTTGACTTTGTCAAAATTTTAATTTATCATTAGTAGACATTGTGTAATAATAAAGTGCAAAAAAGACTAAAAGAGATAATGCACCATATTTTTTTTTTTGGAAAACTATATATGTATTCAGGGCAACACAACTATTCTCGTTTATTGGCGAAATATTGATTTGTTCTATATTGTGAAAGTAGCTCGTAAGCAATCGGAAAAATAAAAAAAAAAAATTAAAAATATACATTCATATGTATATAGTACACATCAAGGCATATTTATTACCAGGTATACTCGCCCCAAGTCGCCTTGAAAATGCGTTTTTGGGATGTCCAAAAGTGTTCTGAAAACAATCATCTGGGCTGTCGAGGTCACCTGCCATGAATTTGCCTTGGTACACATTATTAATTTATAGTTGTAACAGCATAGAAACCAAAGTTCACTAGCTTTTTCAGTATTTGTATTATTGTACACATTTTCATAGAATTTTACTCAGAGCAAATGCTTATATATGAATGTATCTATATACTATATATATATATATATATATATATATATATACAATGCCTATATTTATATATATATGAATACATGTGTATACATACATATATATGTATATCGTTGAAGTCATGTAGAAAGGTCCTAACTCACATAACTTTTACTTTACAGGAGAAGGTGAAAACATAATAGCAACTGTAATTATCAAATGTGCATGCATTCATATAGGGTTACAGTTTTTTGCATAACGTTCAAAATTAATTATAAATAATACAAAAAAAAAAATACATTTAAATAAGTTTAAAAAACAAAATCATTGTGTAAAAAGTGATAAATGCAAAATTTTTACATTTTCTATGGCAAATTATCATAAAAGTGATGGCAATCTATAGGAAGCAACTCTTCAAGCGTTCCCACTTTTAATGTGTAGCTAATCTTTATATAGGAAATACCGAAGTATATTTGTTTGAAATTAAGCCTTTAATGTATTAGGAACTTTTGCTTGTTTTTTTTTTTTTTTTGTTATGCCACGTCTATAGCTAAGTTTTGTTTAAAAGCCGCCCTGGAATGATGCTTTCGGTGCAAGCCTTAGCTCTATTTGGAGGAAATTCATATTCTGCACATAAATTTGTTTTAAAATATATGAGTCCTAAGGGATCGCATGCTAAGGCTGGCAGCTATTTATGGCATCATCATGAGCTTTTATTCTTGAAATTAAAAATGTAATTGAAAATCAAATTTAATTAAGACACGTACCGAAATTGCATAAATATTCGAATCGGCAAAAGGTGTAATCCAGTTGGTGTGCTTCTAGACCTGACTCTTTTATGAGTTGCACAAATTGCGACGGCAAATCTATTCGTTTAATGTTTGTTTTCCTCTCAATAAAAGAATGGGCTGCATCATATTCTATTTGTATATGTCCAACCACTAGTTAATAACTCTTCAATAGTCACATTTCGTTCGGGACATGGGATAATGTGATAATGTGTATTGCTATTTTGATAAAATCAGCCGTCTGAAGACATGATTTTCGGGAGATCGGTAAAGAAAATTTGTCATCCCATACATAATTGTCCGATTAATGTGTGAGAAGATTGTAAATTTTATTTTATAGTACATGACATTTTCAATAAGTTGGGAGTCCAATTTTATCATGTTGTTAATGAATTAGGGCTTTATGTAAAATTGATTGTAAAACTGTAATATTTGATACTGTTGCACTAAAAAACTCAATTTAAAAAAAAAAATTATTGAGTTAGGACCTTTCTACATGAGACTAACGATATATATATATGTATATTTATAGGATATTTTTAATGAACGGTAATGTGCACTTGCATATATTTATGAACATACATATGTATATACCAGCTTCTTTTTTTTTTTGTTTGTTTATTATTTTTTATTACTATAAAATATTTAGTTCTTTGACATTATTGCATTCAGCTTGAGTAAAACTTATCTCACTAATAATTAATTTTGAGTGAAAAAATATAATTTTATTATTCATTTGAAATAAATAACAATAACACCCAAACCTTTCGCAACTAGACTATTCAATTTAAGTTTTTGGAAATATTAAGTTTTGTTGTTTGTTCATTTTTTTATAGCGTTCGAACTTGTACTTGTTGCAAAAATATTAATATTTTTCTTATTAATTTAAACTTGAAAAATAGATCCGATATGATGACGAGGACGAGGATGAAGGTCCACAACCGGATCCTACACTTGAACAGGGAGTGCCCTTACCTGTTCGACTGCAGGGCAGCTTCCCGCCGGAATTGGCCTCCACTCCTCTCGAGGATATCGATCCATTCTACAATAGTATACTGGTAATTGAAATAATCTGAGGCGCAAAAAAATGTTATCAGTTTTGTCAAAATCTGAATTTAAACAATATCCATCATCATCCCAATTCTCTCTCTTTTCTTTTCTCTCAAGGAGAGTGGAATAGCAATTTGCAAAACTGATATACATACATCACAAATATAATATTATTTTTATACCAAAATAAATAATGTTCTCGTTTTTATTCTTTATAGACATTTGTAGTAGTTAGTAAAGGGAAAGACATTTTTCGATTTTCTGCATCAAAAGCAATGTGGTTGCTCGATCCATTTAACCCGATACGTCGTGTAGCCATTTATATTTTAGTACATCCCTTGTTTTCGTTGTTCATAATCACCACAATCCTTGTTAATTGTATTTTAATGATAATGCCGACAACTCCCACGGTTGAATCTACAGAGTGAGTACTAATAAAACAATATTTTATAGGCATTTATTTTATTTTTTTATTATTATTAGTTGAATTTACAACTAACTATTTATTATCTATTGGTAGTTATGTTATTAATGTGTTTCGTTTAAAAATACTTTATTTTAAATATTTTTCAATTGTTTTTATATAATGAATACTTATTTAAACAGACAATTACTCGTATATAAAAAAAATGCTAAATTCATTATATGGTGTAATCGTAAATGGTAATTTAGGCAAAGAACTCTTTATTTCAATATTTTTTAACTGATTTTTTATCTTATGGAAAACAAAAATGTAAACTGTTTTAATCTCTTCACTTTTTTTATATCAGGATCATTTAACAAAACAAAGACACACACACACACACACACACACACATATACAAACAAACCAGAGTCAATTTAAAAAGTTTTCAAATCGAAATATTTGAGATGAAACAAATATTAGTATTAATAAATTAATTAATTATTTTTAAATACATATACAAATATGCAAAGGTAACAGTATTAACTTTATTAACGTAATTGTCATGCTTTTAGAGCCTATGACTTGTAGTTACATTTTTAAAAATAAATATTTAACTAAATTACTCTCGCGCTTTTAAATCGTGCTTCAGTCTGAATCTTGTAAATTTTGCTCATATGATTTTCAAATCATACATTGTTGTATTCATTCAAAATTATTTAAAAAAGAAACTATTGTGTATTATTAATCAAAGTGTAAAAGCATTGTTTCCGAATTATTATTACGATGAACAAGTTGTGTTATAAACTAAATATGTTGCAGATGTAAATTGATATTAAAGTGATTTGTTGTACAAGTATTATTTTTCCATTTGTTATTTTTTTTTTTCAAATACACATCGTTATTTAATATAGAAAGGCCCTAACTCATTATTTTTCTGGAAATCGAGATTTTTGCATTTTTCAACGCATTAGATGTTCGTTCTCCTATCGAAATATACAAAAAATCGATTAAAAATAAATAATAATGAGTTGGGGCTTTTCGATATTAAGGTAACAATATGTGCATTTGCATACATACATATGTATGTAATAAAGTGCGTGTATCAAGTTTGTAAAAACAACATCAAAATAACATGAATCAAAAAGGAGACGTGAATTTGTATATATCATACGATAAATACATATGCATGTACTTATCGCTCGTTTATTTTAACAACGTCATAACTCAAAAAAAAACTAGATTTAGAGAAAACGAATTTAAAGTTTTCAATTTACACACAATTTAATGGAAAAAGAAAATTAAACTTTTCGTGAGGAGTTGAGTACATAATAATGTCCTGCACAAGACCATTTATAAGACCTTTCAAGACATGAGAGATTTTTCAACTGCTTTACTACAGCGAAATATTCTAAAACAACACTGTTGGCAAGGATTTGTTTCAATTGTTTGTCTTGCCAATAGTGTTGTTTAGCGTTTGTTTTAAACTATTGCGCTGTAGTAAAGCAGTTGAAAAATCTCTTGAAAGGTCTTATATATGGTCTTGTGCAGGACTTTAGCACATAAGATATTTTTATGAAATTTTTGTAATGGTATGGATTAATAACGAAAGCAGATTTATTCTGCATTATTAATTCAAAAATCATCAAATGGACATTTTCAAATAGACTTTTTTATGAATACATAGCTCTTTTTTTAATTTATAACAAAAGAACAGTCAGTTAACACTTTGACGATATTTTTGCATCACCTTGTGTTTATAAAAATTACTCTCGTATCCTATTTCATTTAATATTGATGTTTGATACCTAGTGTTCATTACTAATCTCTGCTCTGGTGGCACATAAAATGCCGCATTAAATAAAAATATTATTTTTTTTCTAATAAAAGAATTAAAATTGAAATACGTCAATTACAAATAATTATGATTCTTAAATTTATTTAAGCTGTCTTCACACTTGCCTGATATCAATATCTAACTCTAGGAGTTTGACTGAGCTCAGATAAAATATAAAAAATTGTGTATTAGACACACCATTTGATCTCTCGAAATAAGACAAAACGCATGTAGTGTAAATAATTCATCATATTAAAGAACATATTTTCATTAAAACTATCATTGAAAGTAATTAAAAAAACATTTGTAAAATATACAAACTTTGATTTTGTAAGATGGTCTCGCAGCTTTTTTAGCAGAAAAAGTTGTTTATTAAAATAATAAAAAATATTAAAAGCCATATACACGTGAATATAATAAAAGGTAGAAAAATATAAAAAACATTTAAATTTTAAAAATTGAAAAATCGACGGATGCTACTGAAATCATTAAATCTAGATAAAATTATGAGTGTGAAGTGCAACGTGAAAAATCTCACACCCCCTTTTAAATTGTCAGAAGGTTTGGAAACAATGCTTTTATAGATAATTTAATCACTAGGAATTTTTTTAAAAACCACATTCAATATTTTAAAAACTGGTTTGTCTAGTTATTGTAAAATGCATTCAGTTAAAAACTCATAGATCAATTACTTGTGTAAAGATAACAGTGACAGACATTACTAAAATTACAATGGTTTGTTTTAAAGACTTCCAAACAAATTAGAAGATACACATATACATACATATATGCAAATAGAATGTAACTGCTGGAGTGTCTTCTAAAATTCAAAATTATTTATTTAAGCGGCCCACCTACTTGCAATATAATTGTGTAATTTTTCGTATTGTACAATAATATCGTCAATGTATGTGTCATATTGGCAAATATCAAAAGACTTTTGATTTTTATTGTACAAACAAGACAATTGTGTAATGTGATGGCAACATTGTTCAATGTTATTTACTTTTTCACTGTCAGGAAAATTGGGCAATATTTTCTTTGAAAATATTGTGGCATTTATTGCATATTATAGGTCAAATCTACAATCATATGCAATAATATTGTATAATGGATGGGCCGCATCACTGAATCACTTCAAACCACTTCAGAGTAGAGTATGAGTAGAGTTGGTTTTCTGAAACTGAGTTAGAAACATATGTATCTATGTATATGTATGTATACATACATATATATAATATATATGTACATATATTAACTAGTTTTAAAAGTATTTAATATTAACTATTTGCTCTACACTTCTAATATAGATATAATGTAGTTTGTTTCAACTAATGTAGTGTTTAACATTTAAATTAGATGAAAGCATTTTATACTGGTACGTCCTGTATTCTAAACATTTTCAAAATCGTTTCACCACATACATACTTACATATATATGTTAATATGTACATTAAGGATTGTGAATTTATGTTGATGCTAAAAATGTAACGAAAAATCATCCTGTCAAATGAGATCGTCCGTCCCTCCCTAATATGCATTTATACGTACGTACTTGTATTGAAATCTTTACTTTGGATTTGCCAAGTACAAAGATTCAAATATTTGGTACGAGGCATAAGCAGTTTCTTGAATTGGCTGGATGAGTTAGAATTTGGAATAATGCTTTTGTTTATTTGTGTAGTTTATTAATTGTAAATAAAAAGTTCAGTAATTAGAAATAAATTAGACAAATTCGTACTTTTATGTAATTATTTAGAAATAGTAGCCTCAAAATAGTGAAACAAGACTTCCAAATAATTATTATCCAAGATATAAAATTAAATAATACAAAATTAAAAGGTAACGTCATTTTTTTAGCTGATATCAAAATTGTTATGGTAGATTTGGTATCAGAAACAAACACCCGCTAAAGTTGAAGATAAAAAGATAAATTAAAAACAAACTGGAAATATGTATATTTACATAAAATATTTTCTACATTGATTAAAGATATTTTGCGGCTAAAATTTCTTACTATTGAAGCTTTTAAACATAAGTTTATAGGAGTATCTGTTACGAATTTTCATGTCATTAATACTCGTATTTTGAATAATTTGCTTGGTTCACAGTGTTTTGAAGGTCTAGATCATATTAATACGTATGGTAGATCGTTATTTTATAACCAATAAAGAAGTCTACAAATATATAAACATTTTTTGAATGGATTTATTATTTAAGTTTAATGTTTTAAATTGGAATATTCATCCAAATACATTCCCTTTCACATGTTTAATATTGTTCTAAAGCCTAAAACAGATGAATTTATTTAAGCTGAACGGTCACACCGTTGTGGGAGTACCTCCTAAGTGTGACATACTATTCTTCTTTAATTCCTTATGAACTACTTATTATAGTTTACACACAGAGAAAAGATATGGCTGCAGACATTGTTACGACAACAGCATTATGCGTATGCGGTAATTATTGTTTTAATATGCAGTAGACTATCTCGATAGTTTGAAATTCAGGGAACCAGAGAAAAACGAGAAAAAGTTATAACATTTGATTGCTTATTTATAACCTTCTTATGTCCGTAGTTTTCTTTGTTTCAAAAACATGAAAGCAATCAGATTATCAGTTCATATAATAGAGCGATGGCAAGCAAGATGACGTTCCTATGCATAAAGTCTATACAATATAGAGAAATTGTTTTGTTTGTCCTCCCTAATATTTTGTTTTTCCTTTATAATGCAAAGCACATTAAAATAATTCAAATTAAAGAGCGTTGAGGCCAAACAATTTCATACTACAACTTGTTTCTTACTTACTGAACGCTTTTAAACAGCAGGGACCAGAGAAACGGTTTAAATTATCGAGATATTCAAATTAGCGAGTTTTAAATTGTTTTAAAGTCGACTTTATTACAAACATGAATGAAACATTATTTATAAATTTATAAATATTAATGTTACGAATGGCTTTATTTTAATTATACATACATATATACATACATATATTTGCCTGCAACCATAGGATTCAACCATATTTTTTCTTTGCGTGTAGCCATATATTATTTGAAAGAACTGTCATGTCTGTGGGATTGATAAAAAAGTAATTTAGCATCACTTTTTAATCTATTTTTAAATTTATAAAGCATAGAAATTGCAGAAGAAATGTACGATACCAGAGTATGAATTACACGAATCTTAAAAGAGTTCAAATCAAAGTATTTTTAAATTTTATTTCTAAATATGCTTTTTGCAGTAAAAGGACACTTGCCCTTTGTCTCTCAAACTAAATATATAATAAATATAAAATTGGTCAAATATTAATTTTTCAAAAATGTTGGCTACTCTGGATAACACAGAAATCGTTAGCTTAAAATGTTCTTTCGTGCAGCCATATGATTTTTAACGATAAGCTTGACCCACTGTAATAAAAAATATTTTGCATGCAAAGGCAATTCTTTAGAGATATAGAATGTTGGACTATATTCATTCACTATAGTGGTCCAGCTGCTATAGTTTTGGACTGGAGTTTGTGATTGTCAGAATTAAAAGAAAGCGTAGAAAATGTCCATCTAATTTGATTCCAATTATGCAATTCAGATACATCATATTTGCACATTTGCAAAAATTTTTATTGCACTTAAAATTGTTGCACGCACCGAAGTACAACAGTCTGAAAAAGGGGGTGACTAAATATTTTATTTATCCTAAAACACGAAACAGAAAATAACTTTGGCCAGTATAAAAACTGAATATAAAATACAAATACAAAGCCTTATGACTAATTAAGATAACGCCCAATAAAAAAAATCATATGAAATAACTCCCAATGGAAATGGTATCTAAAAAATTAAACAAGTTGCAATAAAATTTGAAGAAATAGGTAGAAAAATTTGTGTAGCACCAAAATTCAAAATGAAACAATTTGTAATGAAATAACTCTCATGCGAAACACTAAAAAAATCTGAAATTTGCACCAAAAATGTGCAGAAAATCTCTAGTAAGCATAGAACACGATCAAAATACAAGAAAGTATAAATAGTCCTGGGAATCAATTTGACAAGAAGATTTTTAGTAATTCCAAAACAAAAAGTATTTATGAAATTATACTAAATTAGTTAAAGTCGAACCTTATTATTTGATCAGCAGAATAATGCTTTAATGCGAAGAAGAGATTTTAATAACAAATAATTAGTCCTAGTTTAGACTATGCAAGTCTTATTGCTAAGCTGATTAGTTTGAGGGAGAGAGAGACGAGCGGAACAGAAACGTTTCTTTTCCTCTTGTCTCTCTCTCTCTCTCTCTCTCTCCTAACAAACTAACCCCCCTTCTCGACTAGCAATAAATATGTTGGCAATATAGCAATAACGCCGGCAGAATAACAGAGCAATATTGCTGATTGCTTTACTTATGTTAAGGCTATGGGAAATTGTAGCTCACAATATGGTAAAACTCAACAGGAAAGGTGCAGAACAAAAATAATTCACTTGTAAACATCTGCTTAATCGAACGAATTTTTATGTTTATAAATTTATAACAATACAAATTATTTTACTACACACGTTTTTAAGAGACTTTTCCTATTTTATTATGCATTTATATGTATATTTTCCCAATTTCACTAATATTATATAAATGTCAAATGTAATACAGAAAAGTCGAACATAAATTAACACCGAGTTTGACGTTTCACGCTTGCAATAATTGTTAACGAAAATGCGTTGACAATTATTGCAACATATATTGCAAGTTCCTGCAATGAGCTGTCTCCACTAGCAATAATATAATTTTGACAACTGCTGCAATATATGTCGACATATTTATTGCTAGTCGAGACGTAGGGTAATCAGCTTAGCAATAAGACTTGCATAGTGTAAACTAGGACGTATTTAAATAATTCACATACATATGTATATGAATGTATGTAAATATATAGTCGTATATTTATTTTATATAGCAAATGAATCTAATAGAAGCTAAGACAGTTTACTATTTCTCATGAGAACGATGTTTTACTCTATTCATGCAACTATACTCGTATACCTTAAAATTATTTGAAATTAAGATTTATTTATGTATTTGATTTAAGTCTAAGTAACTTATGGTTTATTACTCAAGCTTAATTTTAAAAACTTTTTAATGATGTTTGTATTAATGTTCTTTACAAAAAATTTGTTTTTTCCCTTCAGTAATTAGTTCGTAAGTTTATTTTTCTTTAATTGAAATATATTCCGATTTGAAAAGTTTGTCACGTTCTTCCTAAATGCCCACACACATCATGTGTTCACACAAAAAATATTAAAATGTAAATACATACATATGTACATACTTATGTATGTACTTATGATGATCAAGGCGAGTTTATAGGATAAATGATTGGAGAATTGAAACAAAAACGTATGACAATCAGAATTACAGCGAATTTAATGGCATGCATCGTATTAATATGCCTTTAATATCTATTACAAAATTTAAATTTCGTCCGATGTATTATTTTTGTTTTCAAATTAAATTAAATTAATTCGAACTTGTTTTAGTTTGTTGGGTTTTCTCTTCAGATCTGAGTACAATTATCTTCTTACTTATAATTTGTTTATAATTTATTTGTTATTACATGTAAAAAAAAACAACGATTACAAAATTCGTTTTTAGGGTGATATTCACCGGAATCTACACATTTGAATCAGCTGTTAAAGTGATGGCACGAGGTTTCATTTTATGCCCGTTTACGTATCTTAGAGATGCATGGAATTGGCTGGACTTCGTAGTAATAGCTTTAGCGTGAGTTTTATTATTATTTTAAATGTTTATACCTTTATACTTACATACATGCATACATATATTCACCAAAGTGAGCTATTTCATTATTTTATTTCTTTTTAAACATTTACATTAAATTGATATTATAAAAAATATAGTTTAACGTTTTGGTTTCTTCACCAAGTCTTCGTTCATAAACTTTCCAAAGTAATTTTAATTGTATACTCGTACTTTCCCGGATAATGTATAGAAAATATTTATTTTTTTTGTTTGTTTTCGAATACCTTTATATGCATACGTCCTATACATATTACAAAAAAAAACACATTTGATTAAATATAACGTACATATATAATAATCATTAGTTTTCTAAATGTATTTAATTAAATTGAACTTAAAAAGGACAATTACTATATACAAAAAGTAGTTTTTGTTTTTCAATTTATATTTGATAATTTTGAGAAAAGAGAATTTAATATTGCTCATATTTATTCATGCAAATATTAATCTCGTTATAAATCATAGACAGATATATTTTAATTTTTTTTGTGTATACATACATATATTTTTGTTAACTAAAAACCAAAAGTGGTGTTTTCATTTCTATTTAAGTTGCATAACAAAAAGTGAAGCGATAATCTAAAGTTTTATTAAGATTGTATATATATAGAACTGCAGTGAATTAAATACGAAAAACTAGTTTCAGTCATATGTATGTATGTAAGATGGAAGTTTTACATGTATACATATGTATGTACATAGTAGCCCAATTCACAGTCTTGTGCAAATGGTCTTGCATCGTAGCATATGCAAAATGGCATGGTATATTGATACTCACCACTAAGAATTGTTAAGTGGTGAGTATCAATATACTATACCATTTTGCATATGCTACGATGCAAGACCATTTGCACAAGATTGTGAATTGGGCTAGTATGTATAATATTTTCGCATTGCTTTCTTTTGCAACATATATAATGAATGTATATCCCAATTCACAAACTTGTGCAAATGGTCTTGCATCGTAGCATTTGCAAAATGGTTAATATATTAGCCCAATTCACAATCTTGTGCAAATGGTCTTGCATCGTTGCATGTGCAAAATGGTATAGTAAATTAATACTCACCACTAAGAAATGTTAAGTGGTGAGTATCAATATACTACACAATTTTGCATATGCTACGATGCAAGACCATTTGCACAAGATTGTGAATTGGGCTATTGATACTCACCACTTAACAATTATTAGCGATGAGTATCAATATACTATACCATTTTGCAGATGCTACAAGTTTGTGAATTGGGCTTATATAATTCAAATTGTAGGAGTAAAAATGTGCTACCTCCGAACTGGTTAAAAATGATTTTTTATTTTTGGTTCGTTCGCATTCACTTTTTGTTAGAAATAAAATCTCTTCATCATTTACAAAATTTTAATCTAATTTCAATAAATCTTTCGTAAAAGCACTAGCACTAGTCAATTGTAAATAAATATTGAAATTTATATATATATAAATGTTTTTCACTTTCTTTAAATAATAAAACAAACAACACAAACGAACTAACTATTCAGTTATGTGACCATGGGTATAGATTTAGGTAACCTCGCAGCTTTGAGAACGTTTAGGGTACTGCGAGCTCTCAAAACCGTAGCTATTGTGCCAGGTAAAGATTTCAAATTTTATACGTTTGTATACATACAGAACGAACTGTATTTTAAATGTTTATTCTATACTATAAGATACACTTTTTGATATACATACATACTATATATAATGAATTTTTGGTAATGATTGATTTAAAATATGAATAACTATTGTTAGGTTTGAAAACTATCGTCGGTGCTGTCATTGAGTCTGTAAAAAATCTTCGCGATGTGATAATTTTGACAATGTTCTCCCTTTCGGTGTTTGCACTGATGGGCTTACAAATTTATATGGGTGTTCTTACACAAAAGTGCATTAAAAAATTTCCTCTCGATGGTAGCTGGGGTAATTTGACAGATGAAAATTGGAAGCTACATAATGAAAATGCCTCTAATTGGTATACAGAGGACGGTATAGCATATCCCTTGTGCGGTAATATATCTGGAGCGGGGTATGTTATTTATATTTTAAGATGCAATAAAATATTCGTACCTACATTACATACATATTTACATGCATAAATATGTACATATGTATGTATGTATGTATGCACGAGTATTTGATTTTAAATATATTGAAATAATAAAGGTATTCACGTCAACTCTTCCAACTGTGTAAAATGCATAATTACACTTTCCGATGTGAGCCTCCGATTTCGCGTAGTTGTCTATATAGTCAAACACAATATCGAGAACATATGTATATTTAATATACGCCAACTCAAAAAAAGATATTTTACTCAATACTGGATATAAGAATTGAAAAACTACAAGAGAAAACTTAAAATACCATAAAAAAATAACTTAAAACTGACTGGAAGCCTCTTCCATCTCGAGATGGTCGGTCAGTTTTGTCACTCTCTAACTCAATTTCTATTGTAGCAGGATCACTCCAAATTTCCAATTTCAAAAGCTTATGTATATCATTGACAAATTTTTTATCGGAACCCCTATGTTTTAATATGTTAAAAGTGATCATATTTCAAAAACTACCCATATTGTATCAAAATCCGTACTTGGTTCGTGTTCAGCATACCAAATGCAATACGATTTATAATAAACTACTTACTTTTTTTTAAATTTTGGAAATTTACACGTGAGTTAGCATTTATTTTCATCAAAAAGAAATTATACTTTGAGATATCAGAAAAAATCATTTTTTGATTCGAAACTTATATCACAGATGAATATTGCATAGGGGAGCTTTTTGCCATCGGAAACTCATTTTGACCAAAATTGAGTTGACATATTTTGAATATATGTAAGCTCTCGATATATTGTACTTGTATGTTTATTAAAATTTGTATGTTTATTAAAATGCTGAAAGAAAGTGTCAGACCTTCGCTAATGAATTAATATCAATATTAATACTTTTAGTCCATTTTTTTTCTTGGCTTAGCGATGCACAACTTTGTAAAATTTACTCAGCACTTACTCAGACCTTGATAATTTTGCATCATTTGATCAAAATAATTTTCCATGTGGTTCTTGTTATATTTTTTTGGAAATCTTGCAATTTTACTTTTCCGCAGCAGTGGAACTTTTGACGTGAATACCTTTAATACATGTGCATATATACATACATATAATCATATGTATATGTAAATATGTATTTTTTTCTGCCAATGGTAGGCAATGTGATGACGATTATGTGTGCCTGCAAGGATTTGGTCCGAATCCGAATTACGGATACACTAGTTTTGACTCATTTGGTTGGGCTTTCCTATCTGCCTTTCGTTTAATGACCCAGGATTTTTGGGAGGATTTATATCAGCTCGTTTTGAGAGCGGCCGGTCCGTGGCACATGTTGTTTTTTATAGTCATCATCTTCCTAGGTTCATTCTATCTTGTGAATTTGATTTTGGCCATTGTTGCCATGTCTTATGACGAATTGCAAAAGAAGGCCGAAGAAGAAGAGGCTGCTGAAGAGGAAGCCATACGTGTAAGTACTTTATTTTTGGTCGGTTTCACGATATTATCAATTTCCAATTTTGGTTTGGTCTGTGCAAAATTCGAATTGATAATATTTGAATTACCGATTTGAATTTCAGTTAAAGTTTGAATCGATTTAGAGAGTTTGTTTTTGTCTTGGATTTTATTTGATGTTTCATTATGTTCGAATTAAACTAAAAAATTTATAACAAACATTTACAATTGAGAATAATAATGAAATAGTTTTTTTACAAAAAAAAAAACTTTGAAAATAATTAGTTTTCTCAATAAATGTTTTGCTTTTCGTTTTTTAGTTTTTACATTTATACAATATTACTAATGTTGTTATATTACAATTATTGAATCAAATTTAATTATTCTTTTGCCTTTATTAAACATGTCTTTTAGTATGTATTTTTTAGTGATATTGGAAAAAAAAATTATGCCAAGCGATTGTTTTTATATTTTAATTTCGTAAAGATCTCAAATTAATTAGAAAAAAACCCAAAAAAAAGTGGAAAGCTGTTGAAATATTGAAATCATTTTTAATTATTATTTTTCGTTTGGAATGGCTGAGTTTTTATAAAGCAATCAATCGACTACCAATCAATGCAATAGTTCTGTTACTTTGCTTCAATTTGAAAAATATGTATGCAACAAAAAAGTTAAAGCAGTTTATTGTTGTTGCGATTTTGAAAAAGTGTTTCAAATTACTTTTAAACTCACTAACAGATAATTATCATTTGCTTTTCGTAATCAATATATTGTTATAGGAAGCAGAGGAGGCGGCAGCGGCTAAAGCAGCAAAACTTGAGGAGCGGGCCAATGCGGCAGCTCAAGCAGCTCAGGATGCAGCTGATGCCGCTGAAGCAGCACTGCACCCCGAGATGGCCAAGAGTCCGACATACTCTTGCATTAGCTATGAACTGTTTGTTGGTGGAGAAAAAGGCAACGATGACAACAATAAAGAAAAAATGTCCATACGCAGTGTGGAAGTGGAATCGGAGTCGGTGAGCGTTATACAAAGACAACCAGCACCTACAGCACACGCAACTAAAGTCCGTAAAGTTAGTACGGTAAGTACAACGCAGCTGGCTAATGTGCTTTCAAGTTTCTCTTTTCTTTCTATCTATGTACTTCCACTTGTACGTATTTATCCTTTGATTGCAAACTATTTTTTTTATGTTCCTAACTGAATAGGTTTTACTTTCCGATTTTAAGTTAAAGTAGATTCTAGATTAGAACAATAGTTTGAACTCTAAATTTGTCCTTGGATGTCGCATGTATGTTTTTATTTCCAAATAAATATATCAAACATTAGATCACGTAAGAGTGCGAGGCCTCGAATATAGGTCAAGTGATGCATGTCATAAAATATAAATGATAAAGATTTAGACTATCAAATACACAAATTACTAAATTATACGTGTGCGGTTAACATTATGAATGTTATATTCGTGCAAAGTTACATACATAAGTATACATACGAATGTTATATTCGTGAAGTATTTATTTATCTTTTTTAATGCTGTTCGAAGTTGTATAAAAATGCGTTTTATTTTTTGCTGGCAAAAACAGGGTGTGTTGTGAACATGAATTTGGTACCGTATGTATATTTTAGTAACTATGTGTATATGCGAGAATGTTCTGAATTTCGAATCACTTCGAACTCATCAAATATATAGTTCCTTCTGTATGTTTTCATTAATGCAATTCTTGCCGCAGTTATACATTTTTAACTTTATGGATTTCACTTTATGCAGAAAACTATTTTTCCCCATTCATGCAAACCGAAGTGATGAAAAGCTTAATCTGCTTCATGTCTGACTTAATAAGGGTATCACTATTTTCTATGAAGCATTAAAAAATACAAATAACTTAATTTTAAGAAATTAGGAATAATGAAATATATAAAAGAAAATAAAAATAATTTTGAGAGTGATAAAAGGCATCGTAAGTGATAATCACAAGTGATCGTGATTACTAAAAAAAGGGATAAAATATGAAACTTATGATATGAACTTATCGTATCGTCTGCAAAGTCGCCATACTCTAATTTTTTTTCGAAAGTTTCGTTAAATATTTAATTATATTAATTAAGATATATGTACATATATTTTAAACCGAAACAAACCCAATGAACCGAACAATCTATCATCATACTCGTATAACTATGTTAGCCTCTTCTACCAGACTAGCCATATCTTGCATCGAATTGTGATGTTGTTCCACTACTTGGAGGTTTTACTTTGGATTTCTCTTTATATGTATTTTTGTTTAAAACTGGAATAGACAGCTTGCTTAAAAGTTTTCTAGACTTAGTACATACATATTAGGGTTTGCACAGCGATTAAAAATGTAACGGAAATCGCGATTAATCGCACCTTTTATCGCTCGACTACGATTAAAAATATCGACCTTTTTTAAACAAAGAATTTATGTAAAATTTGCATAAAGTGCAAGTTCAACTCATGAAAACTTAAAGTTTAAAGTTTTAGTACAAAATGCATACACGCATTTGCGTGTACCAAATCATCAAGAGACTTCAATTGTATTTTTGAAAATTTTCAAACCTCTTATCTTATGCACAATACAACATACGATTTTTGAAAATCACAATAAAATAAGCAACTAGGCTCAGAGGCTTATACAAAACACAAGAAACAATTCATTTTCGATAAGCATCTATTTTATTTTCCTACACCTTTATACAATTAGTTTCCTATTGGGTAACAATGACTAAACGTGTTATAAGGCAAAATGGAAAATAAAATTCGAATTAAGCACTTATTGAATCTTTTATTTTTTTTTATTATTTTTTTTTTAAATTTTATTTCAAAAACTGCGATTGATACAAATATTTTTCATTCGGTTGGAAGATAGGTGCAGTTTTTCTTAGTAAAAAAATTGTATAATTATAATGGGTTTCCGCACCGCTAAGATAGTTTAAGCGATATATTTTTCGGACTTCGTTATTTTGACGAAAATCGACTATTTACGATCGCAAATATTCGATTTTCGTCGAAAAATAAAGTTCGAAAATTATGTCGTTTAAGCTTTTTTGGCGGTTATGGCACGATATCATGATGAATGAACAACTTCATTAAAAAAAATAGTATTTTGTATACATGGTTTTTATATATAAAGTTATTGATTCATCATGATATTAATTCATCAGGTGTGGACATCCAGTAATCGATTTGAGAAATAGACAAATTAACTGCCAGTTTATGGAAGCCATGTAAAAATTCTCGCTTGTCTATTTATTTATATTGAAAACAAAAACAAATTTTGAGTGCTTTGTTTTTGTTTTCAATATAAATAGACAAGCGAGAATTTTTACATGGCTTCCATAAACTGGCAGTAAATAAAAAAAAATAAGAAAGTAGAACAATACTTTGTTCTAGAAAAAGTTTTCTATCAAGAAATTGATTTCCCAAAACTCGTTTTCCTTTTGATACTCAAAGTTCTGATTTATGAACTTTATTTTACACGCAAAATTTTCTCAACATAAAAATACAATTTAATTAAAAAGCCAACTCAAGACAAAAGAATTAAACTTCTTTGAATAAAGCGATAGAGTTCGACTAAAACTCATTGATTTTAATAAAAATTATAAGTATGTATATTTTTTTGCTTAATCGCTGTTAACCGATAATCGCTATTAATCGCATATATTTTTAATCGTAATAGCAATTATGAAAATCTGCAATTATTTGCAAACCTTACTACATACATATGTTTCCAATCACTTTTGGTACTTTTTTTTCGCATGAAAAATTAATCTTGAAAAAAAATTCTATATGTACCTATTACATACAAACGTATCATTACCTTAATATAGAAAGGTTACCTTATTATTCTTTTTAAATCCAAATTTTTGGCATTTTTCGATACATGCACCTGTATTGCGTATGTCGAGTCGAATATTCGTCAACGAGAATTTTATTCTAGATTAGGGAAAACGTGTACAAGTTTTCTTTAATCTAGGACAAAATTGTCGTAGACGAATATTCGACTCGACATACGCAATACGGGTGATTATGTAAATATTCTTCTGTCGAAATATACAAAAAATTCTATTTCAAAAAAATAACGAGTTAGGGCTTTTCGATATTGAGGTAACGATATAGATATTAAAATTTCCATTTCCATAATTTTGTACATATGTATGTATCTTATCCTTGATCTTTTTAGGACGGCTGTTTGGGTTCGAGATTAAGATTAGTTTATTTCTCTAATTAGCTAATCCTAAAATTAACTTAATCTTAATTAATTGAGTTTGATGTTTTTGAATGGTAGTTTAAACTTGTTAATATGTGTAGTATTACCATACTGAGGAACAAAATAGTGGAAACATTTTCAGTGAAAAATTCATACATGTTATCAACACACTTTGATTTTTTGTGGGAAGAAGAAGAAACTGACATATTTTATTATTTAGAAGTAAAATATTGCAAGTATTAAAGGAAATGGATAAATAATATACAACATAAATATTTATTTATATGTTTTTAAATTATTTTATCATATAGTTTTTACAAAAAATTATATTTTTCACAAGTGTATGTTGTCAATATTAATGCAAGATTAAACCACCACGACTGGTCCCTTAAACTATCAAGTAAAACCATATAATCCACTACCCAAAAATCACGAATGAAGATTAAGATTAATTTAATCTCTATCTTGAACTCAAAGAGTCGCCCTTAAAGAGTTTTGATAAAATATTTTTTGTTGAATCATATTGAATTTTACTATTTTCACAATTGTTTTTGGAAATTAGAAAAAACAATAAAACATCACATTTCACCAAGATGATTTGAAACGAGAAAAAAAGGTGTTCTGTGCATATAATTTGGGATTTTTACAAATATCCCTACAAATTATTACAAAAAACTTGTGTTTAAAACCTAGAATACCTAATTGTTATTATTATAACGAATGGTTTTACTACAACGAAAAATGTTGTTATAACTGCTAAATTGAAAAATTAAAGGTGAATGAACATGTCAGTACGAACATTTATTTTTAAGCATGATATTTGAGCCAGTAGCATGTTTTGATGTATACATATACATACATACATATGTACATAGATGTGTACATATCGCACACTAAATCATAAACAGTCACAATTCAAAATTATAAAAATGGTTTTGTTTTTTCATAAATAAGTTGGCTGAACAACACAGTCTTCTTGAACAATATACTCGTATAATACATACTTGTGTCATTTGCACATTTTGCCGCTCCTGAAACTCTTTGATTTCTTAAGTTGTAACTGTTTATGATTTAGTATGCGATATATACATACTTATGCACATACGTATGTATGTATTTATATATTTAAGTTTGGTTGTGGTTCTCAATTTGGAGCACTTTATGATTTTCTTTTGTTATATATATAAGAGTAATTGTTTTGAATCTGAAATACTAAAAAAAATATTTTCTTATTTTAAAAAGCATGATTTTTTCATATGACGTTTTATTTTATAGGAATAAAAAATACCTCGTAATTAGCAAAATTTAAAAATTAAGTCTAAGAGCTAATAAATCAGTCAAAGTTTAAGCACTAGTTTAGTTAAACTAAACTCAAATTTATATGTAGTTTAAACTCAACAGGAGTAAATCAGTGAACCATACGTTATGTGTAGTTTAAAAAATAATATTGTGGCAGCACTAGAATAAATGTGAAGAAAACAGCTGTTTTGCAGCAGGCTATCAATTCTTTGCACAATCAAAAATGCAAAAAAGTTAAAAAATTTAATTAAAGGTCGCCAAATTTTACTGAGAAAGGAATTGTATTTATGCTTGGCGAAGTAGAATAGTTAGTATAAAAGAATAATAGAGTGTAAGAAAACAGGTCGAACAGGATCTGAAAAAAGTAGAGATTTGGAAAAAAAGTTGAGTGATCTCTTAATGCAAAACATAACAAAACCATATGGCCTGCATTGGTAGCTTAAATGCCGGATTTTATAAGTTTACAGATGGTTTAAATACTGTATTGATTTATAAGTTTGCTAGTTTAAACTAAAATATAAAATTAACTTGCACTGATTTATTAGCCCTAAGATGTAATAGTGAAAGAAATTTTAACTATTCTAACAAAAATTAAACAATTCGTGTTAAATATGGTTTGGAAATACATACATATATCGATAAAATCTTTAATACAGCACGCAGCGGCATAGACAACACTTAACCTTATAGTTTAAACTAAGCTTAATCACAAGCTGCGTTGAACTTTATAACAAGTACACACTATCTTTAAATCTTCCAAAGGGAGACGGAAATCTAAACTAATATAATCTATCGCTTTTACACAAGCAGTGAATTAAACCTTTTTTTTATCTTTCATTATGTACATGTTTTGATTTATGTTATAAGCTAAACTGTCTTCCCTTCTACTGCTTCTAATAATTTTAATATTAGAAATTGGATTAAATATACATAAATTATTGAGTAAAGTCCTTATTAGCTCCTTATATGAGCTTTTAAAAGTTGATTTGTAATGAAAAATATTTTGTGAATCTTTAAAAATTACGAAACTGAATTATAGAATAATTACAAATCGGCTTCGCTCCAACGTTGCTCAGGTAGGTCCTAAATTAGTACAACAAATTTGTGAAACATCTAAAAGCTGCAATTCAATTTTATTTAAAAATTAAAAATTAAAAAAATTAATTGTGAATAGGAGGGGTGTGGTGAATGTTACTTTAACGAATCTGAACCTGCAAATACCTGCATTTGAAGGTCGTATTAAATAAAATAAATAAATGTGTGTGCATATGTATGCATTACTAATATGTTTGAATAACAATTTAAATAACTTATGGGATGTACTTCAGTAGAATTTCTCTGTCCAATATGCAGTGGTTTAAAACAATTGACCATTTCATTTTACTCAATAAATGGAAAAGAACATATTTTCGTTTTCCAATTACATATGTATAATTAAATAGAAGAAGAAGAAGAAGAAGAGCATTCAATCCTTTTAATGCAACCTTCGGTATTGTATTGTTTCTTTTTATAGATATTTGGAGCATTATTATTATTTTTTTAATAAAACGATTTAATTAAGTAGTTGATTAAAGCTTTACAACGTTCATATTTTAATTTACAAAATTTCAAATAAGCTCGTTCAAAAGTAATTAATTTAGTATGTTTACATCCTATTGAAATTAAAAAAAAAACTCATAAACCCTAATACCGCATTCCTATATTTTTTCACCTTTTTACCGAAAAAGGACAATCACCCCACTCAGCTTACGTTTTTTTTTCTAGAAATAATTCATAAGATTTGCAGATTCTAGCATTTGAATTTATGATTTCCCTTTTTCTTCTTCTGTATATTTATTATTATTATTATTTTTTTTTTGTAAAAAAATAAACATTAGACTTCCTTATCCTTACCTGGTTCACCATTTAACATACGCAGGGGATCACGTAGTTCACACAAGGTAAGATGAAAATGATATTCTGAAAAACAAATAAAAACAAATTCAACGTGAAGTCGAAACATAATTTTCACACTTTGCTGAAGCCTCAGCTCCAACACTGCAAAATTATATACTATCTTTATATTAAAAAAATAAATAAACTAATAAAAATTTAAACACACTTAGGGTTATCATTCATTTAAAATTTTCACTGCATTGTAACCACAATCAAACGAAATCATTTATTGAAAATATGAGACTTTTCTAAATAAGAGCAATTCATAATGGATTTTTACTTGAAAACGTTTATGGAAGTGAAAGTTCTATTATTTTGAAAATAAAAATTATTTAACTTAAACACAGTAGTCGATCAACTTTGGACATTTTGCAATTCAGCTGCTCTTCCAAACACTAACTATACATATAGGAATTTAATTTTATAAAAGTATTTCAAAGTAGGATGCAATTGTTTTGCCTATTTCACTGCTTCTGAATATCTTTATGTGTAGTAAAAATGCTCATTTAGTTTAGATCTCAGAACACGCTCGATACATGGTTCCATATAGTCATACATCGATCATTGCATCAATCAGCATAAAATATATGATGATATTATTATAATTATTAAACACAAAACTTTTTTTCTTTTATCAAAATGTCTCCTACCCATAAATATTTAAATAATTGTATAACCTGATAATCATTGACTGTTTCTATGTTTCTTATGTTCTTATGGTCATGTATTGCATATATATAGATATATACATACATATGTATATACATGTTATATATGTATACCCTGTCGGAGAATGTGTGGTTGACTACAAAAATAGTTAACTTATGTATAGTTAACTTTTCTTAGACTGACTACAAGCTAACTGCAATGTCATCCAGAACAAACCCAAAATTAATTCTTAAGTTGAGTACGTAATCGAGTCATCTACTTTGAAACTCATTTCAGTTTTATATTAACATTTTGCTGTTGTTATTTTAGAAGGTACTTTAGCCGAGTGGTAGCGCGTTGAGAACACAACATGTGATGATACATGTTCGAACCCCGTAAAAGTTTTTTGAATTTAGTGACTACTAAGTGATTTAAAAAAGTCAACTTTAAGTTAGCTGAAAGTAGTGCAGAGTGAGACAATTGACTGCCGCCTAGGACATCGCAATGTTAAAATATTCAGTTGATTACATTGAAAGTAATCCAAGTGTCAGTCAGTACTATTTGCGAAATAGTTAGCTTAAAGCCAGTTTAAAGTTAGCCAAATTTCCGACAGGGTATGTACTTTCGTGCATACTCTTATATACATTACAATCGTATATGTACATAAGCGTATGTGCTGGTATAGAAAGATTACAAAGATGTCAAACCGAAATTGTACGAGTATATTACTCAATACCAGTGATTTAAAATAACTTTAAATGTCTGTGTTTTGAAATTTTTATTTTGGTGACCGCACTTTTACTGTTATCATAGTGATCCTTCAATACCTTATATATACATACATATACATATCTAGAAACAAATGTATTATAGCCCCATACTATTTCTTAATTTGTTGTAAGGATTTGAAAATTATATTTTCTGTAAGTTTTCTTTTTTATTTTTTAAATTTAACGTCTCCGGGTACTTGTGAATTTTAATTTGAAATTATCAAAGAATGTCATAACTCAAAATTAGAATGGAATGGAATTTTTTAGTTAATGATGCAGAATTAATCCTCATATTGTGTAAAAATTTCATACAAATATCTTGTTTACTCAACTATTGAAAGCAAAATAAAATTTTCTTTTTTCATTAATTTGTGTGCAAATTGAAAACTTTAAACTCGTTTCCTAGCAGATTAGTATTTTTTATTTTTTTTGAGTTATGACGTTGTTTGAGAAATTAATCTATGTGACATGGCTGCATTTTTTATTTCTTTTTATTTTGAAAACTGTACACTCAGGGAAAAAAGCTGAAACTTAAAAGTAAGAACGCTTCACATTAATTCAATAGTTTTCAATATAATAAAAAATGTATATTCAGATACTTAAAAATAAATAAAATTAATAAATTAATACTGTAAATTTATACTTTTCCATATGGAAATAAGAAATTTCAACATGACTAGACTTTCGTTCATTTTTCTTATTAATTCAATATGGTTTTTATTGATTTTAAGCTGTTTTTTTTCTCTGGGTGTATAAGTACTTCCAGTATAACAATTAATCATAGAAGTCTTAGCATAAAAATAAAATCAACCTTAAAGCATCTTAATTAATATCAATGTGCTTCTTTTCTTTTGTTCATGTGCAGAAGAACATAAAATTTGTTTCAAGAAATTAATTTTTTTATTTAATTTCAAAATGAAATTGATATTTCTTTATATCATAAATGAACAAACAGAATTGCGGCATAAACACATTTTCCATACAAATTGACGCAAAAAATCAGCACCAGAAAGCAGTCGATAGATAGAATTTATTTTATTTTGACAACGTTTTTTCTTATGCTCTCAGATATAAATACTTATTCTCTCAAACATGTTACCATACTTTCAATAAATTTCATATATTTTGTGAACAAAACTACAAAGAAAAATAAGCACAAAAGAAAATAAAACTAAAATTATAGAGCATTTGAAGTTACTGCCGTAGATTTTATTATGTGCTTTGTTAATTTGATAACGATTTTTCCTGAAGTTGCAGACATATTCTGTTTGATCATTAAGTTTATTATAATTAAAATTTATTTGCTGGTGGTTAAGCATTGTCTATATGCTGGGTTTTGTATAAGTTTCTAAGCCTACAAATAAGCGTCGTTTATGATTTTCAAAATGTGTGATTGAAATCTACTGATGATTTGTTAAAGCAACAATGAAATGCATATAAACAATCCTTAAGCACCAGCAAATAAATTTCAATCTATACATACATATGTATGTATGTTCATTAAATTGTTTACGTTGAGATTGAAAATTCCTTTAAGTTTTAATTTAAAAAATCATCATGGTTCCAATGTTTTAGTCGTTGCTGTTTTTTTTTCTTTTTTTTAACGAGTACAAGAATTACTAACAATTTAAAATATGATTTAGAAAAAGAAAATCAAACCCACTACAACAAACAAAAAAAAAAAATGCATTACATTTTTGTATAATATACATATATATATAAATCATCATAATATTTTTGCCACTATCCATCATTTGTTCTACCCTAAATGTGTGTTAAAATGTAAAGCAACTACTAACGAAAAGTTCAAATAAAAAACCACCTCAGTATACAATACGAAATGGGCGTGGACGTTTTGGTATACCAGGTAGTGATCGCAAGCCTTTGGTTTTGTCAACATATCAAGATGCCCAGCAGCATTTGCCCTACGCTGATGATTCGAATGCCGTGACGCCCATGTCTGAAGAGAATGGTGCCATTATAGTACCCGTTTACTACTGTAATTTAGGTGAGACCTACCTATCATTAGCAATACAATATGTAGCACATATATGCATGTATGTACGTTGTATGTATATTTGTTTTTTCAAATCTTCCGAACAATCAAAGGATCTAGACATTCCTCATATACCTCGCATCAATCAAGAATTTCGTATACATCACACGGCGATCTCTTGGGTGGCATGGCGGCTATGGGCGCCAGCACAATGACAAAAGAAAGTAAGTTGCGCAGTCGCAACTCTCGTAATCAATCTATAGGTGCTTCGAATGGTGGAACACAGTACGTTGATAATAATCACAAGGAACAGCATCAGCGTGAATATGTAAGACTTTCGTTTATTTTATTTCGCAAGCATTGCACCAGTTATACAGTTCAAAATGGTATTTCAGGATATGGGTCAGGAATACACAGATGAATCTGGCAAGATTAAACACCACGACAATCCTTTTATCGAGCCCGTCCAAACTCAAACTGTGGTAGACATGAAAGGTTAAATATATACCCATATACTACTATTTAACTTAATAACAGCTGTATTTTTATTATTTTTCTTAGATGTAATGGTACTAAATGACATAATCGAACAAGCCGCTGGTCGGCATAGTCGTGCTAGTGACCGGGGTGGTAAGTTTTATTTGTTGTTTTCCATTTACAAAAGATGTTGGTTGCTTCTTATCTGTTTAAATTTCTATGTTATTATTACTTAACCATAATTGTTTGAATATCTCCGAATTCTGAAATATTTTCCGTTGTAAATACAATTGGCTTATTTTCAAATTTCAATTTACATAAATATTTTTTATCCACCTTTTTAATAAAATTTATACACATGCATACAAATAAGTATTTGTGTCATATTTATTTACTAATTAATATCAAACTTGTGATTGATCGATCTGTCTCTGTTGTAAATAAAAATGTTTTCTTTTGAAAGTGTTTTATTAGAACTACATACATACATACATACACACATACATACATACATACATATATTAAACTTTTCTAAATTGCCTTAAAAATGTGATAAGCTTTCTTTCTTTCTTATAACTGGACCGATCTCTCATTGGAATTTATGTAATTGTATATTTATTATTTGCAATGCCATTTTATTTCTCTAAAATCTTGTTTTATTTTTAAAAATATGTATTTAACGAAACTCACGTGTTGAAAATTAATTTATTATACTCGTATGTTTTTGTTTTCTTTACATTTGTTTGTGCCAATTTAAAACTGTAATTGTTTGTTTAAAATAATGACTTGCCTTAACCAAATATTAATTTGAATGCTTAAGTACGGATAAAATTTATTTTTTATATGCATACATATGTACATTAGAGCGTCTCGCCCAACAGGTTGCAAAAAAAGTGCCTCGTACACCAGTGAATATAAAGTATTGTTCCAAGGACATTAAAAAAAAATTTTTTTTTGCCGAACGTAGGGGTCGCCCTTTTAGTGTTTTCCTTATATCTTCCATATTTACAGTCCGATCTTAAAGTTTGATATAGCGAGTAACCTTTACATCATACCTCAAATTATACAACAAGGAATAAGCAACAAAAAGCAAAGTAAAATAATAGAAATTTTAGTCGATCATATCTCGACGTGATTCAAGTTGGCTATATATATTTATTATTTATATATATATTCATATATATATATATATATATATTTATATATTATGGGCCTAATTCATAAAAAATATTTTGGTTTTATAAAAGGTTTATTAATCAAATTTCCATAGAAAATTTGTTTCATAAACCTCTTATTAAACAGAAATATTTTTTATGAATAAGGGCATATGTATATATATATCTTTTTATATATATATATACTATAGACGTACTTGAGGTCAAAGACTATTCAATTTAAAAAAATTGGTCTGCCACAGACAAACTCATCGATATATTATACTTTAATATCAGAATAAATGCATCACAAGGCTACATCTAACACATACACGTCTTACTCATCAATATTTGATGAACAAAACTCCTCAACCAATATGCACTTTCGGTGGCTCTTCACCATTAACAGTTCTTCACATCTTGGCAGACTGTCCGGCCCTCTTAAACTTCGTATGTCGGTTTGTAAATCTTCCAACATCGTTGATTTGCTAAAAACTCCAACTAATAATAATCTTAATAAAGTCTTTGAATTTAAAAAAAACCTCTTTGCATAACCAAATTTAAATTTGTGATCCTTAGTATTAACTTTCTAAATATATATACATACATATAGCCATTGTTGCTAGTGCTTTTAGCTTTTAGCTTTTAATTTATTGTAATTTTATTATAATAAATTTGTAAATAAATAAATAATAAATAAATACTGAAACTATGACAAATTTCAAAAGGTCTGCAACAATGAATTTATAAAAGCATTTTTTAAATAGTTGTGCTGTAATTATCGAAATACTTTCTTAGACAAAGAGACAAAATAATCGCTATATCAAACTTTAAGATCGGACTGTAAATATGGAAGATATAACGAAACAACTAAAAAATCGACCACTAAGTTCGGCAAAAAAATTTTTTTTTTGAAATGTCCTTGGAACAATACTTTATATTCGCTGGTGTACGAGGCACTTTTTTTTTCTGATACGGTCTAATGTAAATGCATATGTATGTAAATACAAATTGTTTGATTTAATTTCGTTTTACTTTTTAATACATACAAACATACTTATTTTAAAAATGCACTGAAAATAAAAATCAATTTCCATTTCACGACTATACCTTGAAGAAATATTTAAAGATACATTCATATTTCTTCAAAGTATTGTACAAAATATTAAAATGTTTGCGAGCATGTCAATTTGTGTGTTACTCGTATAATAACCCCTTCCACTATTCTATAATTTAATTTCTTACTATCTCTATATTTTAATTTTGTTGTACATATGTTAAATCTTTCAAACTATAACTAATTTTACTGTTGTTCCCTCTTTTTTAAATGACTTCTTTGACTCGTCCATTTTTTGCCTTTAATGGTAATGCAAAGCAAAATAAAATAATATATAAATAAAAATAAAAATATGTAATCAAAAAGAAAAACTCAGTGTTAAAAATTACTGAGTTGAAAACTTTCATAACAAAACACATATGCTCACGTGCTACCAACAAAATTTAACTCAATTCAATTTATGCCTCTACTCTATCTATTCATCATTAACTGTCGCTTAGTACTCGTACTTCCAGAGAAAATTACTAACGCTCATATTTTTCATTTTCTTTCTTCATTAAAAATTGTAGTAAGTCTTAATTTACACTATGCAAGTCTTATTGCTAAGCTGATAAGTTTGTAGGAGAGTGAGAGAGAGAGACGGGGGGAACAGAAACGTTTCTTTTCCGCTCGTCTCTCTCTCTCTCTCTCCCCTAAAAAACTAATCAGCTTAGCAATAAGACTTGCATAGTGTAAATTAGGACTAAACAAATCGGAACAAATAGACCTTAACTCTGCTTAAAGTCAGCAATTTAATTAAAAGCTTAAAAGCCAAATTCTAATGCACCGGCTTCAAGCAATTCAATTCATTTAAATATGTATTCAATGAAATTTTGCAAAAACAAAAAAAAAAACAAAAAACGACGACATCAACAAAATTCATTGTTTATATTTAATTTAGCTTAATTTTCTTCTTTCAAATCTTTACAAAAATCAATATCCCTCTTACTACAATAATTTATTGATTATAGTTACTATTGTTGTATTTTCTTATAGCTTACCATACTAAAAACTATTTCTATGTTGTTATTTGTTTCTCTTTCCAATTTTTAATAGTAAAAGAAAGTAGTCGAATTATTAGTTGCATGATTTTCTTTTCATTTACTCGTATTTAATTTTATTAAAGACAACCGAAATGAAATACTCCCAAAGCCACTTTACTCATTATTGCAACCTTAGGATTGCATGTTCAAATAAATTTTTACGTACATATCGTCGGTTGGTTTCTGGTTTGCTGCAAAAATAATGTATTTTGAATATACTGTGCGGCAAGCCAGAAACCAACCGACGATATGTATGTACATACATAGTCGTATGTACAAGTATGAATGAAATTTTATTCAATTCCACTCATACTCAGTTATGCTTATACATATTAACATTAGGGGTATAACCAATTTTTTGGCATAGTACAATGAGGTCAACCATCATGTCCTAGTAACCACGAAAAACACAATCTTTTGTAAATTTTCGCAAAAAAGTTCACGCACCAATTGGTTTTTTTAAATCAAAGAAAGAAATTTTGGAACACTTAAAGTACAGACTTGAACTAACAGAAATATTATTTTACATAATCTAATTTTAATTTATTTTTTGTTTTAAATAAACATATTAAGGGTTTTCATGAGAATTTAAATTAAAAATTGATTTTAATTTTATTATTATATTTTTATTAAATTAATTTTTTGACGTTTGTTTTAAATTTACATAAGCTGTTTGCCCAAAAATTCAAAGGGGGCTTCTTGAAACAAGTCTCGCAAGTTTGCCCAATTCCACAAATGACAATTTTAAGCGTTCGCATGAAAACCCCTATTATTAATTTTTCTTAACCAAATAGAAAATTAAAAATTTTCAAACTCCACCGCGTTGTGTGAACTTTTTTGACCTTAGCCAAAAAATAAATATACGTTCCCTTATAGTTTTTTATGCTCAATCGAACTGTGCTATGCCAATTTTGATAATTTAAAAAAATGTTAAAAAGTTATATCCCTAATGTACATATCTATACATATGTATGTAGTGCAAGCACATTAATTTTTATTAAACAGTATATCTCGAAAATTGCAGATCATTAAAAAAAAACTAAAGAGACAACTTTAAAGTTCTAGCGAACGAAAAAGCTAACCGGATAATAGGCTTTTTTGTAGTTATTTTACTAGTTATGGGCTTTTTGTTGTTTATTTTGTTAAATATACGATTTAAATAAAAGTCCGTGAGCCAAAAGCTGTTAGAAACTTCACTGACAACAGCTTCTTAGAAGATTACTTTTCATGATGTTTTAATTTTTTTCGACTTGTGGGTCAACATGCCGCATGAGAGTAATTGAATAACATTTCAAAGTTAAATACATATGTGAGCATGAAAAGTAACAATAGTCCCAAATTGAAAAATTAAAAATTATAGTTAGTTAGTTGAAAAATGAAAGATGAGCTAACCCGAAGATTGAAAATGTTTCCAAGGCGATTTTCAGTATCAGGTGACCTTTTCAGACCGCCTGATTATCAGCTGTTGATGCTAAGTTGAACAATTTGAACCAAAAAGTCAACATTTGCTTAGAAATCTTCTGACGGATTGGTTTTGTAACATAGCAAACTATCTGTTGTTTTTTGTGTTGTAAAATTGTTGTAGGGAAGAGTTCACCTGATACTGAATTCGCCTTGCAGTAGACAAACCTTGGGGCAATTTTTCCTTTATAATTTGGAGCAATTTTTTTGTAAACCAGGCAAGATCTACCCAAATTAAAAAAATTAATGTAAATCAAGAACAAAAACACTATGTATTAAAAAATAATAATAACCCTAAAATTTAAGTGTATTATTTGCGTTGCTCTATCTTAGTTCCAGAGTTACGGGGCTACAATATGATTACTAAAGTGAGCTGAAATACATTTTCACTGGCATATAAATTTCTTAAATCCATTAATCCATTGCAAGTCAAATGATTGATACGTTGTCTATAAAATACCGCTAAATCGGGAAAAATGCAGAAACAGCGTTACCGTTTTCCAAAAAGTGTCACAATGGGTTATTTCATGAAAAAGCGTCAACCAAAACAAATTATTTCACAAATGAAGACAAAGTGCATATGTACATATTTAAGTATGTATGTATATTAAAAATGGAAATATGGCACTAAAGTTATCTCTTTTAACATACATATGTACATTCTTAGATCATTTGCTATGTATAAATCTTTAAAATTCCAATTACTTCTTTAGATCTTTACATATTTTTGTACAAAAATTTGGTATTTTTATGTTACTATAAAAAAAAATCTAAAATATTTGTCTTACTTATGGGATATTAACACGTAACACGAAATTAGTTTCCTTCCTATACATCCCTGCAAATAATATTGGACTACGTGGTCCAATCTACATGAAATAGACTAGTTACATCATGGTCCCATGTAATGCAGCCATGGATCATGTCGTTTACACACAAGCATTCAATGCTGTACGATATGTGTTCGTGTTTAAACGATTATGATCATTATTCTTAGGTACTTACAAATTGTATGCGTGTAGTATATAACTATTCCATATGGGGTAGTTTTGGGGGTGGTCTGATGTAATGCAAATTTGGACCATGTGCTCCATCCCTAGAACATCGCAATGTTAAATCTATCATGTTTTATCCATATATTTGGACTAGTTTTATACTAGTCCTGGACTTTTATGGAGTAGTCCTTACATGCATGTATGGAGTAGTCGCGTTATTTGCAGGGATATGTACATATGTATGTATGTATATTAACAATTTGATGAAATATAAATTAAACTAGAAATATAATAGTAGAACAGCAGTGAATGAACGAACGAATATCCGATTAATAATTCATAAAATATGGCCAAACTTAAATACTTTTGAAAAATTAACGCAATTTTTTTTTGGGTTGTTACCTCCATTACACAACATGCTTTCTCTTAAAACTGTTTACAAAAGATAAATAAAATCCGAACGGCTCTGGTGCAGCTAACATCCGGATACAGCAGCATGTTAAGCTTCTATCAAACTCGTGCAGTTCCCGGCGCAGACCACACTTAAATATTCAACTGTCAAAGCAATTGACTTATGGCACAGGCCGATTGAGGTGGCTCAATTGCTTCGGAATTTACAACACCTTAAATTTACAACAACAGCAAACAGCAAATTATATTCTGGCCAGAACTACTTTTAGATAAATTCTAGACAGAGAAGTAAACTATTAAAATCGTTTGAGTTCTAAACTTTTCTGGGCCGAACCCTTTATCCTGTTCCATATACAAAGCGATTTGTTTTCAAAAAGGAATTGAAAATATACTTTTAACAATATGGATGTAGACGCTGCATTGACAGTGTCATCAAAAAGTCACCGCAATAGTCGACAAAAGTGGTGACTTAGTAACACATAATCCCAATTTTTCTATAAAGTATATTACATGTATTTATTTATTTGTATAGGTAAACATACGGGTGTATTCTGTATTAAACGTTAAATTAAAAAGTGCGGAATCGCAATGGAATTTTTGTTGGAAATACTCGTATGTATTTGTAACAATAATGCTATGGGAATTCCGAAAGATTTAATTTCACGCAGAACACAGAATATAACCGATAGCTTTGCCTTTTAATTTATTACCATTATGTTTTCTAGTTTTATTATTATTATTATTTTTTTTAGAATAGTCCTTTATTGCCTTTCTTTTGCTAAAAACAAAGCCAAGGAGGTGATGCCTTTTAATTGGTGTTTAAGTCTGCTTAGAAATATTTGCTGCCTTCTTTTTTTTCAAAAAATAAATTCTTAGATGTAGATGTGTAGTTATTTTGAATATTTTATTTTTCTTTTAATGCATACATAGTTAGAATAAATACCTGCTTTATTAGTGGCTAAGTATGAGTTATTCATAATACGTCTAAGTGTCACAATGTGTGAAAATGTGTTTTGCTCGATAAATTTTTAAGTTCGATACGAAGAAATATAACTTTTTAATGTTGTCTCTATATAATACGATAAAAAAATATTATATTATACATTATTAACAATATATAAATTATGCTAAAAGTAATCACACAGTTTTGTTAGAAAACGAAATTGAAACAAAAAACGGCAGAGTCAAAGTATGTCAAAATTCACTAATTCGCAATTTTACGGTACAGTCTCCGTTTATTATTTTCCTACAGAGGACGATGACGAAGATGGTCCAACTTTTAAGGACAAGGCACTCGAATTTATACTTAAATGTATAGACATCTTTTGTGTGTGGGACTGTTGTTGGGTGTGGTTGAAGTTTCAGGAATGGGTCTCCTTTATTGTGTTTGATCCATTTGTGGAATTATTTATTACACTGTGTATTGTAGTCAATACAATGTTTATGGCCATGGACCATCACAACATGAATACAGAACTGGAAAAGGTCTTAAAAAGTGGAAACTATGTAAGTACTAAAATAGTCAAATGCAAAAGAATGCAAAAAATTTAATTCTTTTAAATTTTTCTTCAAGTTCTTTACTGCCACCTTTGCGATAGAAGCGACAATGAAGCTAATGGCCATGAGTCCGAAGTACTACTTTCAGGAAGGTTGGAACATATTCGATTTTATTATTGTAGCTCTCTCACTGCTGGAATTGGGTCTTGAAGGTGTCCAAGGCCTCTCTGTTTTAAGAAGTTTTCGTTTGGTAAGATTTTATATTTTAATTAATAAATTACACTTAATTTCCTTACAGTCTCTTCTGTCTGTTTTTGTTTGTTTGTTGAAACGAAACATAAAATTTAATACGCGTATAACTTTATCAAAAATATATGTATAAATAATGTATACAAAATTTGTTTTGATTTTATGAAAACTTCGTACTAAAAATTCCAGCTTCGTGTTTTCAAATTAGCCAAATCATGGCCCACACTAAATTTATTAATATCAATCATGGGACGCACAGTGGGCGCTTTAGGCAACTTAACTTTTGTCTTGTGTATTATAATCTTCATATTTGCTGTGATGGGCATGCAATTGTTTGGCAAAAACTACACAGGTATTAAGGAAAATGCCACCCTAAAATAATTTTAAGCAAAACATAAACTATATTTCAATTAATATTTTCCCTAAAATAATACCTTATATGCCTTTACTTTTTTTAAATAAATTTTTTTTATTCATTTTGAATAAAGACACTTACTTTTTATTTATTTTACTATCAATATATACTATTTAATATAAATTTCTGCTTTAAGCACGTAATTCATACATATTTACATATTTGTTATTTACGAAACCCTATAAAAAACCGTAGCTGGATTTGAAATTAGATGATCGGAAACGTTTAACAAAAAATTATATATAAAAACTTTTTTCAAACGATTTTCACATCGTATTAAGATACGAATTTGTACTTGTATGAATGGGCATGTATAAGCTACGCCTACCATACATAAATTAAATAAAAATAAATATAAATAAATATATAAATATATATAACATATATGTATACACACATACTACATATATGTATGTATACACTTATATACATATTTTTGCAACCTCTTTGTATATAAATTTTATTAATTATATCTATATCTATATACTTTTTCAACAACAATATTTTTCTGCTTTGCCCGGCTTCATTCAAAACAATTTCAAACAAATCTGCAAATAAAACTCCTTTACACACATAATTATATATATATACATAAATATATATTTATATATAAAAAAACAAAACATTTGATAAAATGTACAAAAACGAAAACCCCCTGCAAACGATAACAAATTATAAATTGGGATAAAACAACAGCTTCGTGTATTCAAATTGGCAAAATCTTGGCCTACTCTGAATTTACTCATTTCAATTATGGGCCGCACAATGGGTGCATTGGGTAATCTAACATTTGTACTTTGCATTATCATCTTCATATTTGCCGTTATGGGAATGCAACTTTTCGGAAAGAACTATCATGGTAAGTACTTTGATTGGCGCAAAAAGCAACAATATAGCAACTTTTCACTTTCAAATTAATGAACGAAATTTAGAAAAACAATGAACATGAATGAAAGTTACCAAAAAAAAAATAATATCAATTTGTCATAATTATATAAATGTGTTTGTAGTTAATTTTGCGTATGGTTGGTTGTGTTGTGTTGTGATATTGTTGTGTTATTTCGATTTGTGTTGTGTAAGTGTTGCTGAAAATTATATTAATTTTCGGTTTAAAATTCGGATGTGATTTTGTCAGATTTCTTTTTTAAATATCGAACTGAACTTATTATTATTATTATTATTATTATTATTATTATTATTATTATTATTATTATTATTATTATTATTATTATTATTATTATTATTATTATTATTATTATTATTATTATTATTATTATTATTATTATTATTATTATTATTATTATTATTATTATTATTATTATTATTATTATTATTATTATTATTATTATTATTATTATTATTATTATTATTATTATTATTATTATTATTATTATTATTATTATTATTATTATTATTATTATTATTATTATTATTATTATTATTATTATTATTATTATTATTATTATTATTATTATTATTATTATTATTATTATTATTATTATTATTATTATTATTATTATTATTATTATTATTATTATTATTATTATTATTATTATTATTATTATTATTATTATTATTATTATTATTATTATTATTATTATTATTATTATTATTATTATTATTATTATTATTATTATTATTATTATTATTATTATTATTATTATTATTATTATTATTATTATTATTATTATTATTATTATTATTATTATTATTATTATTATTATTATTATTATTATTATTATTATTATTATTATTATTATTATTATTATTATTATTATTATTATTATTATTATTATTATTATTATTATTATTATTATTATTATTATTATTATTATTATTATTATTATTATTATTATTATTATTATTATTATTATTATTATTATTATTATTATTATTATTATTATTATTATTATTATTATTATTATTATTATTATTATTATTATTATTATTATTATTATTATTATTATTATTATTATTATTATTATTATTATTATTATTATTATTATTATTATTATTATTATTATTATTATTATTATTATTATTATTATTATTATTATTATTATTATTATTATTATTATTATTATTATTATTATTATTATTATTATTATTATTATTATTATTATTATTATTATTATTATTATTATTATTATTATTATTATTATTATTATTATTATTATTATTATTATTATTATTATTATTATTATTATTATTATTATTATTATTATTATTATTATTATTATTATTATTATTATCATTATTATTATTATTATTATTATTATTATTATTATTATTATTATTATTATTATTATTATTATTATTATTATTATTATTATTATTATTATTATTATTATTATTATTATTATTATTATTATTATTATTATTATTATTATTATTATTATTATTATTATTATTATTATTATTATTATTATTATTATTATTATTATTATTATTATTATTATTATTATTATTATTATTATTATTATTATTATTATTATTATTATTATTATTATTATTATTATTATTATTATTATTATTATTATTATTATTATTATTATTATTATTATTATTATTATTATTATTATTATTATTATTATTATTATTATTATTATTATTATTATTATTATTATTATTATTATTATTATTATTATTATTATTATTATTATTATTATTATTATTATTATTATTATTATTATTATTATTATTATTATTATTATTATTATTATTATTATTATTATTATTATTATTATTATTATTATTATTATTATTATTATTATTATTATTATTATTATTATTATTATTATTATTATTATTATTATTATTATTATTATTATTATTATTATTATTATTATTATTATTATTATTATTATTATTATTATTATTATTATTATTATTATTATTATTATTATTATTATTATTATTATTATTATTATTATTATTATTATTATTATTATTATTATTATTATTATTATTATTATTATTATTATTATTATTATTATTATTATTATTATTATTATTATTATTATTATTATTATTATTATTATTATTATTATTATTATTATTATTATTATTATTATTATTATTATTATTATTATTATTATTATTATTATTATTATTATTATTATTATTATTATTATTATTATTATTATTATTATTATTATTATTATTATTATTATTATTATTATTATTATTATTATTATTATTATTATTATTATTATTATTATTATTATTATTATTATTATTATTATTATTATTATTATTATTATTATTATTATTATTATTATTATTATTATTATTATTATTATTATTATTATTATTATTATTATTATTATTATTATTATTATTATTATTATTATTATTATTATTATTATTATTATTATTATTATTATTATTATTATTATTATTATTATTATTATTATTATTATTATCATTTTACTTTACTTGTTTTGTACACTGAAAGAATTTTCGGCATAAATTCTATGAATTTCGACATTAATCTAATGAAAAATTCAACCAATGTCACGCTTCGTTGGATTAATGAAACCATTTTCGTCAAAATTATTTTATTAAAAACTTCATCAAATTTATTTAACAGTGTAATTAATGCAGTGCATTGACTTCCTCGAAACAATAAAATAATTTCATGAAAATAATGAAATAACTTAAATATAAAGGGGTTTCTTAATAATTAGAAAATATTTTTGTCATAAGTCCAATACAATATTCTTACGAAACCAGAATACCAACGAAGCAATTCCAATGAAATTCTTTCACAATATTCATGAAATTTTCATTGGATTTGCGAAATTATCATTAGATTTGTGAAAAAATTTTAATGAAACTATTTCGTTGGACTTATGAAGCAAAATTCCTTCGTGTAGAGACTTTTCATTCATAAAAGTACTCTTTCTTAATTCATACGCTTAAAAGGGGCAGCTTTAGTGATTGTTTTTCTATTTTCCATTCAAAATACGCCCTTTTCTAATAAAATCAAAACCCGAAAGAAATACTACAGATACGGTTTAATCTTATATCATGATTTTATATACATACAGTTTGACAGCACATACAAGTTTTATATGTACGTAAATAACTTTTTAAAATTCATTTAGCCTCAAACTGACCGTTGGAAGTAACAAATGATAGATATCAGACTTCACCTGCTTAATGTTTTTTTTTTTGATAATTTTGACTACTTTCCAAACAAACTATTGCATGCGTTGATTTTGAATAGCGTATAGCCAGAAACAAAACGTATATTGTTATCTTTATTAAACAGTTTCAGAAAGAGCAAAATCGAAGATACGAAACATGCATACAAAATTAAAAAAATTCTTAGAGTCTCTTTCACCAAATATGTTTAAATAAACTATAACTTAAATAAAGATTTTTATTTAAAGTGTGTATTAAAAATTTTGTATTTTCCCGGTAACGGTTTGCTATTTAATAAAACAGCGGCAACTTTCAGCTGTTTTATATATTTATACTCGTATTTAAATATTCAATGAGTACATGTTGATGAAAATGAATAACGACTTTTTGTGAAATAGGCTCTTAGACCTCTAACTCCCAGATCAGATAAGGAAATTTCTGTATTATATTTCCATACATACGTACATACATATATATCGTTGGCTTAGAGTGCAAACCTGCTAACTCGCTTCAACCAAAAATTTTACAGGAGAGAAAAAATACTGCAAAAATTTTCTATACATAGCTTAAAAAATTAGCCTAATACCTTAAGTTTTTTTGACATGTAGAGCTTAAAATTAAGACAATAAGATATTTTAGCCAGTCGATGCAGCGTCTCTTTCTCTTTGAAAAGACATTAAAATGTCATATTTAACAAAAAGTGGATTTAGCAGGTTTGCACTCTAAGCCAACGATATGTATGTTTTTAAAGGTCTCTCACATACAATTAAAAAATTAAATTTATTTTAAAAATTTTATATTTCATATATTTTAAATTTATTTGCTCTTGCGAAAAATAAACCACTCATGAATTTATTTAAAATTCATGGCCAGTTATGAATAATATAACACGCAATAAATCAGAAAAAGTCACAACTCAAAAAATCTCAAATGCTCAGGAGGAGCAGATAACTATTTATTGGCATCACCAAGCGACTCAAATAAAATGAAAACACGTACTGCAATATTTTTCCAGTTAATATAGAAGACTGTGCGATTAGTGCTGTCATATTTTTTGCAACAAATGTAAACTATTTGGCTTTATGTTTCTTATTGACCAATAATGGCTTAAGAACAAGTGCTTTCGTATGAAACGTGTATGACTAAACGTGTATAGACTAAAATTATCCTAACCAGTCCAAAAAAAAATTTTTTCGGAAAAAATACGTACCAAATAAAAACGGTAACGAACGATTTTCAAAATTGGGTTAGCGGTTTGTGCGTGAAGGCGTATCAAGGAAACGTACAAACAAACAAACTCACTTTTACATTTATAATTTTGTTAAGGATTTATTGAAGTTTTTTTTCAGATTTAAGGTAAATTTACACGATTGAAATTTTCTTCAAAAGTGCTCTTCCAAATGCTTTAAACTCGTGTAAACAGCAAAACTTTAAAGAAATTTTGAAAAGCAATTTTGAAGAAAATTTCAATCGTGTAAATTTAGCTTTATTTTACATTTCCAAACAAAAATGCATCTGACTTGGACCGCTTTCATTATTAAGGGCACATATTATATTCTTCAATGACTACTCATTTTTTTTTGTCTCCAAACAGAACTAGAAATTGGACTTACCCCATATTTGTGTAAGACGTTGAAGTTAGAAATATTGGCGTTTTTGTACTAGATAGAAGGAAGCAGAAATGTCAAGAATTTCATCGTCAACGTCTTACAGAAACAGGCTGTTAGTTTGCAGTTGAGCCATATACATAAATGTGCAAAAACTTTTATTGAAAAAATCTTCTTTTTTTTTTGCATTCCAAAAAACCATTTTGATAAGTTTTGAGTTGTGACTGTTTTTGATTCATATTTTTTTTTAATTTACGTTTTGAAAACAACGTTTGCCAAGTTGTAATACATAATACGGGTATGAGTATTACTAGAAAATCTTTGTAAGTATTTTGATTTCAGTAGCTTAAACCACCTAATCTAAAATTTTTTAATCTATCTTTCGCTGAATTTTTGTTTGCCTTTGTAGTTGAATGGCAAATGTTTTTCCTAATTAAACTAAAAAAAAAAATTATAAATAAAAACAAAAACATATTGCTTTGCTTGAAGTAAATTGTTATTTAAAATTGTTTAACTGTGGATGTGTGGGTCTTTCAATCCTTTAGATCATAAGGATATGTTTCCTGATGGTGAGCTGCCAAGATGGAATTTCACCGATTTTATGCATTCGTTTATGATTGTGTTTCGAGTGCTGTGTGGAGAATGGATAGAATCAATGTGGGATTGCATGTATGTGGGCGATGTATCATGCATTCCGTTCTTCTTAGCCACAGTAGTTATCGGCAATCTTGTGGCAAGTTTCGAAATTCAATTAATTTCTCTTGTTGTTTTGTATAATACAGAAGGAAATATTTTTTAAAACTCTTTTTCAGGTTCTTAATCTTTTCTTAGCTTTGCTTTTGTCCAATTTCGGTTCTTCCAGTTTATCAGCACCGACTGCCGACAATGATACCAATAAAATTGCAGAAGCCTTCAATCGTATTGGTCGTTTTAAGAATTGGGTGAAACGTAATATTGCCGATTGTTTTAAGTTAATACGTAATAAATTGACAAATCAAATAAGTGACCAACCATCAGGTGAGAGGATCAACCATATCAGTTGGATTTGGAGCGAAGGTTTTTATCCACTTGTTCTTTTTTAACTCTTTACTATAATTAAAAATATTAAATTATTAAATTCAAGTTCAGAATGCATACGTTCGAAAACAAATGTTGAATTTCAAAATCCTAAATACTTGTGCTACAATATCAACGCATACATACATAACGTCAGTTATACATTTGTGTATGTATGTATGGAGTTTCCAAGGCATTAGATTAATAATTTTATTTGTCAATATTAAATAGTACATATCTAACATGCATATTTACATATTAGCCCAATTCACAATCTAGTGCAAATGGTCTTGCATCGTTGCATGTTCAAAATGGTATAGTATATTGATACTCACCAATTAACAATTCTTAGTGGTGAGTATCAATATACTATATCATTTTGCACATGCAACGATGCAAGACCATTTGCACAAGATTGTGAATTGGGCTATTGCATTGAGTTAAATTATACATACATACATAGTACATACATACATATGTAGCTCATACATATTATAAATTCCGTAGAATTTAGTTTATTTACCTATTTGTTCCCAAACTACAATAGCCCAATTCACAAACTTGTGCAAATGGTCTTGCATCGTAGCATGTGCAAAATGGTTAGTATATTGATACTCACCACTTAACAATTCTTAGTGGTGATTATCAATATCCTATACCATTTTGCATATGGTACGATGCAAGACCATTTGCACAAGACTATATGTATGATATATGTATAATATGTATTACATAGAAAAGTATGAATTCAAATATATGTACATATATGTACGTGCCTATACTATTTGTTCTCGCTCTCTCTTGCAATTTGTATACGCAAATTATTAGATTTAGATCTACAAACAATTACGAGTATGTTTGCTAATTAATTAATTATTATTATTCCCTTAACTATTACGAGTAGTTAAATGAAAAGTATTGAACTTTTAATTCAATTATTAAAATCGGAAATATGTACATACATACATAGATATCTACAGTGTAAAATAACTCCTCGAAAAGTTTGACCATTTTGCACCGTAGGTAACTATCCAAAAATATATGTATGTACATATATGCATATGTATGTATGTACATACATATGTATGTATGTATGCATATATGTACATACATATGGATGTGCATATGCACTAGTTATTTTTTGTTAAAATTAAACGTATTTACGCATTTGAAATGATATACATATGTAGAATACCTAGTATATCACAAATTAATTTAGTGATTTTTAGTCTTTGTAAAAATTATCGATTTTAAAATTTCTTTAAAAACATTTTGTTATAAAACAGTGGATTCTACCCTTCTAATTTTTTACTTTTTGATTTAAATGTCATTTAATTAAAATTAGCAAAGTACAATTCAAAATAAAATACAGTTTCACTAATTGCTGTCTGTAAGCAAGTATTTGGCAGAAGTCCCACAAAGCAACTGTATTTTGTTTACGAGTATTTAGAAATATTGCATAATTATTTTTAAGCTCCTTTTTTCATATACATACATACTTACATTCATACATACATACAATGTACATATATGCATACATACATATGTAACATTAGATCATAATATATAGAACTCCTATTGCATTATAGTGAATCGCTCATATCGCATACTTAGATACCTACATACACATACATTTGTATTTATTTTGTAAAACCATTAATCATTTGCAAGATCAATTCACATCTCAGTTGGCCAAATCGTCGCAGACGATATTGCCTTCGACGATTAATGAACGATATGTCGCCTGTCGATTGGGTTTTCTAATAGACAATTTAAAGGAAATCGTTGTTTATGACTATCTGAGCGACAATGTCACAATATTGTCTTCAATAAAACTTTGTTGAGGACAATCTGAATGACAATGTCCCTCGTTTTGTTTTCAATAAAGGCGTGTTGATGACAATCTAAGCGACAGTGTCATACATTTTGTCTTCAATAAGACTTTGTTGAGGACAATCTGAGCGAGATTGTCGCTCATCTCGTCTTGTGTGACCTCGCCGCCATTTGTGTGAAAATTTCGTCGACGATTTGTATAGAGTTAGTTGTCTTCAATACGTCTTCTACGACTTACCATTGTCTTGTACCCGTCGCCAAAGATGTCTTAAGGACGTGGCCAACTGGGTTACTCGTATGTAACATACATACATGCGTATGCAAAACATTATAGATGAAGACTTCGTTCATTTGGCTATTCAGTATTCTAAGTTGATGTTGTAAACGTTGTACTCGTATATTGTAAAAATTCCCTTTTCATTGCCTAAAATGACTAAGACATTTATTAAATTTCATTTAATTTTCATACTAAACGCATCATTTAATTAAAATGCATAAAATTGGTTTGCATCTCTATAAATTATTATCCAAATGCAAATCCACGGTACAACATCTGTGTGCTCATTTTTCAATATTCAATTAACTAACATCAACGTGATGAACGTATCCAATTATCAAAATAATTCGTTTTTGATTAAATAAATTATGTACATATAATTTTTTTTACAAAAATAAAATAAAAATAATTATTGCAAAATTTGCGATTGGTAAATTATAATTTGATCAAAACCAAATATAAAAAAAACCGGTTGAATGGATACGTTAGGCAAAGGTGTTTGTCGTTGTATATCTGCAGAGCATGGAGACAATGAATTGGAATTGGGCCACGGTGAAATAATGGCTGACGGCTTGATCAAAAAAGGCCTTAAGGAGCAAAATCAACTTGAAGTAGCAATAGGAGATGGCATGGAATTTACCATACACGGTGATATGAAGAATAGTAAACCAAAGAAATCAAAATTCTTAAACAACACAACGGTGAGTGTTAAAAAAAAATACGTAATAGCCCAATTCACAATCTTGTGCAAATGCTCTTGCATCGTAGCATGTGCAAAATTGTATAGTATATTGATACTCAGTCAGTGTTCAGACGAATAAATTCTTATTTTTGAGTTTGCTAGTTTATAGGCGAGAGAGACGAGGGGAAAAGAAACGAGTACTGAGCTGCATGTACTGTCGATACGTTTTGCTTTCTCATTCGTAATTTAAAAAAAAGCATACATGCATACACAAAACTATGCACAAAAAATATGTGCTTAAAAATAAGACTCGCATTGTGTGAACACCGAAGATAGTTCAAAGAAGAAAAAGTGATAAGTTTATCAATAAGACTTGACTGGTGTGAACTGCGACTCACCACTAAGAATTGTTAAGTGGTGAGTATCAATATATTAACCATTTTGCAAATGCTACGATGCAAGACCATTTGCACAAGTTTGTGAATTGGGCTAATGAAAATGTTGTTGTGCATTCTAATTCGACGTATGAAAAACACATTTAAATGTACTGTGAGCATCAAAAGAAAGTAAACCCTTATTTCATCTGTATAAAATCTTTTGTTACACTACAGTAATCAATAAAACTTAAAAGCTTCAATTGTAGCTTAAGAGGCTGAAACAAATTTTCTATGGAAATTTGATTAATAAATCTTTTATAAAATCAAAATATTTTTTATGAATTAGTCCCTAAGAGTTTAATTCTGTATAAACAGTAAATGAAAAGAAAAACCAAATTCATTCACTTTATCTTAAAATACTGATGATATTTACGCGTCAGATAATATAATATACATATATTAAGATATTTCTTCGAAAAAACAAAACATACCATTACAATAGACAATTAGGTCCATAAGGTAAATTACTGTCAACTTTTAATATTTGGTTCGACAAGGTTTTTCGTTATACTCGTATTTGGAAAGATTTTGTTCCATTCTTCAATTAGAGCCTTTTTCAAATCGTTCTTGTTGGAAATGACCATCTGCCTGATATTTATGTCGAGGTGCTGCCAGAAATGTTCGATTCGATTAAGGTCTGTAGATCGCGGTGGAGGATCTAGAGTCTTAGGCGTTCGGTATAACAATCATTCCTTAACAATTATCGTTGCATGTTTCGGTTCGTTGTCATTTTGAAAGACATAGTTGCTTAGAAGTCCCAATTTTTCAACGATGGCCGCAACATTTTCTTTCATAATCTTGTAGACTCTCCAAAAACTAGATTACCAACTATCAGTTTTGAACTTTTTTGTGAATTTCACGTGATTCTGCTGCTTTTCAAAGAATTTTAGGTTTTATTCCGAAAAATTTAAAGAAGAGTCAAGGAATGCTGCAACTGTTTAGTTTTTTATTTTTGACGCGTAAAAATCATTAGTATTTTCAGATAAAAGGAATTATTTTTGTTATTATTTTCGTTTCGTCTACTGTTTATACAGAATTAAACTCTTATTATATAAGCTTCTGAAACTACAATTAAACATTTTAATTTTTATTATTTACTGTACAAACAAAACAAAAGGATTTATACAAATAAAATAACTGTTTACTTTCTTTTGACGCTCACAGTATATACGTAAATATTCGTATAATGCAGGTTTTCATATCCGTTAAAGAATGAAAAAAAGACTAGATTTATTATTAAATTTTTTTAATGTAAACAATAATGTATGTGTCTGTCATTCAATAGATGATTGGAAACTCAATAAACCACCAAGACAATAGACTGGAACATGAGCTAAACCACAGAGGTTTGTCCATACAAGACGACGACACTGCCAGCATTAACTCATATGGTAGCCATAAGAATCGACCATTCAAAGATGAAAGTCATAAAGGTAGCGCAGAAACAATAGAAGGTGAAGAGAAGAGGGATGCCAGCAAAGAAGACCTCGGTCTTGATGAGGAGCTAGACGAGGATGGTGAATTGGAGGAGGGCCAGTTAGATGGTGATATAATCATTCATGCAGCTAACGATGATGAGATAATCGATGATTATCCCGCTGATTGTTGTCCTGATTCATACTATAAAAAGTTTCCAATCTTAGCTGGCGATGAAGATTCGCCATTTTGGCAAGGATGGGGCAATTTACGACTGAAAACTTTTCAATTAATTGAAAATAAATATTTTGAAACCGCAGTAATCACTATGATTTTAATGAGTAGCTTAGCTTTGGTAAGTTTTTCTCGTAAGAGTTTGTTGCTTTAACACAACAAGTTCTTGCCAAAAAAATGTTCACTAAATGTTGCAAAAAAAAAAACATAAATGCTTTGTAAATTTCAAAGTAGTTTTTTGTTAAAAAAAAATGTAAAAACTGTACCAAAGTTGTATGACCTTTTTGAAATTTTAGCTAATTTTTATATATAAATTGAATTTATGGCTTCCACATGTAAATAATGACTATTTATTATTTTGTGCATTCTTTTTTATTTGTTAAAATGATATCCGCTCATAGAAATCATTCAAATAAAAAAGAATGCAATTATATTTTACTAACTGATAGTCTTTCCAAGCGTACGAGTCAATATTAAAACACCCTTTAAATGATTGATAAAACAAGTATGTATGAAGTGTTTTATTTGAAAGCTAAAGAGTTTTCAAATAAAAGTGTTCATGGTGCATTGACTTGCAAGCTTTGGGCGAGACTTTAGAAAACTCCTCCACGTATTATTAGCTTATTTATGCTTAATACTTTGAATCCCTCAAACAAATATCAACAAGCTTCAATAATTTTGTCTTCAATTTCTTTGAAAATTTTTCTTTTAATTTTGAACACCATAGCGTTGCGAAGTTGCCTTTTATCCTTAAATGTTAATTAAATGTTAAATTTTAGATGTTTTTGGCATTCATTATGTTTTTAAACAAACATTGTTTGTAATACTAATAAAATACTTTATTTTTACATATCTAGGCCTTAGAAGATGTTCATTTACCCGATCGTCCTATACTACAGGACATTTTGTATTACATGGATAGGATATTCACGGTGATATTCTTCTTAGAAATGTTAATTAAGTGGTTGGCTTTGGGTTTTAAGGTCTATTTTACCAATGCCTGGTGTTGGCTTGATTTTGTCATTGTAATGGTAAGTTATTATGTTGGCCAATTGATTATTCGCCAGACAGAAATAAATAAAAAAAATAAGAAGGAAAAACATACTAACGGACTGTTAAATTATTTCCTAAATCTTTAACTGACTCTGTAAAAACGATTAGTTATATTATTGTTGTTTTTGGTTGTATTTAGTTATTACATATTAAGCCAGTTATTTTTCATTATTATTACTATTATTATTGTTATTTTTGCTATTATTATTATTACTATTATTATTTATGACTTTGGTAAAAACACTCAACTTTTTCGTTTTTTTTTTTGTTTTTCATTTAACTAGAGAAGTCTTTTAAAGTATTCTACACAAAAAAAAAATAATAATTATGTAGGAAAAAAATATCTACAATGTATTTAGAAGAAGTAATTATAAAAATTTATTACACTAGTGTTATTAGTTAGAAAAATATGTACGTATGTATTAGTAAAAAGTTGGTTTATTGCCATAATATTGTTAATATTGGATTTAATTGAATGTGTACAGCTATCGCTAATAAATTTGGTCGCGGTCTGGTCTGGCTTAAATGATATTCCTGTATTTAGGTCTATGCGTACCCTTCGTGCTTTAAGACCGTTACGTGCAGTTTCAAGATGGGAGGGCATGAAAGTAAGTAAATCCCATGAACAAGCAAACAAAAAATCAGATTTCCAAACAATATTGTAATATTTGTGAAGTTTCACAATTAATTAAACATACATAGCTTTATCTATGTGTGCGTTATAGGATTTTAAATAAACAAATAATAACCAAAACGTCTTTAAATGTTGTGTTGCCACCGTAAATGTGTTGGTGTATTATTGCTACTACTACTGCTACTACTACTACTACTCTACTACTACTACTACCATCACTTTTTTATAACTCTGTACTCCATGAATTTCTGTATACTATTCTCAATGTTAAATGTTTAAAAAAAACATACTTGGTATATATACAACATATTTTATTCTATGTACATTATCATACAAATAAATAATACTACTCGTAAAATTATCTACTGAAACTATTAATTACGAAAGTGGCTTAAAAAGAATAAAAGTTCTAACAGATATTTATTATGTATGTATATTTAATACATGTACGTATTTAATGTTATTTTTTTTATAAGCTTATATGCAAGTAGGGCTAGTGCCATATAAAAATTACCTAAAAAGAATTCATACAAATAAGAAACCGCAATATATTATTGAATAACGATCTTCCATCGAAATATTTTCGGATATTGAAAAATTTCCTATGACATCGACTCATACTCACAATATATATGTATGTATGTATGTATGTAAAATTTCAAAAAATATCGTTTTCAGTTAAGCTTCCAGTGTATCTCCTGGAGTGAAAACTACCTTCAGAAATCGCATTCACTATGCAGTATAATTGTTCGAAACCTTGTTTTTTCCTAGCACATCATTAATATCTCAAAGATATCCCTTTCTTATTTGCAGGCCCTAAATAGCAGATGTATATATATGTATGTATGTATATTATAATTGCTTGCAGATAGAAAGATCAAACCAGCTTTAACTTACATATACATACTTGAATACTATTATCTTCATTTCTTTAAAAATGGGCTGACCTCACTTCTAAAGTGTACATAAATAGTTACATACAAATGTGTATATGTATGAGTGTATATTACTTGTAAGACACCTTTTATACATGAAAAGTTTACTTTGCAAAGTATTCCTCCCAGCTGAATTAGGACCTTGTAAAGTTGGAAGTTTAAGGTACATTTACATACATATGTATATGTCTATGTATGTACATATGTATGTACATAAATATATAGTACATAAGTTAAGAAAAACTCATACAAATTTTTGCTTAGACACTTTTTACTTGTAGTAATTATTAAATATTTACCTTGATGTTTGGTAAATTTTAACTTTGTAAAACATAAATTGTAGCTTATATATTGTTATATTGATTTCCCCTTTTAAAAATTAAATTACATATATCCTAACTAACGAATAAATGAAAACATTGTCATTGTAGCAATTGTAATGTTGATCTCTTTATTGGATAAGAAACTACAGCATTTAGAAAAAAGCATTTCTGTTCATACTTATTATAAGTATGTAGTAAATCAATTAGTTGATCACGTGATATAATAGTCTCTTTTAATTCCCATCACATGAAACAAGTGTAAATTTTAACATTAAAAAAGAAAAAAAAAATTACTATGAAAGTTTTAAAGTAAAACCCAAAACCAATCCACTGTAATAAATGAAACAACAAACAAACAAATCCGCTGTATAAAATTCCAATTGAGACATCAAAAACTATTTTCAACAAATTCAAAAAGAACAAAATGATTCAAACCTGCGCAGTGGTGGCAGTGTTTTACTTATGAAACTCCTAACACACTAAACAAAAGTCCGTAACTAGTGATTTAAAATAAAATGAAAAATAAATCGCTTGGTCTTGGGGAATTAGTTTATACTAGTAACATAACAAAGTTATCGAATTTGATAATGATGAAGTCAATAGTGAAGTTGATCAATTGTACTCGTATGTATCCAAGAATGAACAACCACACGTGCATCAAAAAGTAAAATGTGTTCAACAGCTACTTCTCCATTGAGTTCTGCAGCTAAGTTAAAAGCAAAAATTTGTCAAAATTAAGACAAGCCAACCTAGTAGACTATTTTAAGGAGAAAAAAAAAATACTATTTATAGATATTCCAATCTGATCCGCGATAAACAAATGTTTTTTCTTCGGTTTCATTATATGTAAATACCTATCAAATCTTCTAGTAGAGATCAATCAAACAGTACATACATACATACATACATACATACATACATAGTATGTACATGCACATGTAAATAAAGTATGTATTAGAGAATTATCGATACTACAAGAAACATTAATTCCACAATTCGATATTTTTTTTTTTAACCATTTATCTGAGCATCTTGCCTTATATACTCGGACATAGTTACATACATTTGTAGATATTTAATTTGCATACTAAAAACATTTGTTTATAATGGATCCTACTACATACTTAGTCGAGGTAAATAAATATTTGTCGTGCAACACACTCGTACAAACGTACAGATAAGTGTAAGTGTAACTGCACTCACTAGTACAAAAATTTAAATTTAAGGGTAAAAGCCCTTTTTGTCTTGTTGGGTATTTTATATTTCGTATACATAATATACACATATGTAATTGTTTTAATATAAATATATGTATATGTATGTATGCACTTGTGCATTAAGAATATAAGATCTGACTCACACACTCCTATGATGATGATGATGATGATGATGATGATGATCATAATGATAGAATTATTGCCAGTTTAATTAATCTAATAATAAGCTCATTTGTTTAACTATTAACTACATATGTATGTATATGTATGTATGTATTTATTACTAAACTGCATTTGGCTTCTTTTAAGAACAACAACAACAACAAAAAATACATGAAATAATGCTAATCGTCACTTCTTTTACTATTTTACTATTTTACTATTTATGTGCTATTTGTTGATTCTATATAAATATTCTATATATTTTTGTTTAAAGATTTGATTATTTTTTATTTGGTTTGTTTATTTTTTTTTTTTTTTGTTTTTTATTCAGTTTAATAATTGATTTTGACGAGGTGACTGTTACAAAACACACACTAAAAATAATTTTAATAAGCCATAAATACATATATTTTCCAATTGAAAGTTCTCTTAATGGTTTTAACTTTTGTTAACTAAAACAAATTTAAAGAAAGAAAAAACACGAAACAAATTAAAATTCCCAATTATAACCATTTGGCAAACTAGGTATCGCTAATCAACTTCGTTGCTTCACTTGCTGGAGCTGGTGGTATACAAGCCTTCAAGACTATGCGAACGTTAAGAGCACTGAGACCACTACGTGCCATGTCCCGTATGCAGGGCATGAGGGTACGTACTTTCTTTTCAATTCATCTCAACATTTTTTATCAATCAATCAAAAATTCAAAATCAGACAATCAATTAAAAACAACATTACACGGACAAATTGTTAAAAACTTTAAAAACTGCAATCAAATTACTTACCACTAATAATTGTTTAAACACCAGAAATATATGTATACATTTAAAATGAAAAAAAAAATTCAAGTTCTCCTTAAATTTTAAATCATATTATAGTTTCGTAGTCTTTATTCTTAGACAACCATATTCCATCTATTAATCTTGAATCACAAAACATTTCCAAAATGAATTTCATTCGTTTTAACCATGATTTGACTTACATATGTACGTTATTTTAGAATTATTTATTATCATATCTGGCCTACCTTGAAATTTGTTACGAATGCAATTATTTTATTTCCAGTTCTATTAACTGATCGATAGAAAAGCTTTGTTAAAACATTTTACACTATTCAGAAACAACATACATAAATACTAAGTTGATTTTATATATTGTATGTAATTATAATTATTTGAAACTTTGTTTTATTTATTTGTCACTAAGCAATGCTGGAGTCGCAATTTTATAAAGAATATTTTTATTTTTATGTCAATTCATTTGATCACTCATTCACAAAAAAAAAATACTACTAATGCATGCATGACTATCTTGCACAATTCTTTAAGAATTAATTACATACACTATGCTACATATATTATTATAAATTTAATTTTAGAATGTAACTTGGGGGACACACGTTCAATTTTTGCCTTTCAATTCCACTCAATTTTCAATACACGGACACTTTTTTTACTTACACACTCAAACTTTTTAAATTGAAAAGTAGATTGCTTTCCAATTCACTTATCCATTTAAGCTAAAAATTTGAGTTGGTTCTTCGTCAAATACATGTCTGAATCAAAAAGTTTTTCATTAGTAATTAGTGGTTACGCTTTTTTGTGCACATCACACACAGATGTAAACCCGGCCTAAGGTATTACTTTTTATTTACACATACATAGCTGTGTAATAATAAATCCAACTTTGGAATAACTCTGAAATATGCATGTATGTACTTATCAACGTTCAAATTCATGCCTAAAAATTCAGTAATGATTCTAATCACACTACTGATTAATTTTAGGTAACCATGGTAAATTCAAGAAACTTTAAATTTTGCTGAGAATTGTTGTTTGTTTTTCTGAATTGTATTCAGAAATTGAATACATAAACATGGATGTATGTTTGTATAGCGATTCGATAACAAATTTGGGGTTTCGAGAGACGTGGGTTGCTAGCCTTCGTCCCCTAAATAGATAATAGGGATGCTATCTTTGCGTCCACTCCTGAGTCATCTCAGACACTCTAGATACGAGGTTGTGGATCCTTCTAGCTCTAGCTAGCTTTAAGACGGCTGCCTTAAAGCCATGCCCGAGGGATACTTCGTCAAATAGCGGAAGTAGTAAGTGAATGGTAATAAGTAACTTTCCACCTCTGAGAAGAGACCCATCCACCATACTGCTTTTCAGCTTCAGCTTAAGTTTCGAATTCCTACTCATCTTCGGGCTCGTTTTCGCTCTACATACATATATACTAGTATGTACAAACATACATAACGAATACATAATATTCAAATAGGTTTTTGTAGGTAAATTATCGCTTACGACAAAATCTTACAGCCTATATCTTAAAAGTTATCAAAAATTTTGGCATTCTGATAATTCTATACAGAGTTGTTCTTATCAGCTCTTTTGAGTGACCGCTCTTTTCAGCTCAGCTCACTTTACTGAAGTATTTCATTCAGTTAGCTCAATAGCTCAGTTCATTTGTAGTGAAACATTTTGTCAAGCATAAAGAAAGAGCGAAAACAGAAGCATAAAAAGTGACAGATTTATACAGTGTGTGTATGTAATCATACATTACATTAATAAATATATCTACATACATATGTATGTATTCTTATGTACTTATACTATGAACTCGTATACATATATATATATATGTGCAATAAAAATTAAAATTATGATATTTTAATATTATGTATCACAATATATAATTTTTTTGATGTACTTGTGAAGGTTGTTTTTTATAGAGTGATACAGATTTAAATCAAAACAAGGAAATATATTTTTAATATCAATGAAACGGGCTTTATTGTAGAGAAAATTTTATGAAATTAATGTTGAAATATGATTTTTGCCATGTGGAACACCAGAAAATAATCCAATGGGGTTAAATCACACGATCTTAGTGACCAATTAATTGGGCCATTACGTGTAATTATTTTTTCATCAAAAGCTTTTTTGAGTAAATCAATTGTCCTGTTGGAACCACATATCAGAAAAATTAATGCCACGTAATTGAGGTACGAAAAAATTTCGAATCATGTCGAATCGTTTTTGAACACATATGGGCCAATGACTCCGCCAGCACATAAAGCGCACCAAAAAGTAATTTTCCGTAGATTTAATGGTGTTTCGACAAAAGCTTGTGGTTTCTCCTCACTCCAATTGAGACAAGTCTGCTTATTTATGTACGTACCAATTCAACCAGAAATGGGCCTCATCGGGAAATGGAAGAAGTGCACAATGAGTTTGAGGAATAGAACAATTATTTTGATTAAAAATTTCAACAATTTGTACGCGTTGCTCTGGTGTAAGTCGATTCATAATGAAATTTCAAAGCAAACTAAACAAAAAGCATCTATCAGCTGTTAAATGGATGCTCGAATAAATCAGTGATGCCAACTCAAAGTTGTGACGCTCTAAAAAACACCTTTTACAACACAAGCAATTTGCTAAAAAAAGCACATGACTTGAATCGAACTCTTTCATTAGGACGTTTTACACACAAACCACTTAAATTACATGGTTTTGATTAAAGGTGTGTGTCTAAAACGACCTGCTAAAAGAGTTTGATATACATATGTAAGTCTATATGTACGAGTTATTTAAATGGGTTTGATTATAGGTTTGTGTCTAAAACGAGCTACGGAAAGTGTTCGATACAAATCTATAAATTGCTCAGTACTGAGCTGAAAGCGTTCAAGTGGATTGAACGGCTCACAGCGCTCAGTGAAGTAAATCGTTCAATTGAACTAGTTCGTTAATGAGCTGACCCAACTCTAATTCTAAACTATGGATAGGCCCGTTAAATTCTAATTTCAATAAGATAAAATCGAAAATAAGGCTGGATATACATATGTGTGATATGTTATGATTTCAATTTATAGTCCTTAGTACAATTATATAATAGATAACAATACTATGTAAGACATATAATATATTTTGCACACTGTAATGTGAGTTAAATTTTGTGTGTGTTAAAAAACATGTGTATGCACATAAGTTTTAACTTAATTATTGCCTGTTTTTATATCAAATCCTTAGATTTTGTTTTGCCTTTTTTTGCATACAAAAATCTGCTTGTGAGTAATATTGAAGTGTAAATAAAGGTAAAAGTACCCAGTAAAAAAAATTGGAAGTCATTCTAAAGGAAGTACATTTTCATTGCTTCCAAGAAATCGATATTTTTAATTTGCCGATAGTTAGCAGAAAACCAAGTAGAAGTTTATTTTAGTCATACAAAACCTTGTAATTCCTCTCTAGTTTTAGAAATTACTCACCAGAATTTTAAAAAAATCGATTTTTTTGAAGAAACTTATGAACTAATTTTGGTCTAAAATTTTAAAGTTATTTGCTTAAATTTACATTAAATTACTGTTTCGCGTTTAAATTCCTATAAAAAGAAACTAATTGTTAAAATAGGTAACTATTAGCCATTTTTCCTAAACGAAAATATTATCATAGAACACAAAAAAGTAAATTTTTCTTAAAATCGCTTCCAAATCGGTGACCAGGCAGCGAAAAAGAGAACTTCTTGCAATGACAACCCTATGTAAAAATCATTAGATCGGATCGAAATTTGCACTACTTCCAGATCGCAAACTCTACATTTTCATGACTTTTTTGGAGTGTCTTTTTTTACTGGGTATGTACGTGTGTGTATTTTACATACTTGTGCAGAATCTTATTTTATTATTGCTTTTATAATTTTATGTACAACCATACTGAATGGATGTATGTATGTATTTGCATGTATGTAAATATGTATGTATGCACGCACGTTAAATAACAATATCACATCATGCAATCAAACACATTTTGTACATTATGACTTCATTAACACTAACACATGAAACTAGAAAACTTCTTAACAATTATTGAGTTATAATTAGTTGACTTAACTATTAATTATATAAAATCTTCTATTTCCCCCTCAAAAAAAAAAAAAAAAAAAACACACGCACACACAAAACGCATCTACCAACTCCATTTTAAACTAAAACATTCACAAAATATAACCACATATAACCACAATAAACCTATATAAATCAAAAATCAAATCGAAAATATGCGGTGCCGGCGCTTCAAAATCTAAAAGGTTGTCGTAAATGCACTGGTTCAAGCTATACCGTCCATCTTCAATGTGCTATTGGTGTGTCTGATATTTTGGCTAATTTTTGCCATAATGGGTGTACAGCTTTTTGCTGGAAAATATTTTAAGGTACGTTAATATATTAGAAAGTTTATCAAAAAAAAAAAAAAACAAAACAAAAAAAAAACTCCTTGATTTATCGAGCGAAACGTGAATCAATGAGTTTCGTAATCAAAGTGGTTCAATTAACAACCAGCAGTTTTAAATTAGCATTTAAATTAAAATAAAAATTACATAAAATAAAAAAAATAAATAAAAACGAGAAAGCGTATCTTTGTATTTATTTTTCGTAAATAGTTGATAAAGTCGTAAAGGTTTTATTTTCCTCAAAACTGTAAAGTAGAATGGAATGTTTTAACCTTTAAAGGAAGAAACAAGTTGAAGTTGATTCGACAATAAGTAGAATGCATTTTATGCCGAAGCCGTCTGTCTGTGTCACAATAAATATTTATGTTCGAGTTTTTATTTTTTTGGTTGTAAATAGCGATAGACGGCTCTAACTAGTTGCAAAGTCATTAAATAAAAATCGAATTAAAAAAATACAACACTTAAAAACTTCTTTAGTTTCGAAAATATTTGCTAATTAGCTGCTTTTAGCTTAAAGAATACATATTTAAGTTTAATATAAATAGTTTAACTGCTTACTACTTACATATGTATATTGAGCATTTTTAAATGACGTAAATTAATGTGATAAAAATATTAATAATACTAATAACAATTTGCAAATGTAGTGTTTAGATGCCAATGACACGGTCTTGAGTCATGAAATCATACCCAACCGAAATGCCTGTATAAGTGAAAACTACACTTGGGAAAACTCACCGATGAACTTCGATCATGTAGGTAATGCGTATCTCTGTCTATTTCAAGTTGCTACCTTTAAAGGCTGGATACAAATTATGAACGATGCGATTGATTCAAGAGAGGTAAACTATCGACTGTTTTAAAGTAACTTAATACCTATGAACATATATTTTAAAGAAATTAATTAATTAATTAAACTATTAAACAATTTAACTAACTATTATTTTTCTATTCTTTACCTTCTTTCCTACTTTACAATTAATAATTTGAATACTAAAAAATATAAATAAAAATTTTAAATTTTATTGAAAAACATTGCAATGAAAAACCAAACAAACTACCTATCACCATATCACCAAAATAAAATCCTAATCCAACAATTGAAATAAATAAATATACGCTATATATGAACGAACTACACTTTATCCAACTCTAACCAATCAACCAATCAACCAACTAATACACATCACATAAAACCTACACCAATTTCACATATAACCAATTCAAATCAAACCCCAACCAATATATAAAAAATAAAAAAAAAACATCCACAGGTGGACAAGCAGCCGATACGAGAAACCAATATCTACATGTATTTATATTTCGTATTCTTCATTATATTTGGATCATTTTTCACACTCAATCTGTTCATTGGTGTTATCATTGATAATTTTAATGAACAAAAGAAGAAAGCAGGTGGATCATTAGAAATGTTCATGACAGAAGATCAGAAAAAGTACTATAATGCTATGAAAAAGATGGGCTCCAAAAAACCATTAAAAGCCATTCCAAGACCGAGGGTAAGGCTTCGAATTAAAACAAATCAAACGAAATTTGACTTAACCATACTTAACGAAACCCCAAAAAAAAAAAAAAAAAAAAAGACTAAAACCGAAACTTTAACAAATGTCAAACTTCTGCATACATAAATATGTATGTAGTTACAACAACTAAATTAAAATTATCGATATTTTAAACAGATACATATGTATCTATCGACTTGGAGGAAAAACTTAAATCTGTGCCAATTTCAAAAAAAAAACTATTTTCAATTATATGTCTTAGCCAATCAGACTTTTTTTTCTTTTCTACTCAACGTCCTCTCACATGCTAGAACGTTCTCTACCATTCCAACAAACTCTACGACATACATACATATGTAGATTGTACATAAGTACATACATACTGGTGTATGGGAAAAGGTTGTCTGTTAATAAACATTTTTATGTCTGCCATTTGAAAATTTTCAAGTGTTTCGACGAAAACAAAAGAAAACCAAAACGAACAAATCACGTTCGTACACTTTTCCTCTTTGTATGTATGAGTTTTGATAATAATAATAAATATACATATGTAATTATAATGAAAATGGCATGTTTTTCTCAAATTTTGTTAGTCTCCTACCGAGTATACATACATATGTATGTAAGCATGTATGTATAAACTTACATATAAATATTTATAATTGGCTTATGTCTAACATAAAGTAAATTGAAAAGAAAAAGAACCAGGCACATTATGAAGCATGTCAGTAATGCATGCCGAAATTCGCATTAAATTGAACCAAATAAAATCACCTTGAGGTAAACTGGATCGATCCCCGCCAAATAAACAAAATTATACATTAACAATATTTTCAGCGCACTCTCAGCTACCGTTTATCCACACAATACATATGCATGTATGTACATATGTACATACATATATAAACATAATTGAATCCCTGCAGGAGAGTAGGCGATGATTGTCTAAAAGCAAAAAGTGTTAAATTACTAGTGCTAATGAGTACCAGTGTTGCCAGCTTTTTTTTCTAGAGCTTATCCCCAATTTTCGATTTCTCATCGCCGAAAATCCCCAAATTGAGCTTTTTTGATTCAAATTTTTTTTCTGAAATAAATAAAATATATTTTTTTTTTAATTTTATTTGAAAAATACTAACAAAAATAACATATTTATTCAATAAAATTTATTTATATCGATAGCTACGAGTATATTTACATTCATATAAATTTAAATTGTACTTATACAACTTGTAAAGAAAAGATTACACATAGTTTAATATACACAAGTATAAAAAATGTTTAACCAAAGTTTACCATTTCAAAAACTTTAGAATCGAAATCTTCTGATTCATCAGCCTCAGAAACTTTGCTGTACATAGTACTTGTATTAAAAAGTTTTAGCATTTCAGCAGAAGGATTAAATTTGTCACAACAAATTTAATTATTTTTAAAGTGTGTGTTTATTCTAAGAAGTGCTTCCAAAAAGTCGTATTGCTTGATACTTCTTCTTTATTAGAAACCATACATTATGAATAGTAACACACATTTTTAGACTTGCCAGACGCATATTTCTTAGTTCAAAAATCATCCTTGTTTGACCATCAGTTATAAAAAAAAAACCCTCAAATTTGGTTACATCCCCAACAAATCCCCAGATTCCCAATACGAAATTTTCATCCCCAATCGCGAAAAAAAATCCCCAATTTGGGGACAAATCCCCTTAACTGGGAAGGCACCACATTGCAAAATAAATTTTTACTGTCTAACAGAGCCCTTGCCCTGTATGAAAAAATTGGTATCATACAATTATTAAAATTTTATATTCATCTAAAAATAATTACACCTAATTACCCTTTTATATTTTTGAATTTTGATAAATAATGACGAATTTTAACTATCAGTTGTCACTGGGTAACAAAGGAATAATTTACCACCAATTTTATAGAAATTTTCTTTACAAAAGAACTAGTCCTAAACTTGTACCAATGGTACTAGTAGTTTTCTAAAAACACTCAATGTTAATTTGAGCATTAAGATGGTATAGGAAAGTTTACAGTTGGGAACTAGTGGTGGTGATTTCTGGACTGTTATAGTTGGACACTAGTTCGATCTCCTGCAGGGATCATACAAACATTTTTCAAATGTATTATTAATCAAATGTATGCGTGCAACTGAAAATATTGTTATACTTTCTTTCCCACAAATCGGCAAGAATATAATTTTAAACTTCTTTTTTCCTTTTTTTTTTAATAGAGCACCTGTTTTTTTAATACCTAATCTATTTACTTACTTATATACTTCAATATAATAAACATACATAGATACATACATATTTCATGTATGAATTGATAAAATTTAAAGAAAAATAATAAATTAGTTGTAAAAACAATTGATAATGCATGTGTATATGGCGACACATACACAAATTTAAATCAACTTAAGAGGAGAAAAGCATGCAACTATAACTTGGTGCCAGTTTATATGATGAAAGTTTTCTTGCAGCAGTTTTTATTTATTTTTTTCCTTAAACTTTTTTATATCTAAACACACACATACACATGTATGTATGTACATGTTGGAGATGAGCGATATTTCCATACCTATTTGTTGCTTAATCAATATGACTCAATTTATCCAGTTAACTATACATACTTCTTTCATACATATGTATGTACATACATACGTACAATGAATATACTATTATTGTTAATTAATTAATACACAAGATCGTAAAATTGTGTCAAATCATCTCTCTGCCCCACTTTTAAAGCTGAAGTACTCAAATCTTATAAACCGTCATCACGGTCGATGTTCACTAGAAGCAATATTATTAAAAAATCTCTGGATCGCTCATCTCGAATAGTTACATGTAAATACATGAATATGTGTACCCTCTTTATATTCCATTTTACCCTCCCGCTCACTAAGTAAGACTTCCTGCAACAAAAATTCCATCACCTAAGCTGGAACTTAGAGTTGCATTGGCTGTCAGATTCTTACATTTGAAAAGCACGATTTTGAGAGAATAATTAAGGAAATAAAGTTGTTTTCTTTATTGGCACAGATGTACGAGTACTAACGATATGACAAAGAGTTCACAGTATGTACTTATGTATATTGAACAGGCAAAACGGAAAGAGTAAAAGTAATTAAATCAATATCGACACAGTAACTAAAATAAATATACATACATATGTATATATGTACATATGTACTTCATAGGTGACATACATAGATGTTCAATTAACAAAGTTCCACCAAAAAGATAAAATGAATTAAGGAACATAACAAGTTTTTTCTCTTGCGAAATTATAAACATAAAACGATATTTTCTTCCTTCTTCTTTTTCACATCTTTCTTATTTATTTTACAGTGGCGTCCTCAAGCAATAGTATTTGAAATAGTTACTGATAAGAAATTCGACATAATCATTATGTTGTTTATTGGTTTAAACATGTTTACCATGACACTCGATCGTTACGATGCATCGGATACATATAATGCTGTCCTTGATTATCTCAATGCGGTATTCGTAGTTATTTTCAGTGGCGAATGTCTATTAAAAATATTCGCTTTACGATATCACTATTTCAAAGAGCCATGGAATTTATTTGATGTAGTAGTTGTCATTTTATCCATCTTAGGTAAGTAACCAAACGCCCGCATCTGGCTTGTTTGATCTGATAGCCTGAACAAACAAGCCAATTAAAAAGCCTTCAAAATACTAAAAATCCGTTAAATTCTTTGTGTTTATTTTGTGTAAAAAAAAACTATATACTAACTGAACCTACTTATTGAAAAATACTATTATTCCAAACTGTATAATATAATCGTAATTAAACTAGTATTTTGGCTTAAGGCATACGTTGAGTTTTTCAGGCTTTAGTCCGCCCCATTTTATGGCCTGGGCGTGGCTAGCATTGATTTCACCGTAGCGCCTTAAGTTTTTTAATATAAGTGTTGTGCTGTAAACGTTACAACCTTTAATGTTGTGCTTAAGTATACTTTATATTTTTTGGATTGTTATTTTTTTTAGTTGTGTTTCAAAACGTAAACTTTATTGTTGTAAATTATTTTGTATTCATATTATATGTTGCTGTCCAATTTGTAAATTTAAAAAAATTGTTTTGTGTTTATTTACCATGTGTTATGTAAAAAAAATATACTAGATATTATCGTATACTATATATACATTCATATGTATATACGTTGATTGATGTAGAAAATTAAAACCAAATCTCGTATATTTTTAATTTTATATTTCACTAGGTATTATTATTCTAACTATATTTTAGTTTCTGGGTATCAAAACAAAATTATATGATTTTTATTTTTCTTTTAAAAAATAAAGGGGCTTTTTTTATTTTATTTTAACTCTTTATCCCTTGGAAGCTTTTGTACACATAGATTTTAGATGTTCTGAATGGAAATTCCTGTAAAACTTGTCGAAAGTAAAATTTTGTTTATTTATCTCATCATCAAAACCATGATACTTCTGTAGTTGTAAATTAGTTAAAGGAAGTCTAAAATAAAATTTTCCAAATTTTGCGCAACTATGTACAACGATGTAAAGAAGATCTCCTGATAATATTGCTTAATGGATTAACTATAATTTTTCTTATTATTATTTCATTGGATTAAAGTACAAAACGAACAGTACACAGATAAATATAAATGCATACGTTTAAAGTCAATTTTAAAGTTTATGTGTACAAGGATGCAAAAGGCTTTGATTTTTTCCTTCAAGTATTTAAACAGTGATATTCAACCAATGCTTCTTGTTATATGAATAAATTTTTCACATGATTTAAAATTAAAATATGCACAATTCCGTTGACCAAAGCTTCTTTAAAGTTAAAAATTATATTTATATCTAAATCCAATTCAACAATTTTTATGAAATTTATTTGGCCTTTTTTAAATAAACTGCTTCATTCCATTACGAGTACATACAAACAAGAATGAAAGTACGAGTATGTATGTTGAATATTGCTAACTTAATACCCACGTACGTAAGCACAATTAACAAAAATTAAATGGCTTAATAATAATGCTCTCATTAATAATAAAACGACAACAAAGAAAAAAAAAACAAAGTTTAAAAGATGGCTTAAAATATGCTTTACTACATTCAAAAACAGCAGGAAGCTTTCATTTCATTTCAAAACCTTTTCGTTTTCCATTTGAAAACTAAAAGGAATCGTAATGAAAAAAAGGTTTTATTTTGTTTCAAAAAATATTTCTGCTGTTGGCTTTAAACTTTAAACTGCGCCTAATAGCTACGAACTTAAGCTCTTCCGATTTCTAAAGTTTCTTCTTCTTCAATATTACTACGTTTTAAAATTAAATTAAATTTATCAAATTTTTAATTAATTGTTTTAATTTTATAAATATTTTTTACATACGTGTTAAATCTTAATGTTAAAATAAGTTTTTTTTATTATTAAAATATTTTTAGTTTCGCCAAGCTTTACAAGCTTTTATGTTTAATTTTAATTTATCGTTTAAGTTTTACATAAAAAAAGTCCACCAAAGAAATTCTTATCACCACAGCTTAAAACCACTTTAAAAAAAAAGTTATTAGGAAAGCTTGTTTCAGCTTAAAGCTTATTTGGTATCATACCATATAAATTATCACTTTGATCTTTAAGTGATATCTATAATGACGAATATATTAATACTTACACTTCATAGAAGCCTTACTTAAACTCACGAAAATTGAAAATGTCTTCTCGCTCACTAAAAACCAATGAGTATCGCGTTTATATTCCTCCCTCTGGAAACGTATTCTCTATTGAGAAAGCTTTCCATGCTTTTGAGAACAATAGAAATGTACGATGTATAAATATGGCTAATCCGATGAAGCATTGATACGACATCTGTGCGTGCAATATTTTCATCAATTACGTTCGATTCAGTCAGAGATATGTATGATTATGCTTAATTCTCCTTAGAAGAAGGCACCATCCTACATGCCTTTGTAAACTTTTGCGTTTGGCATGAATCTCCGAACTTACACATTTGTAAATTTTATATCAAAACTGTCTTCTTCGTTCGCATTTAACTTAAAGCAAATCGAAGGAAACATGACATCTTTGCTTTTTAAACGTTTTATAAATACAAAAAACAAATTTCATTTGTTGTATAAAATCATGCCAACAAAAGTATGAATCTTTTTAATGGTTTTGGTCCATACTGCCAATGGATATTATGTACTTTACTATGAACTATGGTAGTTTAATAGTAAACATTATCTTAAACTAAACTCAAATTTCAAATTTCAATTAAACCGCAATCAGATTAATTATTTGTAGTAAAACTTAATATCAAACAAGCATTGGCACTAGATATTTAATTTAGTCAATCAACGTTCGTTCTGCCTTCAAACCATTTATTTAGAATATTAGTACCAACAAAAAGTTACTTGAAATTTGTAAAATACATAATAGATACATATGTATGTAATTACTAAAGTTTGTGAAACTTATACTCGTACATTTTATGTTCATGCATGCTTTTTTTGTAATTAATACTCTTAATTATATTTCCAATTAAAATACATACACTTCCTATACAATACCTACATACATACCTACATACATATTAATTAATGTTGTTGTTATTTATTGTTATTAATTTTAATTTTAATTTTAATTAGTAATTGAAAATGAATGAAACGTTGCGCAGTGTAACGTAACGTAACGTAACGTAACGTAACGTAACGTACCGTTACAAAACGAAACAAAAAGAGCTTCAATTCTTAAAATACGCTTTTTAGTTATTCTAAAACGAGACTCAACCTCAATAAGAATGTTTATCAAAATTTGTCATCTACATATTTGTGTAATTTAATAAATACGAATTCAAACAAGTTACATACTTATGTATTGCATAACCAGTTCTGCAGTCCTGCAATCACCTGTAACTCTGTATCAAAATTTCAAAATACATATCAACTTACAAATAATTGTTTAAATGCATTTCTATGTACACATGTACATACTCGTATGTGTGTGTATGTAATTCAATTTTGATGTAAATTTACATATCTTTTTTTAATTAAAATTTTAATTGGATATCGTACCCTTTTAATCTCACAATTTTACATAATTACATTACATAGTGTAATGTAATGAGCACAGAAAATATATAAAATTTAAACATATTTTGTAGATATACATACTTACATGCACACATACTTATTTACATATGTATGTGCATATAATGTATGTTTGTATATAATTGTCATGTATGTGTTAGCTGAAATCACTAGATATTTTTCTATTGATTTTTGCAGTCAGATGACTACAGGCAGTATGAAATCTTTTCCGTCATATGGCTACAAACGAAATCAAATTATTTTCCATAAAACTTAATAACAAATAGATTTAGCAAAGTTGCAACAATATATGTATATACATACATGTATATATATATATATGTATATACACATATACTATGTATTAAATAAAAGTCATATACTTGCACATATGTATGTATATAATAATAAATTGTAGAAATAGAAATATGTATAAGTACAGATGTATGTACATATATTTTCTTCTTGAGGTTGAATTAGAATTTCACTTTTCGTTTTCTGTACTTTTTTTTTAAATAACCTTTAAACGAAGCTCAACTTATCACTTCCCTTGTTAAAGAACTTAGTTTGAGTAGAATTAAATTATAAGTACACAATTAATTAGCACAAGTTTGATCCTTATTAGAGAACATCATATGCATTGTAGCAAAAATAAGAAATTATATAAATGCAATACCTAATCTCAAATCATTTTCCAAAGACATTTTCAAATCAGCCAATGAACAAAATATTGAGATTTTTACATTGAAAGTTAATAGATGTAGTAATTTGAAAAAAAAATTTAATCAAATTCAATTTAAAATGTATCCAAATTATAATGCCTACGATATTGTCAAGATGATGGAAATCCTTCTTAAAGGAAAAAAACAAAGAAATCTTATCAAACAAGTTCGCAAGAAAGTGTGAAGTGATTAAGTTGGGTAGATATTTGCTACTAACCATATGCTACGAATTATCGCAGAAGAAACTTAATAAAATATCATTTGTTTTTACAAAATAAAAGCTAACTCAACTCCTTCAATGTCGCTAATATTCATAAACATACACACATATACATATACATACACACAGAGACTCGCCCTCACACATACATATACATATACATACATATGTATGTTTATATGTGTTTATACAAATATTTATGGCAATAATTGTTATAAACTACGCGTAAAAATTGATATTTAAAACCTTCTTAAATTACAGTACGAGCTCGATTTGTTGCTTTTACCGAAAAATTAATACAAGTATAAGATCACAGTACGCTTAACCTAAATAAAATTCATTAATTTGTATTGTTTCAAGGAGTTTAAGTTAAAACGATGGATGCTGCTTTGGTGAAACCTAAACAAATACCTAAATATGTAGGTATGTATACAGAGAGAAGAAACATAACAGTTTCAATAATCGAAACTGTTGCCCAAATCGAGGTCGCACTGTAATTCATATCTCTAGATAACACACAATTCTTGCTTAAATATTTCATTATTATCACTTTTAAGTATTTAAACTCCATTCATTATCTTGAATCAAAAAAGTAATGCTATTTTGTAAAAATTTAAATGTATTTCTACAAAATCAAATATTATTAACCGATTTTCACTAACGTATACCTATTTATAGCTTTTTTTTAGAAAAGAATATCAAAAAAATAATATGTAATACCTACTTATTTTATTAGAAGAGAATCTTTAACAACCCGCAAAATATCAAGATGTTTTTTAGCTTTGTTCTGCGTCCAGCTAACCGAAAAGTCCCGCATAACCCAGCCTTATATTTACTTACATACATATATGTATGTATATGTATATAAATTAAAATGCTTATGTATGTGTTTTTGTCGTTAGAATTTCTTTTGTTTAACTATTTATTTATAAGAGTTTTTTAAGTTTAAACCTACATAAATATTTTTACATAATTCTTTTGAAATTACTTCTATATAAATACATACATATTATTGATGTTATTAGTTATTATCGTTATTGTAAAATATGTGTAACAAAATACATATGACGAAAAGTTGCAAAAGATTTAAATGGATTTTGTTGATCAATCTGTTGTATGCTTTCTATCTATATTGTACCTTATTTTACAACTCCTCCCCTCTTTTCTCCTCTTTATTTTTTTGGTTTCTATGTAACTACAATGTTTCTTCATATACGATTAAAAAATATATATGTATATACATATATGCATTCATACATACATATATATGTATATGTATATAAATATAAAATAAATAGGTCTTGTACTCAGCGACATCATTGAGAAGTATTTTGTATCACCGACATTGCTGCGTGTGGTGAGAGTGGCCAAAGTGGGGCGTGTCCTGCGCTTGGTCAAGGGAGCGAAGGGTATAAGAACTCTACTGTTTGCGTTAGCCATGTCATTGCCTGCCTTATTCAACATTTGTCTACTGCTGTTTTTGGTCATGTTCATCTTTGCCATCTTTGGGATGTCCTTCTTTATGCATGTCAAAGAAAAGAGTGGCATTAATGACGTGTATAATTTTAAGACATTTGGCCAAAGTATGATATTGCTCTTTCAGGTAAGCTACCACAATTCTCAATCGGTTAATGTTGTCTATTGTTGTTGTCGTTGGGTGATATTCCCTTTGGTATACTATTTAAAAACGAATTATGAATAATCACATACTACGCATCGCTAACACATACATACATAATATCCCGCACACAAACATAAGCAAACGCACACAGAGAAACATTATTACATAACCAAACGCACATTTGAACGTATGCATATATACAAATACATACATGTATGTATGTACATACATACATACACTTACATATATACATATGTATGTATGCATATGTACATATGTATATCCAAAAATATATGTACATACATATTTACTATAGATATAAATTACAATTGGAAGGATTTAGTGGCGACAAATCGAGGAGCCAATCTTCACTATGAAATTAAGATTAGATGATTAGAAATACAAAAAAAACAATATGTACTCGTACCTAACCAGTGTAAAAATTGGAAGTACATACATATGTACAAAGTTATTTAGGAACTACTTTTCCTCTACTTCCGAATTATCAATAAGTTTGTATTTTGGACTTTTCAGCAAGTGATTTATTAAAAAGTTAATTCTTGATTTTTTTTTCAAGCAAATGAAATCGACGCCATGAATCTTTCAATAAGATCGTCGACTGTGTTTTAAGGCTCTATAATACGAGCAATGAATTTCGGGCTATAATTTGGCCTTTCCATGGGTTGTGGTGAACTTTTTCTAACTCTGTAAGAATAATGAAAAATTAGTTCTTTTGAACTTATTGAAAAAACATTACACAAAATCAGGAAATAAGAGAACTACTTCCAATGAGCACCAAATGTAAAAATCATTAGAAATTATCCAAATTTGCACTACATATGTACTTCCGTATCACAAGTTTGGGATCTTATTGACTTCCTTGGAAGCTCTTCTTTTACTGGGTAGCTAATCAGCGTATTGCTTTGAATAAGTATGCATACATACACATTGATATACATGCATGTGTATGCGTGTGTGTATGTATGTAAATAATAATCTTATGGCTCGGTCGTTTTAATATTCATTCCATTGGTGATTTAGCTCTTACATATGAAAGTGATGAATTTATGTACGTACGTACGTATGTCTGCATGTACATATACATATATGTTTTCCATAAATACATTGACTGTTTGAAACTGCCTAACCAATACCAGCAAGAAATAGAGAAAAGGGAATATCACGTGTTGATTCAAGCCGCGGTAGTTGTTGGTAAAAGCTAAATTAGTGCGTTCCTTATCTTTACTTAGCAAAATCAGTTTATATAAAAACTACTATCTATCTATCTATCTATCTATCTATTTAAGTTAAATATATACTGTAAAAAAGACTTTTGCTGCTATTAAATTTTTGTGTTTTGCTACAATTTTATTATTTACTCCTTTATGCATATTATGTCTTAAATGTTTAATATATATTTACTCTCCATTTTGTCAGCAGATGCAGAATTCAATTAAATAAGAGTTTGAATATTTCATTTGTTGAACTGTTGTACCATTTAAAGAGTTTTAGTGGTATGATGTAGAGTAGTAATTATAAATTTTTAATAAAGCTTTTGTGGATGGATCCAAGAGCTATGTATGTCACATCTTTTGAACATTTAAGGAATAATATCTTACGCTTATATTGTACATATAAATTGTGTTCGCTTTGTTGCTAATCTCGTATATTCTATTATTTTTAACTCATTAAAAGCTGCTTTTTGCTTTAGAAAAAAGTTTCAATTTATACAAAAAATTTGTTTTCTTTAGCTTTCATTTTCCGTTTAGTTTTATTCTCGAGGGCTCCTTTAGCTCATATTCTTAATTTTTTAGCCTTTTAACGCTTATTTCAGTTAAACTTCCTACTCTACTCAAACAAAAATCTAATTCAGCTCTTTCAACAATCACCAATTAAATAATGTTGAAATTCCTCATTTAACAGCTTACAGCATTAAAAAAAAGATGAAAAATGACGCTTTTAAAAACACTTTTTTTTTTTAATTTTAATTCACGGTACTATGGCTTTGCTTTCTTCAAAAAGCTTGCAGGAAACAGTGTTATAAAATAGAAAACAGACGAACAAGGCTTTAATAGCAAACGAAATTAAAAATACAAATGGTTTACACTAATAAATTTATCACAAGCATTCGTAGGACATATGTACTCGTATATGTATGTATGTACATACATATGTACATACATTCATACATAGTATGTAGTACATGTTTTCATATACAAATGTGTATATTTCCAAAAGCTTTTTTGGGGCTTTGCTCTGATAGAGCTACTAAAACTTATAGTTGTGGTCTTGTATTCCCTAGTAATACCTACTCGTAATTTGAAAAAAAACTGTCGAGGTTTTATTTTGAAAACCTTCTTTATGATTTATTTTTTCAAAAAAATATTTTTAGCAATCATCTAGAAAACTAGATTAGTTAATAGTTCTATATTAATTTTTTTTTGCTTTTTTTCGCTTCTCCCCAAATACAATAAACAAACCAAGCAAAAAAGAAAAAAGAAAACAGAATACATAACTAGAATTTATACCTAATTCTTACATTTACCTGCATACACATGTAGTTATTTTAGGATATTTGGTTTAAAACCATTTGCTTTTTGAATATGTACTAGCTAATTACTTTATATTGTTAAACTACAACAAAATACAACAGAAACCTTTTTTATTCTACATTGAATACTCGTAGAATACATTTAACATACATTCACTATATATATTCTCAGAAATCAACAAATAAATGAGTTGATCAGTTACTCAAGCAATTAATAAAACAATAAGTTAATAGTGATTGTTTTGTTGACAAAGAAATGTTTTTCTTTATGTTTTATAATTGTAGTACTACTTATCAAAACCACAAAATATTTTCTCTTTAAGACAAATAACTAATTCCAAATATTTCTACCAATTTCTATCAAACTTTTTTCACTGCTAACAATCAATCAATCAATCAAACAAACAAACAATACTCTAATATAAACATGAACGAACGACTACCTGTCTATTCATGTATTCAACTTACCTACCATGCCAACCCAACCGTTTCTAAATTGATAATCTGTGGTTTTCTCCGATACAACCGAATTTGATTTATAATAAAATTTGTTAATAACTTCTGAAAACAATAACGTTGTATTTTTAACAAAAACACAGATGTCTACCTCAGCCGGTTGGGATGGTGTTTTAGACGCCATTATCAATGAGGAAAATTGCGATCCACCCGACAACGACAAAGGCTATCCGGGCAATTGTGGTTCAGCGACCGTCGGAATTACGTTTCTTCTCTCATATCTAGTTATAAGCTTTTTGATAGTTATTAATATGTACATTGCTGTCATTCTCGAGAACTATAGCCAGGCTACGGAGGATGTACAAGAGGGTCTCACCGATGACGATTACGATATGTACTATGAAATTTGGCAGCAATTTGATCCCGAGGGTACCCAGTACATTCGGCACGAGCAGTTATCTGAATTCCTGGACGTTTTGGAGCCGCCTCTGCAGATTCATAAGCCGAACAAGTACAAAATTATTTCAATGGACATACCCATCTGTCGAGGCGACATGATGTACTGCGTAGACATTCTTGATGCCCTGACCAAAGACTTTTTCGCGCGCAAGGGCAATCCTATAGAAGAGACTGGCGAAATTGGAGAAATTGCCGCTCGTCCGGACACAGAAGGCTACGACCCGGTGTCCTCAACATTATGGCGGCAGCGCGAGGAATACTGCGCTCGCCTGATACAAACAGCGTGGCGTCGCTACAAATATGGTGAACCAGTTGATGCCAAGCCTGACGCCGGTGAAGAAGGTAGTGATGGTGCGGAGGGCGGTAGTAACAATGGTAACGGCGAAGGTGCTAGTGTGCTCCTCCCAAGCGAGGCAGGTGGTATGCTCGCAGACACTGGAGATAATGGGGGACCCCTAAGTCCGGGATGCAACAGCAGCGGCAGTAATAATGGTCGTCAAACGGCAGTACTAGTTGAAAGCGATGGTTTTGTTACAAAAAACGGCCACAAGGTTGTAATACACTCGAGATCGCCGAGCATAACATCACGAACAGCAGATGTCTGAGCCAGGCCTCGCCCTCCCCTCCAAGATGCACGCAAGAACTAATAACTCATTAATTTTCTGCCAGTAAAATACATCACAACAACAAACAAAATGAACAACACCGTACAAACAAAAGCGCAAATAATTCTTTTGAGTTAAAACATACATACAAAAATGTACATCATAAAAAATGTAAAATCTAAAATTTGAAGCCGATGCAGACATGAAAGCAAAAAAAAAACATCAGTAAACATCACATGGAAGAACAAAACGAATTGAATTAATATATCTACTTACCTAAATACATCCATATATTAATTACCACAAATACCTACACACACATTTTCAAATTTTATAATGTAAAAAATGATAAATGAAGTCAAGAACAAACAACAACAAATATTGTATCAAAAATTTGTTAATAGAATTATTACAATTTTTTAAATTTTTATTATAATTTTTCCTATATACATACATACATACATATATAAATATACATACATACGTATATGTATATGTATATAGTTATTCAATTTAAAAATATATGTTATTTTCGTTGCCCTTTAAATTAACATTATTTTTTTTAAATTAATAATAATGTAAATATACATACATATGTACATACATATATACGTACGTACATACATACATACATACATACATACATATGTACGTAGTGAAACAATCAAACAACAAACACACAGAAAATACACAACAGATCTATTTTTACTACAAGCTCTGATAATTGTATGGCTAACATATTTTTTTTTATGTATAAAAAGCAACATACATATGTATATATATAATTTTTCACAAAAACAACAAATACTAAATTTTAAAATTTTTAACAGCAGATAGAAAACAAAATGTAAAAACATGCTTTATAAAGAAAAGAAAAAGTTATAACAAAAACTTCATAAACATAAGCCGACTGCCAAATAAACAAAAACTAATAAAACATACCTAAAAATATTACTAAAAATACTAATAAAAGTGGAGTTCGCGCCGAACTCGGTAGCTCCTCACTCATCAGATTCGTAGAATCTCCAATACATATGTACATACATATTTTTTAACTTTATAACAGCAAAATACATACAAATTTTACAAATTCGACGAGTACACAGTTTTGTGAGTTTTGTGTGACTTGAACTAATATGATTAGTTTTCTTTTAACAGATGTTGTTGGTCTTAAAGCCAAAGTTTTTTATATACATATATATTATGTCAATTGCTCGATATTACTAACACGTACACACACATACATACATATTTACATATGTACATGCAACTAAACCAAATAAAATTCGGAAATAAAATGAATCATGTAATAAGCGATATGAAGAAGTACATGTATGTATGTATGTGGATGATTGATTGGTACAAAACATCCACGTTTAAATAAACCGACATTCTAAGATGAATGGAATGAAAACACATCATGTTCAAAATATTTCTTTTCTTATTATCTCGAGCTACCAATTAAAAACATTTTTTTGGAAATTATAATAATAATAATAATAATAATAATAATAATCAATTCAACTGCAACCAAACATAACAACTAAAAATTAAATAAAAAAAAAATGCTCACTACCTAAAAAAGTAAAATATACTAGAACAGAAATAATAATTACCACTGACTGCATGTTTTTCATTCACTTGGAGATGGGACGCAGAAAACTTTTAAACACAAATTAAGACTAGACTGGTTCAAGTTTATTTGTGACAAGTTTTATTTCTTGGCGAAAGAGGAAGAAAGAAGAAGAACATGTATGTTCATTGCCTTTTTTACACAAAAATGCTAATTGTTATAACAAAATTTTCGCAGTGTATACACTAGGACTGAATTTAAATTATGAAATTTTTCATGACATTGATTGCATGGAGATGAAAATCAGATCAATCAAAAAAGTTGCCCAAATGCTTCAAATTCTCACGCTACGCCTTTTTTTTTATCTCATTCTCTTCTCTAGTTCTACTGCAAATAGTAGAAAAAGCTTATGAAAAATTTCATAACGTAAATTCGGCATAAGGAAAACTTTTGAAAAATTAATAAAACTTGCATAAAAAAATAAATGAATAACTTGACGTGTTGTGATGTTTAAAATACTAAAAGTTATTAAAAAAAATACTAAAAAAAAAACTGAAACCAAAATGAAATAAACAATGATATTGAACAAAAAACAAACTCACAGTGGAAAACTAACAAAATGATCCTTAAACAGGACTACACAATGGATTTTTCAAAACTAAAATTTAAAAGCATAGAATGACAAAAAATAAAAAGAATTACAAAAGAACAAACAATTAGTGAAAATGAATTTATACAAAAACAAAGAAACTCAACCGCATATAATTTTATATTTTTAATACAATAATATTTTTTTTTAAATAAAATACCTTAAAAAGTAGTAAAAACTAAAAGAAGGCGGTAGCCCAAATCGAGTAAAATAAACGAAACGTAATTTCAAAACTTTTACAAATTGAAAATGTTCCAAACGTGTATTTGTACTTATGTATGTCAATTAAAAATATATTTTCAATCATACGATAAACATGGCAAGAGAAGAACATCCAATTAAAAAATCTAAAATACGAGTCGTTTTTCAAATAAATATTGAATAACTAACTGTGTGTGAGTGAATGAAGTACATACTTGCAACTTTTAGTTAAAAATCTATAAAAAAATATTTTAAAAATATTACCAAGTATAATTGTTTATTCAATTCTTTTGGCTGCTTAATTTTCTTTATGAAGCAGAATATTATGTTAAAAATGCACCACACACACGTCCTACAAAAAACAAAAATAAAATAAAAAAATACCTTAACAGATATAAAAATGTACCCCACACTGTTACACAATAAACACTAATTTTAGCACAAATTTGCTATACATATACTTTATTATTCAAACTTATAACAAAGAATATATAAAATTGTTAAGTTTAGTAATATTTTTAATTATTAAGTTATTTACAACATCTCAATATTACTTGCTTGTCTATCATCTAACCATGTGAAAGCAATTACAGAGCTATAGCATTTTTAGTATGTAGTTAGTTAACATTATCATTTCCAAATTACTCGTACTATCTTTTGATTTTATTTTATTTATACTCGTAGAAGAAAAAAAAATGGACCGATTATTTTTCCTATTGAAAAAGGCTTTTGGCTTGTTTATTATTTTGTACATTTTCACTATTATTACAGATTGGAGGATGTTTAGCAGCAAAACAAAACAAAAATCCATTTCCCAAATAGTTCACTTCTTTCTCAACTCTTTTCAAATCCTTCCTATAATAAAATATATAATTTAAAACAATTTTTTTTTTCTTCATATAATTTATCCACGTTACTTTTCATTGCGCTGAAAATCAAATAAAAATTCAACCGGTTCAAAAAGTGCATATTTAAGTACAAGTTGCAACAAAATTCGATGCTTCAATCTGATTTTTTTTTTTTTTTGTAACTCTAATTTGAGCTGAATTCGTTTTAATTGAATGAAATAATAAAAAATAAAAAAATATACCAACAACACAAGAACTAAAAGAAATGTTTGCTATGCAACAGAAAATTAAGTTTTTACATCAAGAACAAACTTGAGTGCACTCTTAACTTGGGAGGGGCGGGCGAGATGAAACAAAACAACAAAAACATAAACAAAAACAAAAACGAACCTTAATAATTTATACATGATTTATGTTAATTATTAATATAAATATATATAATAAATAATTTTATAAATAATTAATTGTTCCTTTGAAATGAAAACAAATTGAACATTTAATTAATAATAAAAAAAGGAACAATATGCAAAAACATTGCCATTTAGGAAATTAAATAAAATAACACAATAATATAATACAGACAAATTAAAAAAGTAATTATAAATCAATATAACAATAAATTAACAAGAGAGTCGCGTTGTTATTTTTGCTTCTTCTTCTATATAAATTAAGGCAAAATTATATATTTGCAATAAAAAAAAAAAATAAGATAGGAAAACATTTTAATAAAATAATAAAATAGCTATGAATTTCACTGACAAAAAAATACGAAACAAAAAAGAGCTTTAAGTGTGTATAATAATTAATAAATTTTTTTTATATACATATATAATATTAATTTTTGTGTTTTAATTTGAAAATTGTAAAAAGTCATTTATAAATTTATTAACTTTAATTTATACAAGTAAAATTTTGCTATACTATTAAGCCTTTAGAGTTAAATTTAAAATAAAAAATTAAAACAGAAAAAAAAATAACTCAAGGAAATTCACAGTTGTTTTCTTTCCTAAATTAAATCAAACAAATTAAATAACTCTCATAAATCAATATATGTATAGGGAAAAAGCAAAAATATACTATATGTAAATTATATTTTTTTATGTAAAACTACGCGCGATTTCATTAACAAACAAAAAAAAAAACAAAAACTTTATAAATATCAATAGCAATGGCTTTTTTGTTATTTAATATTTCTAATTAATAAAAATAAATAAAATAACAACAAAAAAAAAACTTAATAACATAAACCACAAAAATTTAGCTTTATACATTGTAAATTACCTTAATTTTAAGTCTAGCTAATTAAAATTAATGGAAAATAAAAAAATATATATAGTATATAAAAAACGAAGCTCTGATTTAAGAGCATTTAGGTAAAAATTAAAAAATTAACGTAATGTCCTTACTAAAAAAAAAATCATTGAGAAAAACTCAAACCCAAATGCATTATAAATACATATAAAAAATAGAATGAAATCTGTAATTCTCCAAAGACAGCATTTTATTAAAAATAATTAAATAAATTTAAAGAAAATTGTGGAATTTTTACCACAACTAGAGAGAAGAAAAAACAAATGCATATACATACATACATACTTACATATAACATTGCTTTCTTTATTTCTTTATTTTTTATTTTATTCTTTTTAAAGACTTAAATAATTTTAATTTGAATTTATTTAGGGAGAAAACTTAAATTCCCCTTCTCTAAAACATACTTGGAATTTGTAATAAAACAGTTCACAATCTTTGTATTAAGTATGTGTAAAGTAACTCAATGATCCAAGACAAAATTGGAAAGATTTTGTAATTTTCGTGTTCGTATTCGTGTTCGTGTTCAAGAAATTGTAAGCGACATTGTGTTCTATTTCTATTTCTATTTTCATTAAATTTTATACCTTACGAATAACAAAATCATTTTCAAAAATTGTGCAACTGAGAAAAGTGTCATTACTTCACTTCAATCGCCCAAGATTGAATGGCATTACACTAACCCTGTCGGATAGTGCCAAATATATTGGCGTTGTCCTTGATAGTAGACTTTCCTGGAGAGAAGCGAAACCCTCTATAGCAATTTGCCTCTGTAGGAAAGCAATCGCCTCTAGTTGGGGAATCAACCCCAAAGGAGTCGGTTGGATACTAGAGATAGTCATAAAACCTATCCTATTTTACGGAATCTCGGTCTGGTGGAAAGCACTAGGATCAGCGGGCAATCAGTCCCGTATAGAAGGAATTCTGCGAAAAATGGCACTTATGATAACAGGTGCCCTTAGATCCACGCCGACAAAGGCACTCTTCAATATGCTATATTGGCTTCCAGTGGACTTAACGGCTAGAAAACTGGCCCTACATACGACCGTAAGACTGAACGCAAAAGGCGTATGGAACTACTGACCATGGGTCATGCTGGCATTTTAAACACTGCACTTCTAAGCCCTACTTCAATAGGAAATTTAATATTTCTTTGACAGAAGGACGGAGCCATGCAGGTTTTCGCGGACGCCTCAAGTCGTGGGAGGAATAGGAAGGGGCGTATACATTCAAGAATTTGGAATTAATATGTCCTTCAGACTCCCGGACGAATGTAACATATTACAGGCAGAGATATCCGACATTAAAAATGCAACACACTGGCTAAGTTTTTAGCGGATACATAAAAGAAATATCCATATAATAACGGACAGCCAATCTGCAATCAAGTTCCTCGCAAGTGTGTACTCCACATTATTCCTTGTTTAAGATGATTCAGGGCAATATATGTAGTTGCGGATGACCTGGCAAAAAGGGGAGTAGACGATATTTAAAATATCTGTGGGCTCTCTCTCTCTCTCTCTCTCTTTCTCATCCTACTGGAAACGCTTGAACCACTGTTGCCAGATTTGGAGATTTCTCTGCATTATAAAAATTATAAAGTGAGATTTGCAGATTTTCACTGCCAAATTGGAGATTTTCTGAAATGGTTGTGTAGCATCAATATTTAGTGTTTTTCTTTACTATTTTAACAATTTTGTGCAAAGATACATAAGTACATATATATGTATGTCTATAGATATCGCACACTGAATCATAAACAGTCACACTCAAAATTATGCAAATGGTTTTGTTTTTTCATGTGCCGCAAAAATTTTTTTGCAGAAAAGTTTTCTTGAACAGTTTTGTATGTAATGTATCATTTTCTTTAAATTTTATGAAGAAAACTTGTGCATATCTTTGTCCTCATCCTTTTGTTAATGTTTATTTTTATCAAACAATTTGTAATATCAACATATGTTTTTGTATAGCAAGATAATTTATGTTAATTAGAAAACAAAATGAAAATCAATTCAAAATGAAGGTGTTTTTATTGTTGCAGATTTTTTAAAATTATTTTTCAAATTTTTTAGCCAATTTTTGCAGATTTTTGATAAAAATTATCTGGCAACAGTGGCTTCGATGCTGCCCTTCTCAATTCAGCTGAAGACAGATGGCGCAATGAATGGCCTAGCCTATACATCAACAGAACCAAAAACCTCATTAGCTTCACCGGGAAGCACTTGAGAAATCTCTTAGCCACACTAACCGGCCACTGCACTTTTGGAACCCACGCTAAACGTATGGGTCTCCCGTATAATCATTACTGCTACAATTGTAATGATGAAGAAGATGAGGAAAGCATTTTGTATCTCCTCTGCTTCTGCCCCCTTTGGAGGACCTTCGTCTGCAATTTGTAGACAGAATATCCTTCAAGAGCATGTCCGAGTTATCGGAAATAGGACTTAGAAACCTAAGTCTATACATTAGGAGCAGCGGCTGGTATGGTCGTTAACCTTAACTTTGGCAAGTGTATACACTAGACCCTTTCCTGACCCACTTCTCTTCTCTTTTTATTATCTCTTATTCTAAAGAAACTTTTCATCTATAGCCTCCCCTTATTCGATATCTCCCTTTCTTCTAGTACTTTCAACTTACAGGTGGAACAAAGGGATCATCGCATTGGACCCAAGTGAGCTGGACCCCTAGATTTTTCATTTCTTCACCAGCACTCTGCTAACCTAACCTAAGTGCCATTACAAATTCAAAATGGATTAAATTTTACTGTATTTCTATGGCGCTTACAGCAGTGGTTAGTTTAATAAATATTTCCCTAGCAAATATTCATTTCGTAGTCAATGCCCTCTGTTTTGCATTGGTTCTTTTCATTACCTACATATTTAATTTTTTTAGTAATATTTTCTTATTTCGTAATGTTCCCCTTAAGAGTTCTAGAAAATGTTCGACCTGAAAAACTACAAACACTTAAAATTTCTACGTACAAAATTTGCCTACGTGATGTTAAAATAGTAAAACCTAAAAAAAAACAAAAAACGAAACCCAATACAAAATCCAAAAAGCATTTGTTTAACTTTATATTGAATATACACACAACATGTTGAATAACTTACATACTTATAAGATGTTCAGTTATTTATTTACATATATTTTATACTTATCCTTAAGTTACGAACTAAATATGTACATGTTAACGTTTATTTCTTATTGTTTTCATTTATCAAATGAATATGGCTAATAGAAGAAGATTTCTAAAGATTTTGTGTATTTCTGAAATTCTAGACAAAATAAAGCACGCTTCATTATCGGAAAGATAAGATTTAAAAAATTTTTATTTGAAAACGAATTTTGTTTAATCTCCATTAAAAAGAGTAATTAATTAAATAACTTTTTCAGATTGTATGTATAATAAATGTATTTTTTTTTTTTTGCTATAAATATTTACATATGTGAAATACAACACAAAAATATTTCCATCCAAATAGCTTTTAATATAAGCAATTGATTTATTTATTATTAAATAAAATGAGTAAAACAAGAATAATCAGAAGTAATAAAAAATATATATACATATATTTAAAAATAGACTGAGATCGATCGTTAAGTAAAGAATATGAATTAAGCCAGCATAACACACATTGTATACATTGCATTCGATTTGATATCGATTACTTTACTATAGTTCACTGATAAATTAGCAACATTACAAATAGCACAAAAAATTCTTATATATGTATCTTCTTTTTCATTTTTATCACTAAATGCTCGTAAGAGTGTAAGTAAAGCTTTACCTGTCAAAATTTTTTGTTTTCCTTGATCGTTTTCAACTCTTATAAAATACCGTTTAAACTTTCGCTCATCTAAATCTCGAGCCATTTCTTAAAACGCAACTCTAATGTATAGCAACTTCCCCGGCTATGTTAGAGTAGTTAAAAAACGAATTCATCATTCCAACTAATTTTCAAAAATGTTGTCCCAAAAATTGCATTCCCACGTAATTGCTTACTTCTATTAGCAATATTCTAAGACGACAAAAGACTTTTATATTTACTTACCTGTTTTAACCAATATACATATATTATGTACGTTATTATCATTTATCATATACATACATATGTATATATAATTTTATGTATATGTATATTGTGTTATACCTTGCTAGTACCTTTAACCAAACCAAAAATAACATTTACCTTTACCTTTTCAAAACATAAAAATCCCTAAAATACTCGTATTTCATATCCTTTTTACATCTTTATTTGTTTTCAGAGTACTAAACTAAAATCTATTTATACAAAAAAAAAACAAAGCATTCTAAACAAAATTGTTAAGTTTGATTTTTTTTTACAAAAAATTAATAAGATCTTATAAGAATCTATTAAAAAACTCTATACTAGCAAAAAAAAAAGTAATTTTGTTTTTATATTAAATTAAATTAAACCATGCCTAAAATACAAAAAAAACTGCAAAAGATTAAATATAAATGATTCAAAATTAACAAAATAAATTGCACAATAAAAATTTAAAACTTATATAACAAAACATTTTTATGGAATAAGCAGTTAATACATAAATAGTTTGTTAGTTTTTATAATAATTTTCTCATCTTATAAATATGTATGTATTTGAAATCTTTTTATAATTGCGTTTTTATAATTTTAAGACATTCATGATATTTTTAATTTTTAACAAAAACATAAAAATAAAAACATAAAAAATGCAAATAAATAATAAAAACTTGTATAAAAAGAGAAAGTTAAAACAGATAAATATTAAAGCGAAAATTTTTTCACACCTTAGCTTAATAAATTGTAAAATACAAGAACAAAACCCAAAACTGAAATAAAAGAAAATTTAATTGAATTTGTTATGCAAATGGATCACTTTTATTTTTTATTCGTTCCCTTTTTTGTACGAGTAAGGAAAGCTAAGGTCAGACACACTTGTTCGTTTTAAAAACTCAACTTCGAGTACTTTTTTTGTCCTGTGCCTGGAAAAAACTGGTAAGTAACTACGATTTTTAATTATTTTTATTTCATTATATTTTCAATCAGTTCAACAATTCTAACAAAAGCACAATTACGTATCTTTTCACAATGTATAGTTAAAAGATAACAGAGACTTCAACTGCAAGTTTTGTATGAAGAACTGTCAGTTAAAGTTGACGTTAACTCTTAACCATACATTGTGAAAAGGGACGTTAATTTAATTGTAATTACTCGCAAATTAAACCAATGCCAAGTGAGAGGAAGAATAATGATTTGAATTTAGAAGGATTTGTTTCATTACATACATTATTCTATTTAAAAAATTGTATTTAAAGACGATAAACTACATTTTCATGTCGAGAGGCGCGGTATAGGGATTGATTTAAGACCAGAGCTGGCCACAAAACACAAATAAAAAAATACCTACATACATAAATACATATGTATGTATGTACCCAAAACACCACCCAATAACTGTCAAACTACTCAACGTACGCAAAAAGTTAAAAGTTGCCCAATTTTGGTACTTCGCGTTTACGGACACGTACTGAATATAACAGACCTCATAAAAAACCATGTATTTCAACTTAGCAGTCAGTTGAAAAATGTTAAGTTTAACGAATGACGGATTCTATGTGCCTGGGTCTATACTTTTCTGCGCGTAAAACAGTTGACTTCAGATAACAAATTCAACAACTGTTATTTTAATTTTCTTCTATGAAGACCTATTGTTTTTTGCACGTTATTTTAAAGATAATTTTATATAAAAACGCGATATTATTTGTTTAAATTTTTGCATATTTGCAAAAATTATTAAACTTTTTCTAAAATACAAATGATGCGATAGCCAAATCATTGAGAAAGATAATGGTAATGGCTGGCTTAGAAACTTTTCGGACTTTGTTTTCTTAAGTATACTGGAACCAGTGTGCAAACTTAATTTTTTTTAATTCGGTAGAATCGACTAAAAAAAATTGGTAGATTTGAATGAAATTCGGTAGAAAATATTTTTTATTCAAAGAAACATAAAAAATAACAAAATATATGTACATATGTATATATAAAGAGTAAGTGCAAGGAGTATCAAACTAAACAGGTTCCAAAAGCGCATTTAAAACTTCACATGTGATTGGAAATTAAACTGCCATAAACAATGAAGCATTTCCAATAAAAAAAAAGTGTCATCCCCAGTTATTTGCCCTTACCCTTTATATAGATATGCTATGCATACATAAAATAATATACATAAGTAACAGGAATTCAGTTTTTGTACATAGGTTTTATAAAGCTACTAAAATAACTTTTATTTGACAAACATTTGCTACTACAAAGATTATATGTAAGATCCATTTATGAATTTAAACTTTTGTGCAAAAATTATTAAATCATTGGGAGGAATAAATATTTCAACCCCAAGGCACAATTCTATGTTCTGTTTTAATGATTTTCATGACAGAAAATGACCGCTGTGCGGCCGCACTGCTATGTGGCAAAATATCCAATTTATATATATATCGACTTAAATTACTAAATAACAATTCGTGAAACATATTCTCTTCTCCGCGGAAAGCTTTCCAAATTTTAGAACATACATGTGATTAATTTTCCGTATGTGTAGCATCATTGTTAACCAAAATGTTCGTTCAATATTCGGTAGTTTTCAGGCCTTGTTCGGTAGAATTGGTAGATCGTTAAATTCACAAACATATTCGGTAGAATGTACCGAATATCGGTAGAAGTGTGCACACTGACTGGAACAGCTTGTACAAATACTTTCGGGTTCATAAAATTTGCTAGAACTATATGAGCAGTTAAAAGCTGTTTTGCAGGCATGGTTTACGTGGGTGCACGCTTAGCGCAAAAATTCCAGTAGAATTCAAGTCAGCGAATAAACCGCAACCATAACAAACATTGTTGTTCTTGTGACACACTGCCATAGTTGTCAGATGATACAGGGGTAAATTCGTCAAATTTCGAGCGAAAAATCGTCAAAATAATTATCCGAGAACGTCAAAACATCGTCAACAATACAACACACTCTTGTTCATATATATATATATATATATATATATTGGATTTAAACAATTCTATTAGATCAGTTACTACTTTCAAGTCAAAACAATTACAATTTCTTAGTTTTAAATGATATAATCAACCGATTTCTTACTTTGGTTTTGTTTGCTCGTAAGTTAACTCGACGACTAAAAACTCTTTTTTCTATATTTGCTGAAGATTGCGGTAAAAATAAAATAAAATTATTTAACGCGGTATAAAATTACTTAAAGTGGGAATTAAAAGGCCCTTAAGTCACTTTCTTCATTTCTGATATTTTTTTCAAACAATTTAAAAGTTTCAATCAAATGTATCAAGGAATTTTATTAACTTTAATTGTTTGAATTCAGATTCATTCCTGTCTTTAACATTCTTCAACAAAGTGACAAAATTCTTAGAATATCGGAGAACGAATTTTTATTTGCTATAATAGTATTGTAGGGATCAATTAAGCTTAAGGTTTTGAATTCATCTTCAAGTCAAATGTTATTAAAATCTTATTACACATTTTTAAATTTGATTAACATTAGCATCTGCAAATATATCCCTGGCATATATTCCCAAGTAAATTGCTTTAATGTCTAAATAATTATTTGCATCTTTATAATCCACTATATCTAAATGATCACACTCAAGCAAGTCTGTTTTTAAGTAGTTTTTACATTTGACCATATAAATTTTGTATTTCTGTTGTTTCAGTTGCTAAATTATGTAAACATAATTTATCAAAAACCATTTAGTTCCAAAATTATTGATACAAAAATTAAGATTGATTGCCTTTTACTCCTTATTTTGATTGCATTTCCTAGCAAAAGCTGTCGAGTTCTTGGTCAATTTCAAAATTGTTTTATACTTCTGAAAAAATGTGTTAATTTATAATTATTTAAAATCGTCAAATTGAAGGCGAAAATCGTCCAGTCGTCAAAATGCTATTTTTGGCACCCAAAATCGTCAAAATGACGATAAATCGTCAAATCTGGCAACCGTGTACACTGCAGAAAAAACTAAACTGAATTTAAAAGTTGTAAGATGATTACAAAAATTATAAACAAGGCGAATTCACATAAGGTGGTCTTAATTCACCAGCTGACATAGCTTCTCTGTTGTCAAATCAACCAAAACGTTAGGAAATATTTTGACAACAGGAAATTTTACACTAACAAATATACAAGGCGAATACGCAGAGTTGCAAATTAAGACCACCTTGTGTCAATTCGCCTTGATTATAAACTTACTTCTTTTAATAAAAATAAATATTAAAGCAATTCAGTTGTCACCAATTTTAAACTTGTTACAGTTACCAAAAAACGATGCCCTACAACAAACTTTGGTATTGTGTTGGTATTAAATTCGATTAGTTTATGTATTTATCAAAATATATATGTATAACTGAAAATTGCATATTAAAACATTCTAAAATTGTTTAATTATTAAAAATAAGACAAATTAAACCCCACTCATCTATTATCATCCAGTTTAATTTTTTTAAATTAAGACAGATTGTGAATAAAGAAGGGTGTATTTTATTCTGCATTCCTGAATATAATAGCTTTATTCATTAACAGTATTATAAATAACGAGAAACTGGTATAAGCGACTTGGATTTAATATTGGGTTAAAACTACATTATCTACCAATTTTTAATGTCAAATTGTATGGAACTCGTCAAGACCATATTCAATTTAGCCACTTATTCTAACTGGCATGAAGTTTTTTGTTATGCATAATGTATTAAACACATTCACTCCAGCAGGCTGCAGACTACACGACTACAAATGCCGCTAGCAACTTAATAATTTTGAAAGCGGAAGTCACATCATAAGCATCTGACATTGAAATATATACACATATGTATTACAGTGGAGCCACTTTCAAATAATTCACATTTATAAAAATAAAACTTTACTTCTTTAAAATGTTCTTATATCGGTTAAAAGTATAAAAATTAATCATTAGATTATATGAGTTTTGAAGTTTTATTTCTGTTAAATAATATCCAATAACTTCAAGCTATAATTTTCTATTATATTGGCTCATTGTCACCAACAAAAATAGAAATTAGTCTAACACGACCACTAGTCTACAGCCACAAAAGTGGTCGTGTCAAGGCGCATTTATTAGGTGGCAGCACTACACTAGGTGACTAATGTCATTATACCGAGTCAAATATCAAATTTGGATTGTGTAGGTATAAGCTTAAAAACATGCTATTATTTGGGTTATCCTTAAACACCTAACGAATATCAGTTTTGTATGGTGTTTGACATTTCCTATAAGAAACATACATTCTGACGAGGCTACCCTATTTTTTTATTTTTTTTGGGGTTTAGTATAATTTGGCTAGCTACTTAGAGCAAAGTGCCAGGTTCTACAACAAATAGAAGCTTTCTCAAGGCCCCATTCGACCCACGCCTTCACGTAGGAAGTAGAGAATCCAATAGTCCACTCCTAGAGTATAAATGGTCTCCACCAGTTAGTCTTCTTCGAGTTTGAGTTATATATGGTACTCCACCAGGTTCTTCAACAAAAAATGGTCCCCACCAGTTAGTATTCTTCAAGTTTGAGTTATATATGGTACTCCACCAGGTTCTTCAACAAAAAATGGTCTCCACCAGTTAGTATTCTTCACATTTGAGTTATATATGGTACTCCACCAGGTTCTTCAACAAAATGCTTTTAATTCAGTCTCCACCAGTTCCTTCCAATATGAAATGTCAGTCTCCAAGTATTAAAAAGTTATATCAAATCCCTTTTGTCAGATAAGTACGGCACATTTGAGTGTTCTATTTGGTCTCCACCAGGTTCTCCAACAAATTGCTCTTAAATTGAGTATTCTATTTGGTCTCCACCATAGTCTTCAACAATTGGTTAAGTTTCATTAAATTTCTTGTAGTGTCACGAAAGCCATCAAAAAGTTTGGTTATATATAAGTCGCAGTAAAAGCCGTAGAAAAAAACATCAAAAGTGTAACAAATCACGAACAGTTATACATAATACATATGTATACATAATACACAACAAAACGATTGCATATGCCAATGAAAAATTCCAGAAAGAGCCGCAATTAATTACGGTTAATCAAGGAAAAAACATTAACAATGCGACAGCCGCAAAATTCTCGAAGGCAAGACAACAACAAAATGCCTGGCCGCATTTAAAAAATAACTACGACGACGCGAAAAAAGGTGTTCTCCCACCCAGAGTTAAATTACGACTGCTACCCTATTTTGAAAAGTATGATAGTAATCTATATCAACAAAGTACATGTGGTTATTGCTGTTGTAATATTTGTCCCTTTGGTCGTCTAGCCGTCTAATCGTGCAAATAATCATTTTCATATACATGTGTAGGTACACACATGTATTTCATTTTTGACAGGTTGTAGTCGGTAGCCTGCTGTGGTGAAAGTGTTTAATACTTCAGGCTGTATAGTCATGGACTTAAGGCGGCGTCAGATACAACTTCAACGCTTTGCGTGACGTTTCTAACTTTTGGAAAAAAGCGTGACGCACAATGTGTATGAAACATTGCCTTTAAAGTACTTTATGTGACATGTTTCATACAACCATGTACATTTCATCTTAAATGTCAAAGCGAATCTTCAACGCAACGCGAAGCAAAAGTTTTATCTGACATGGCCTTTAAGTATAGGCACAAACTGCACATTGAAACCAAATGTAATTGTTAACGAACCTTTTCTGAAACACAAAATATTTATTTTATGAACATATAATGGCTATTAATGAATCAACTATATTTAAGAAATAATAATGAAAATTAAACAGATTTTCTTCACAGGTAAAACAATAACGAATAATATTAACAGCTCTCGGTAGCATGAATCAATTCTTTGAATCATGTTTCGGCAGCACAAAAAGTAAACTTAAATGACGTCATGGTCAAGAAGTGCAATGAACCAAATGACTGCCGGCAAATTTCTCTATTTTAATTAAACTAATCATACCTACAGCCTTCTTTCTACCTGGGCCTTACTATGCCAATTAGTATAACCACTTGAAGAAATACACAACACATACATACATACATATTAACAATCTAACCAACATCTATGTATTTCAATATTTAAGACAAAGCACTCAAAATTTGTTTTTGTTTTCAAGAGAATTTTTACATGGCTTCTATAAACTGGCAGTAAAACTACATACATACATACATAAATACAATGGCTCAATGCCAACACAAAGTTTTATTAACAACAAATTGATCATTGACTCACCATCTCTCGCTGGCGCTCCAGAATAAGAAAGAAAACTAAACTAAAACGACGTCATCGACACTCCCCTTTACACCCTTAAAAAATACAAATTCTTTCCGGCAACAGTCTCGTTCAAATTCTCACAATATCTCACTTGTACATACACTTGTTGATGACGACACATTTTGTTATACACACAATATTGAAAATTACATACATACATATGTAGATAAATTACTTGCACTTTTTTATCAGGCTTACAACTTTTCTCACACATTATTTACAAACCTAATTTTTTCGAAATCTAATTTAATTCTAAATTCTCTTTAAATTATATATAATTTCATTGATATATTTGCACTTTTAGTGTATTATTTAATGATTTAAAAGCCTACTACAACGCGTATGCGACCGAACAGCTGAAACAAAATACCGGCACTAACTTGCAGTTTAAAAGAGAATGCAAAATCATTACACCACTATGAAAACAACAACAGTTCAATAAACATCACCGTAGCAATCACTGTTGCCATTTTAGTTATTTCACGTTTCGTCATGTCTGGAGATTTTCCAACACAAGGTTTGTGGGGACAAACTAAATGCATATTAAAAAGTTAATCATGAGTAGTGATTTAAGTTATCGATATTAAAATCATTTCGTCAAATCAAATGGAATACAAAATAAAGTTGAGTCGACGTTTTATTTAAGTAAATGAGTAAGTATTTTTTTAAATTGTCAAACGTAAATATATAACGATATTTGCTGAACAAAAACTTTTATATATGGGTGATTCTTTTCTGGCGTTACATGCCATTTGTACGACAAAATGTAAAAAAAAACGTTTTAAAGTTAAGTTTGAAACATTTTTTTTCTTACATTTGAGAAGTGATTAAATAGGTATATATTCAGTGAAAAAATGCTAACAATCAAACCTAAGGATTTCAAGATATTCGCAAAATATGACGTGGCGTTACGTTACAAAAAATGTAACGCCACGTCATATTTTGCGAATATCTTGAAATCCTTAGGTTTGATTGTTAGCATTTTTTCACTGAATATATACCTATTTAATCACTTCTCAAATGTAAGAAAAAAAATGTTTCAAACTTAACTTTAAAACATTTTTTTTTTAATTTTGTCGTACAAATGGCATGTAACGCCAGAAAAGAATCACCCATATCTAGTAAAAATTATCATTCCACGTCAGCAGAAGTTATTGGTGCATATTTAAATTTGTGGAATACCTATTCAGTTTATAAATTTTTGCTGTTAGAACTATAAAAATTAACGCAATCGGTTGAGTATTCTTTAAGTTCATAATTGCTCAATTCACAACCTATTGTAAGTGTTGTAGGTCGTCAAGCTGTACAATAGTTGTAGAAATGTTGTAGGTAATTTCCATAGAAAAGTTCGCTACGACACCTAAAACATTTTTCCCTATGTTTGGTGAATGTCGTAGAATGACATCAGGAATGCATAAGCTTCTAAAAGTGCTTATATTTTTGATAACATTTACTTTAATTTTTCTTTCTTAAATTAATAAACTTAAATTAATAACTTTATTTAATTTATTTTTAATTTCTTCGCTTGTTCTCCTTTCTAAACACTAGCCAAAGCCCCTAATTGGGCTATAATATCAACAAGAACTAACGAACGAAGTTTAAAGTATGACGCATTCAATGTGCCTGAGCTTTTACTCATAAATAAAAGATTTGTTCTTATCCAAATATGGAAACAGATGTTGGTTAGATTGTTAATATGCACTGTGTATTTCTTGAAATGTTTCTACTCCTTGGCACAGTTGGGCGCAGATAAAAAGAATGCTTAGTTTTCATTATTTCTGCGATAGAGATAATAATTCTACTACATACATAGTATACATTTCATAGTTTAATTGACTGACCCAATATAAAATTTTTTTATCAACTTTAAATATTTTGCGCATTTTAGAACAAATATAAAAATATTTGTACATATCTATACATGGTCATAGTTCAACGTTAATAAAATATCATTCCGACTCAACAAATTTGCGACAAAATTTCATCGATTTGTTAGTGCATATTTTAAAATAAATACATATTTGTGCATATTTTATTATAAATGTATCTTTTCAATACATTTTTTAGTTTTTTCATGTTATAAAACAAATTTTGGTGTTTTTTGATTAGCTGTAAGAACAAAAAAAAAGAGAAAACAAAAACAATTTTAATTCAATACCTTGACTTAAGTCAAAAATACCAATACCGTGGAAATAAAAAAAAAACAAAATAATGACAAGAAAGCCGTTTTAAACTCAAACATGCTTGTTTAATTTTTTTAAGAACTCTATTGGTTCGATGTGGATAGAAAGTGTTTTTGAAAGGTCCTTTACGTTTTCAGCCTTTAAAGAAAAATATCTAACGATACGACTACCGCCACATCCTATAGTAATTAAAAGGGAAACGTGGTTGAAGGCTGTCAGATAATATAGTTCTATTAACAAATTAAAGAAAATTTAAAGTAAAAAAACTTAGGCACTGAATTGATGTTTGAGCTTACAGAGTATGGCTTTCTTATTGATACAATGGTTATGTGAGGGGGTCGAGTATTAAGAGAGAAAATATATCTTCTTATATTTGAAATATTTGTGTACGAAGAACTTAACTTTTTAATTTCATATATTAAATTCACTTTGTTTTAAGTTATTGTGGAAGTCCTACCTTGCGTGTATGAGACTTATATGTAGGTAAGTAAGTTTAAAGAAAACTTAGATTCATTTACGAACTTAAAACCAATGAGTACAAAGAATATTTAACATCGGAAAGAGATAACTTATGAAGCTATACAAAAAAATAATAAACTTAAAGAAAATGCAAAAGATTGCGTTAATATTTTATAGTTCTAACAGCAAAAATGTATAAATTGAACATTCCGAAAATAAACTAGTAGAATTTAAATATGCACCAATAACTTCTGCTGACGTGGAACGATAATTTTTACTAGATATATAAAAGTTTTTTTTCAGCAAATATCGTTATATATTTACCTTTGACAATTTAAAAAAATACTTACTCATTTACTTAAATAAAACGTCGACTCAACTTTATTTTGTATTCCATTTGATTTGACGAAATGATTTTAATATCGATAACTTAAATCACTACTCATGATTAACTTTTTAATATGCATTTAGTTTGTCCCCACAAACCTTGTGTTGGAAAATCTCCAGACATGACGAAACGTGAAATAACTAAAATGGCAACAGTGATTGCTACGGTGATGTTTATTGAACTGTTGTTGTTTTCATAGTGGTGTAATGATTTTGCATTCTCTTTTAAACTGCAAGTTAGTGCCGGTATTTTGTTTCAGCTGTTCGGTCGCATACGCGTTGTAGTAGGCTTTTAAATCATTAAATAATACACTAAAAGTGCAAATATATCAATGAAATTATATATAATTTAAAGAGAATTTAGAATTAAATTAGATTTCGAAAAAATTAGGTTTGTAAATAATGTGTGAGAAAAGTTGTAAGCCTGATAAAAAAGTGCAAGTAATTTATCTACATATGTATGTATGTAATTTTCAATATTGTGTGTATAACAAAATGTGTCGTCATCAACAAGTGTATGTACAAGTGAGATATTGTGAGAATTTGAACGAGACTGTTGCCGGAAAGAATTTGTATTTTTTAAGGGTGTAAAGGGGAGTGTCGATGACGTCGTTTTAGTTTAGTTTTCTTTCTTATTCTGGAGCGCCAGCGAGAGATGGTGAGTCAATGATCAATTTGTTGTTAATAAAACTTTGTGTTGGCATTGAGCCATTGTATTTATGTATGTATGTATGTAGTTTTACTGCCAGTTTATAGAAGCCATGTAAAAATTCTCTTGAAAACAAAAACAAATTTTGAGTGCTTTGTCTTAAATATTGAAATACATAGATGTTGGTTAGATTGTTAATATGTATGTATGTATGTGTTGTGTATTTCTTCAAGTGGTTATACTAATTGGCATAGTAAGGCCCAGGTAGAAAGAAGGCTGTAGGTATGATTAGTTTAATTAAAATAGAGAAATTTGCCGGCAGTCATTTGGTTCATTGCACTTCTTGACCATGACGTCATTTAAGTTTACTTTTTGTGCTGCCGAAACATGATTCAAAGAATTGATTCATGCTACCGAGAGCTGTTAATATTATTCGTTATTGTTTTACCTGTGAAGAAAATCTGTTTAATTTTCATTATTATTTCTTAAATATAGTTGATTCATTAATAGCCATTATATGTTCATAAAATAAATATTTTGTGTTTCAGAAAAGGTTCGTTAACAATTACATTTGGTTTCAATGTGCAGTTTGTGCCTATACTTAAAGGCCATGTCAGATAAAACTTTTGCTTCGCGTTGCGTTGAAGATTCGCTTTGACATTTAAGATGAAATGTACATGGTTGTATGAAACATGTCACATAAAGTACTTTAAAGGCAATGTTTCATACACATTGTGCGTCACGCTTTTTTCCAAAAGTTAGAAACGTCACGCAAAGCGTTGAAGTTGTATCTGACGCCGCCTTAAGTCCATGACTATACAGCCTGAAGTATTAAACACTTTCACCACAGCAGGCTACCGACTACAACCTGTCAAAAATGAAATACATGTGTGTACCTACACATGTATATGAAAATGATTATTTGCACGATTAGACGGCTAGACGACCAAAGGGACAAATATTACAACAGCAATAACCACATGTACTTTGTTGATATAGATTACTATCATACTTTTCAAAATAGGGTAGCAGTCGTAATTTAACTCTGGGTGGGAGAACACCTTTTTTCGCGTCGTCGTAGTTATTTTTTAAATGCGGCCAGGCATTTTGTTGTTGTCTTGCCTTCGAGAATTTTGCGGCTGTCGCATTGTTAATGTTTTTTCCTTGATTAACCGTAATTAATTGCGGCTCTTTCTGGAATTTTTCATTGGCATATGCAATCGTTTTGTTGTGTATTATGTATACATATGTATTATGTATAACTGTTCGTGATTTGTTACACTTTTGATGTTTTTTTCTACGGCTTTTACTGCGACTTATATATAACCAAACTTTTTGATGGCTTTCGTGACACTACAAGAAATTTAATGAAACTTAACCAATTGTTGAAGACTATGGTGGAGACCAAATAGAATACTCAATTTAAGAGCAATTTGTTGGAGAACCTGGTGGAGACCAAATAGAACACTCAAATGTGCCGTACTTATCTGACAAAAGGGATTTGATATAACTTTTTAATACTTGGAGACTGACATTTCATATTGGAAGGAACTGGTGGAGACTGAATTAAAAGCATTTTGTTGAAGAACCTGGTGGAGTACCATATATAACTCAAATGTGAAGAATACTAACTGGTGGAGACCATTTTTTGTTGAAGAACCTGGTGGAGTACCATATATAACTCAAACTTGAAGAATACTAACTGGTGGGGACCATTTTTTGTTGAAGAACCTGGTGGAGTACCATATATAACTCAAACTCGAAGAAGACTAACTGGTGGAGACCATTTATACTCTAGGAGTGGACTATTGGATTCTCTACTTCCTACGTGAAGGCGTGGGTCGAATGGGGCCTTGAGAAAGCTTCTATTTGTTGTAGAACCTGGCACTTTGCTCTAAGTAGCTAGCCAAATTATACTAAACCCCAAAAAAAATAAAAAAATAGGGTAGCCTCGTCAGAATGTATGTTTCTTATAGGAAATGTCAAACACCATACAAAACTGATATTCGTTAGGTGTTTAAGGATAACCCAAATAATAGCATGTTTTTAAGCTTATACCTACACAATCCAAATTTGATATTTGACTCGGTATAATGACATTAGTCACCTAGTGTAGTGCTGCCACCTAATAAATGCGCCTTGACACGACCACTTTTGTGGCTGTAGACTAGTGGTCGTGTTAGACTAATTTCTATTTTTGTTGGTGACAATGAGCCAATATAATAGAAAATTATAGCTTGAAGTTATTGGATATTATTTAACAGAAATAAAACTTCAAAACTCATATAATCTAATGATTAATTTTTATACTTTTAACCGATATAAGAACATTTTAAAGAAGTAAAGTTTTATTTTTATAAATGTGAATTATTTGAAAGTGGCTCCACTGTAATACATATGTGTATATATTTCAATGTCAGATGCTTATGATGTGACTTCCGCTTTCAAAATTATTAAGTTGCTAGCGGCATTTGTAGTCGTGTAGTCTGCAGCCTGCTGGAGTGAATGTGTTTAATACATTATGCATAACAAAAAACTTCATGCCAGTTAGAATAAGTGGCTAAATTGAATATGGTCTTGACGAGTTCCATACAATTTGACATTAAAAATTGGTAGATAATGTAGTTTTAACCCAATATTAAATCCAAGTCGCTTATACCAGTTTCTCGTTATTTATAATACTGTTAATGAATAAAGCTATTATATTCAGGAATGCAGAATAAAATACACCCTTCTTTATTCACAATCTGTCTTAATTTAAAAAAATTAAACTGGATGATAATAGATGAGTGGGGTTTAATTTGTCTTATTTTTAATAATTAAACAATTTTAGAATGTTTTAATATGCAATTTTCAGTTATACATATATATTTTGATAAATACATAAACTAATCGAATTTAATACCAACACAATACCAAAGTTTGTTGTAGGGCATCGTTTTTTGGTAACTGTAACAAGTTTAAAATTGGTGACAACTGAATTGCTTTAATATTTATTTTTATTAAAAGAAGTAAGTTTATAATCAAGGCGAATTGACACAAGGTGGTCTTAATTTGCAACTCTGCGTATTCGCCTTGTATATTTGTTAGTGTAAAATTTCCTGTTGTCAAAATATTTCCTAACGTTTTGGTTGATTTGACAACAGAGAAGCTATGTCAGCTGGTGAATTAAGACCACCTTATGTGAATTCGCCTTGTTTATAATTTTTGTAATCATCTTACAACTTTTAAATTCAGTTTAGTTTTTTCTGCAGTGTACACGGTTGCCAGATTTGACGATTTATCGTCATTTTGACGATTTTGGGTGCCAAAAATAGCATTTTGACGACTGGACGATTTTCGCCTTCAATTTGACGATTTTAAATAATTATAAATTAACACATTTTTTCAGAAGTATAAAACAATTTTGAAATTGACCAAGAACTCGACAGCTTTTGCTAGGAAATGCAATCAAAATAAGGAGTAAAAGGCAATCAATCTTAATTTTTGTATCAATAATTTTGGAACTAAATGGTTTTTGATAAATTATGTTTACATAATTTAGCAACTGAAACAACAGAAATACAAAATTTATATGGTCAAATGTAAAAACTACTTAAAAACAGACTTGCTTGAGTGTGATCATTTAGATATAGTGGATTATAAAGATGCAAATAATTATTTAGACATTAAAGCAATTTACTTGGGAATATATGCCAGGGATATATTTGCAGATGCTAATGTTAATCAAATTTAAAAATGTGTAATAAGATTTTAATAACATTTGACTTGAAGATGAATTCAAAACCTTAAGCTTAATTGATCCCTACAATACTATTATAGCAAATAAAAATTCGTTCTCCGATATTCTAAGAATTTTGTCACTTTGTTGAAGAATGTTAAAGACAGGAATGAATCTGAATTCAAACAATTAAAGTTAATAAAATTCCTTGATACATTTGATTGAAACTTTTAAATTGTTTGAAAAAAATATCAGAAATGAAGAAAGTGACTTAAGGGCCTTTTAATTCCCACTTTAAGTAATTTTATACCGCGTTAAATAATTTTATTTTATTTTTACCGCAATCTTCAGCAAATATAGAAAAAAGAGTTTTTAGTCGTCGAGTTAACTTACGAGCAAACAAAACCAAAGTAAGAAATCGGTTGATTATATCATTTAAAACTAAGAAATTGTAATTGTTTTGACTTGAAAGTAGTAACTGATCTAATAGAATTGTTTAAATCCAATATATATATATATATATATATATGAACAAGAGTGTGTTGTATTGTTGACGATGTTTTGACGTTCTCGGATAATTATTTTGACGATTTTTCGCTCGAAATTTGACGAATTTACCCCTATATCATCTGACAACTATGGCAGTGTGTCACAAGAACAACAATGTTTGTTATGGTTGCGGTTTATTCGCTGACTTGAATTCTACTGGAATTTTTGCGCTAAGCGTGCACCCACGTAAACCATGCCTGCAAAACAGCTTTTAACTGCTCATATAGTTCTAGCAAATTTTATGAACCCGAAAGTATTTGTACAAGCTGTTCCAGTCAGTGTGCACACTTCTACCGATATTCGGTACATTCTACCGAATATGTTTGTGAATTTAACGATCTACCAATTCTACCGAACAAGGCCTGAAAACTACCGAATATTGAACGAACATTTTGGTTAACAATGATGCTACACATACGGAAAATTAATCACATGTATGTTCTAAAATTTGGAAAGCTTTCCGCGGAGAAGAGAATATGTTTCACGAATTGTTATTTAGTAATTTAAGTCGATATATATATAAATTGGATATTTTGCCACATAGCAGTGCGGCCGCACAGCGGTCATTTTCTGTCATGAAAATCATTAAAACAGAACATAGAATTGTGCCTTGGGGTTGAAATATTTATTCCTCCCAATGATTTAATAATTTTTGCACAAAAGTTTAAATTCATAAATGGATCTTACATATAATCTTTGTAGTAGCAAATGTTTGTCAAATAAAAGTTATTTTAGTAGCTTTATAAAACCTATGTACAAAAACTGAATTCCTGTTACTTATGTATATTATTTTATGTATGCATAGCATATCTATATAAAGGGTAAGGGCAAATAACTGGGGATGACACTTTTTTTTTATTGGAAATGCTTCATTGTTTATGGCAGTTTAATTTCCAATCACATGTGAAGTTTTAAATGCGCTTTTGGAACCTGTTTAGTTTGATACTCCTTGCACTTACTCTTTATATATACATATGTACATATATTTTGTTATTTTTTATGTTTCTTTGAATAAAAAATATTTTCTACCGAATTTCATTCAAATCTACCAATTTTTTTTAGTCGATTCTACCGAATTAAAAAAAATTAAGTTTGCACACTGGTTCCAGTATACTTAAGAAAACAAAGTCCGAAAAGTTTCTAAGCCAGCCATTACCATTATCTTTCTCAATGATTTGGCTATCGCATCATTTGTATTTTAGAAAAAGTTTAATAATTTTTGCAAATATGCAAAAATTTAAACAAATAATATCGCGTTTTTATATAAAATTATCTTTAAAATAACGTGCAAAAAACAATAGGTCTTCATAGAAGAAAATTAAAATAACAGTTGTTGAATTTGAAAAATTACTTACCTAGTTTGTTGGAATATGTGACCTTCTACGAGAAAAGGGACCTAGTGTGTAAAAATGAAGTTTTGAGAAAAACGCATTTAAAAAATAAAATTTGAGGGTGTTTCAAAATCTTTGAAAACGGTTTTTGTATGTTTTCACCTAAGCCTACAACCCCACTTCGTCGCTTTTTTTTTACTTTGATTCTCTTTTGTTATGTCATTCGCTACATTAAAACAATACGAAAATTGTCTGTGTGTAAACAAACGCCCAGTTTTGAAATCGGATTTGAAGAGACTTGCTTCAAGAAAAATTGATGTGGCTAAAACATGACTTAAAAAAGTATTTTAGTGTATATTTGTGACGTCACAAAATGCTATAATGTATAATCGGCATTATTAAGATTCTGTTACTTCCGGTATGAATAGATTCAAAAACTTATACATACATATTTGAATATGATTGGAATTGGAAAATAATATTATCCATCTTTGGGATTTAATTTATATTTTATTAATCTAAAAAATATATATGTATGAGTTTATATAAAAAGTAATGTCTATATGTATATAAGTTTGTATCTATGTATTTATGCATATATGTAAAGAGTTTCAATTCTTCTTAATAATACCAAAATAGTGTCTCTTCCACAAAATTTTCAATAAAAGAAAAGCGATTTTTATAATTATATCCATTTAAATCGATTAATATGGCATTTAAGACATTTAAAAGAATATTATACATACATATATCTACGGACATAAGCATATATGTATGTATATGTACATACAAATGTATATGGATGTGTATTATATACATACATGTATATATAAACATATTTATGTACACACATATGTATGTATGTGTATGTGCATACATATGCATATGTACATATGTATGTACCTATACATACTGATATGTACTTAAATATATCTATATGTATATGTACATATGTATTTATATGCAACGTGCATTTCTACGTGTACATATGTACATATTTTTCTTATAATTTTGATATTTTCTAAAAATGAAATAAGATTAAAGACAAAGATTTTTTATGAATACATGTACATATGTACATATGTATATCATTTAAATGGTACTTGTGATTATAAAAAAACATTATTAAATCAATATAACATATGTATGTATATAACCCGTACGTACCATACACACATACATATGTATGTATACATACGTATTCATGGATGTATATATTTATGTATATATCTATGCATGTGTTTCTTTCTTGTTTTTGTTTTTATTATTACTTAAGCCTAGATTAGAGCAACATTTAATTGGCATCTCTCTTTTCACGTTGACTTATTTGAGCCATCGTTATATATTGACGAACTAAACGGGATATTTCATGGGCTTGTTCAGTTTGGACTCGTATGACTCGCTGTTGCATTAGATTGCCAACTTTCATGTCCAAGAATAGAGCCCCATCTTCGGAACGTACCTAAAAAAGAAGAGAAACAAAACAAAAAAGATTTTATATTAAAAAAAACTATCATAAAAGATAATATTCTACCTTCCGTGTTGATATAACCTCCATAAAAGGCCAATGTTGCATAGTTTCATGAGTGTTGGGGTCCAAAAATAACACGCCCCGTCTATTCAATGCCAATATCAAGTCTCGCCACAAGGGGCTATCATCGACATGAGGGCCTTCATCGGTCCATATTCTTTTCACAGCAAAGAAACTACTACCGAATAAAGGCCATGCTGATAACACGTTTAAAAATTGAGCCTTCACCTGCCCTGGACTTAGATTAGCCACTTGGGGCCAGGCAGATTGAACTAGACCAACCCATTGGGCCGGTCTTATTTCTCTAATGCCTAAAGCTGGTTTAGGCAATAGGAATTTAATCTCTTTCATAGCTGGTACATGACTTAGATCAGCAGCTCTGTGTAACAAAGCTGCTATACGCGCCATATCTCTGACAACTTCCGGTGGTGGTACTCCTGTACTGGGAAGCTCTAGCAATAACCCCTCTAAGTAATCTGGTGCTACCTGATTAAATAATACTTCTACATAAAGTGGAGTTGGTGCAGGATCTCGTTTTAAGGCAAAATGCCATACTGACCGACAGAATATCAAATAGAAGGGCTGGCCTGATTTCAAAAGTTCAGTGGTAACATCCAAAATATATTCGTCAGCAGCTAGGGGCATCGTGAATGCATCACCCTGAACTATGCAATATAAGGAGAACTCTTGTTGTTCAATTTCAGATTCAATGCCTAGCAAAGCACAGAGTTCGGATATTACGTCTGCTACCACAGTAGAACATCTAGTATTCACTACACGCTCCGCTCCTCCCGGAAGCCGATAAATTTGGCGTCTTGCTGATCGGCCCGCAGAAACGGCAGTTACTTCTTCCACACTGGGTACATTTTTGCGACCACCACAACGGGCAGTCTTGCGTAAATTTGTTAAACATACTGCAGCGGTCCCATGACAAGACCTCCTACGGTCAGAAGCGGCGGAAGTTAGATGTTCGATCAAGTATGGCCGAAGAGCATCGGAGCATCCAAAATACGCTGCTAAAATACTAAGCAAACGCCATCCTCTTTGGGTCGAATCAGAACAGGGCGAGCGATTAGCTATAGTTTGTTTCATTAGCTGGCAATAAACTTCGTCGCGTAAAGCCAAATATTTATGACAATGCTGAGGGAAAAATATATTAGAAAAAATCTGCAACATACATACATACATACATATGTACATATGTATATGTATCGTACTTGTTCCTCTACACGGGTAAAAGTCAAAATTTACACACTTTTCAGTAGATTTTTACAGTGCGTAGGAACAAGTGCGATATGGTAATGTGACGATAGACTTTTATCACATGACATGCATACATACCATTAGAACTGTGTAGACACATTTAACTTCTGTTAAATCTGGTTCCATTGGTATATCGCCGCAGTAACGTAAAATGCAATCGAAACATTCCAGCGCTAGAGGAGCTAAGTCATTAGGCAAACGTAGCAAGGGAAGCCTTATAGGTGAACCTTGCCATTTAACCAATTCTGCGTATGATCGAGTTGGGGAACGATCTGATATATCACGTCTGTGAGAACGTGAATCAGCAATTTGACTTGAAGTAAAAACATTCAATTAAAAATCAGATGGAAATATTCCACGTCGTTTATTCAAACTTACTCGTTTCTAAAATGTTGCATAGCGAACTGCAGCAGAGAATATCTTGTTACAGATGGTGAAGTCGTGCCGCCACTATTCTCTTCAGGCATATTATTTACATCCAAGTTTTGCGGCTGTTGGCTCTGCTGCAATGAAGTATTCTGATCCCGGGAATGTGAATTTGCAGGGTGGTGTTGATTCGAAGTTTTACGTGTTGAATGAAGGAAGCTTTGTTGTTTTGCATATTGATTATGTTCGTTAAAATGTTCCCTATCATCGAAATGCTCATTATCCTCTCCATGACCATTGTACTGGTGCATTCCTTGTGATGCTGCAGTATGATGGTCAATTGAGTCACTTAAGATATTATGAATATTTCTGGGATGTTGTTCTTTAACTTGCTCACGTTGATGAGTATTTTGTTGCTGCTGCTGATGCAAAGAATGGTGCGACTGTTGTAGCTGCTGCTGATTGAGATGTTGTTCTTCATATGAGTCACTCATCATGGGCGACGAAGTGTTACGTATATTGTGCTGTTGAGGTAACACGCTGAGTGCACTACTTGGAATTTGTTCACGATGATTAGATTGCCGCGACTCGAGTCTTTCAATGGGCACATTGAGTGTCTGTGCGGCAGCTCGAACACCAGACGAGAGTGTTGAAGCTTTTGATTGAGTCTGTATAAAAACATATTAATGTAGACATTTAAAATAATGTGTTAAGTAAAAAAGCTTTTAATAAAAACTAATTTTAATATGTAAGTAAATATCGCTAATTTACTCAAAAAACATCATAACTAGCTAAAAAATGGAATTTTTGTAGTTGTGTGTAAATTGAAAACTTCAAACTGGTTTTCTGGCAAACTCGTTTTGAGTTATGACGTTGTTTGAGTAAATGAGCGATATATAGATACTACATATGCTGAAAAAAACGTTTTATGTTTTTTATGTTTAATCTGGTGTAAAAACGCATCAGTTGGGAAACGAAAATATATGTATATCTTCATTGAGTTCTATGAACTAACTAGCTTTTTGAGATATGCCTCTTTATTTGCAATAAATGAGCGATTTTATTTTTGTATATATGTACATATCGCTCATTTGCTGCAAGAACGGCATAACTCAAAATTTTAGACTTTGAGATAAATGCGTTTTAAGTGTTCATATGTACATACATACATATAAGTATTTTTAATGCATGTATTTACACCAGATGGGTACTCGTCTAGCCCTGAAAGTAGTTATGCATAAAAAAGTTTGGTTTCATTCAATACGATAGATTAAATGTTTATTGCATTAATAAAAAAAACCAGCTAAGTGCAACAAAAATCTGTTGGCAAGGAGCCATTAATTTCAAACCCAAATTGCGTACATGTTGCGAGCATTGGTACTTCGAATGATAGTGAGCTAAAACGATTTATTACGCTGGTAAAAACACCCTATGTGATTTTGTTCTAAACTCTAAGCGAAACAAGTGTCACTCTTATTCGACCTTATTTCAATTGTCGACATCGACGTCAGCTTAACACAATACTAAAAAATTTGGGCTTGTTTTATCGCTCTTGAGAGCAATTTTATGCTACTAACAATCTATTTCCGTTCCCTAAATTCTAGAAAATAGCATAAACCTGCCAACAGGAGTCAGTTGTTTTCGACAACGGGTACACAAGCCCCAACTTTTTGGTATTGTGTTAAAAGTGACGTCGATGTCTACAACTGGAATAAGGGTGATTATTTCGCATGAAAACTTAAAATTTGGAGACACATTTCATATGATTTTCCCAAGATGAATCGAGTACTAGTTCTGCAACATTTTTTAATGAACAATTCATGACAAATTTTTATAATATATATATATGTATGTATGTACTTTGGCAGCATATCACGTGAAATGTTGAATAGAGTGCCCCGATTAAGGCAGGAAGACATTATTTTAAAATAAACTAATTGAAGTAGCAACACAATGCATGCGTAACATATTTACATTTTACCAATTATACCCAATTACACATTTTCAAGAGTGATTTCTTTCAGTGGAACAGAATTAATACATTCTCACTTTTGAGCACCCTGTCGGAGAATGTGTGGTTGACTACAAAAATAGTTAACTTATAGTTAACTTTTCTTAGACTTACTAAAAGCTAGCCGCAAAGTCATCCAAAACAAACCCAAAATTAATTCTTAAGTTGAGTACGTCATCGAATTTGATGAGAGCCAACAAATTTATTCTCAGCTACTTTAAAACTCATTTCAGTTTTATATTAACATTTTGCTGTTGTTATTTTAGATGGCAGCTTAGCCGAGTGGTAGCGCATTGAGTGCACAACTTGTGATGTTACATGTTCGAACCCCAGAAAATTTTTTTAATTTACTGACTACCAGGTGATTTAAAAAAGTCAACTTTAAGTTAGCTGAAAGTAGTGCAGAGTGAGGCAATTGACTACCGCCTAGTACATCGCAATGTTAAAATAGTCAGTTGATTACATTGCGAAGCAATCCAAGTGTCAGTCAGTACTAGTTGCGAAATAGTTAGCTTAAAGTTAGGTTAAATTTAGCCAAATTTCCGACAGGGCATTTTCTCTTTTTTGCTGTGCTTGTGTAGATCTTGTTAACTAGCTCTTCATAATTTTCCTCGTGAGCGTGATTTTTTATAATTACAGGCAAATCTCGGTATAACGAATCTCGCTTTAACGAAAATCCGATATAACGAACGTCCAAATATTTTACATTAACAACCTTATATAGCGAATAATATCCTAATTTTATACTGGATATAACGAATGATAAAGAAAAAACGCAAAATAAAAAACAAAAACTTGCTAGGAACATATTTCTAACATTTAGTTCTACTTTATATAGCGAATGTTTCGATAAATGTGGGCTCTCTGTATAACGAACGGCAAAAAAAAATATTAAACAAAATCTACAGCAGCATTTTTCAAAACAAAAATTGTGGTACCGTTAGTTTGTATTTGGTAGCTTATTTCACAAAAAAATTGCCCTCATTCTTTTTATTGTATTGTATCATGTCTACAGTAATAAAAGTTAAAATAACACTTAAAAAAACTTTGCGATATAACGCATTTTTCGGTATAACGAATGGGCCTGACATTATATCGTTCGTTATATCGGGATTTGCCTGTATGATTAATTCTTTTTCACTCACAAGAGCCCGCATGAACGTGAACTTAAAAAAATATACCGTGAATAGGCGTGCTTAATTAACTTTTTTTCCCGGGAGAATATATGATCTTACAGGTTTTTGTATACCTCGTTCCTTTCTTTTACTCTCCTCCTCCGATATGTATGTCAAATTAAACTTTTCGTGTCTAAATACAGTTTAATAAAAGAGACCTAAAGAATATTTTTTATGCACAATGTCTTATAGTTAACTTTTCTTAGACTGACTAAAAGCTAACTGCAATATCATCCAGAACATGTCCGAAATTAATTTTTAAGTTGAGTACGTAATCGAATTTGGTGAGAGCCAACAAATTTATTCTCAGCTGCTTTGAAACTCATTTCACTTTTATATTAACATTTTGCTCTTATTATTTCATAATTAATTGCACGACTGAAATGTGTTTTAGTTCGTTTTTAATTATTTTGTTCGAACTAATGTTTCATTAAATACAACAATCTTACAAAAAAGTAATTTTAGTAATTTAAGTTATTGCACAGCAATCAAGGGTGTATGAATATGAACTTTGCATACTATATAGAGAATATTTAAGCATACATGTATGAAAATGTATGAATATAAAACAGAGCCCACCAAACGTGTCTGAGCGCTTTTGTGCGCATGTGTATGTTCTTTCTGCTTTTTATGTGTGTTTGTTGTTCTTTTTGCAGTTCGAGTCATCATCATCATACACACTTTGTCCGAAGTAGCTGACGAAGCAGCCAAACACACAACATCACACATACTTTGTACGAAGCATACGTGTGTCACCAAAACGTCGACTGCGCAAGCCCATGGGCTTGCAAATGAAATTTTGAGTGGCTATGATATAAAATATCATATACTACATATGTCCATATACCCTCATTTTTCGGATCCGAACCATAATGGGATATCATATACATATGCTCCATACATATTTTTTTTTTAGCTGGACAATGAAGAATTATAAATGATCCAACTTTATTTTGCTGAATGAATGTTTTCCTGCTATTGTAGGTAGATGCCTACAAATGTATGGTACGGGTACAATAGCCTATAACTGTTAGATATTTTTCTATATACATATGTACATACATATTCCTATTTTTAATTTAAAATCCAAGTTGTGCTCGTTTTTCATTTGTTTTGCATTTAGTGAGTGACCGAATGCTCTTCCACATTTAAATTAGAAAATTAAAAAATTAGTTATGTACGTTTATTCATCTTCGTTTGACTGACGCTGTGTAAATTAATTATGTATTATCTTTTATTTGTTTGATTGCTTATACATACATACTTGCATATGTATGTGTGTACAGTCACAATTAAAAATTATCAAAATATTTTGTTTTTCTCATAAACCAGTTCACAGAACAAATCTCTAGTGACCGCAAATTACAAAATATACTTTGTGCCGCAAATATTTCTTTTGCAACACAGTCTTCTCGAACAATATAAAATGCCATTATGAATGTTGTTATGTTACATGATGACATCATTTGTACCGTATCAACAGCTTTTTTGCCACTCCTCAAGATATGGGATAATTTGAGCTGTGACTTTTTATGGTTTAGTGTGCGATATGCATATATGAGAGTGAACATACTTATGTACATAAATAGGTATGCAGATGCATACAAATGTATGTATGTATGTATGTGTGAAGCGCAACAATTGCTTTCTTATATGCACATACATACATACATACATATGTACATATGTATGTATGTATGTACACATGTAGAGAGGCATACTTCCCTATAGGAACTCAAACCCATTTGTAAGTAACTTCAAACTGGTTTTTTAATAACCACAACTGGTGGATTAAGTGACTTTTTATCTTGTCGCCGACTCACTATTTTAACATAGGCATGTCATAGGCGGTAGTCAATTGGCCATATCTGCATGACTTTTAAATTGACTACTAACTACTTATTTTTTAACCAATTTGTAGTTAATTAATATTATAGCAAAAAAAAAGATATATGTATATTTATATTATATATATTATATATATGTATGTATATGTCTATATAAATATTTATTATTATTATATTCACTAAAAATAAAAAATTCGTTCATGCATAGATATGTACATAAATATATCCATACATACGAACCGCTCATAGAAAATATTATTGAAATTATTTAGTTTTTTTTTTCAACACAAACATTTGGCATTTGATTTCATGGCATGCTTCTTTTGATTTTTTTATTTTCTTTTCATTAACTTATTTTGCTTTTATTTATTTTATTTATTGGTTGATATCTGCATGTAATTTAAACCAATTTGTAGTCACTTGAAAAATAATTAATTTATAAGTTAGTGTTTTTTCTCAACTGACTATTTTATTTACTACATGGTTATGTACGTACTCGCACATACATATGTACATACATATGTGTATTAAACTTTCAATCAGATTTAATGAACATAATCATTCAGCTTTGATCATCATTATCATAAAAACGTGATTTATTTGCTCGCTTTTTCTCTTGTCGGCAGTGTAATTTTGTAATAAACTAAATAAATGCTGCCTCCGCGATGAGCTAGAACACTTGAAATTTTGAGTCTACTACAAAACAATGAAAAACTAAAAATGGGATGAGGCCACGCCTCACTAAAATAATATTTAATATACATCCAGTCTATTCTTACTTATTGGGCTCCTGAAATTACCTAATTGCACACTGAAAAGTACGCGGGGAGACGCCCAAGTAATAATCTCTAGTACGGAAAGGATTTCGTGGCAAAAAAGTGGTCGGGCCATGCCATATATGTGTTAAAATTTATATTCAGATTTTATTTACTTCCATTCAATATATCCTTATCATATATGTACATATGTATGTTTGTATGCATGTTAAATTTTTGCAAATTTATTGACTTAGCGCCAAATTCAAAATATAAAATAAAACTTGTGAAGAAGTTATGGAAAACGGAAATAATCACTATTATGCTTACAAAAGCTTAAAGCTTCCATTATCAAACTATTTTAATACTTGTAATAAAAGAATTAATTCTACTCCAGTCAATTATTTTTCTCGGCTTAATATTATACTATATTTCCCGATAAATACATTAAATTTATTCATTTTACTGTTTGTACCAACACGAATTCATGTTTTCGCCGCTTGTAATTTGAGTACCCTCAGATGTAAACAGAAATTTTTTTGAATATTTTTTTACATCCCAACAACGCATTTGCACAGCGGATTGAGGCGAGTCTATCTTATGTATACATATCAATAAATTGGGATTTAAAAATTAAAATAAAACTAAAAATTTCAAAATATTTCAACAGAGCTTAACTTGAAATGTTTGCAAATCAAATTCCATATATAATGCTTTAATTTTACAAGTGATTAAAAAGGTTGAAAGGTTGGCAAAAAAAATACTTTGATATATAAGAAATTTAATAATAATAATAATAATAATAATAATAATAATAATAATAATAATAGTAATAATAATAATAATAATAATAATAATAATAATAATAATAATAATAATAATAATAATAATAATAATAATAATAATAATAATAATAATACAAATTATTTGCTGGGTTGTGTATAAGTTTCTAAGCCTAATACGCTTATTTTAGTATTTTGTAATTTTCAAAAATATTATTATTTGTGAATTCTCAAATGGTTTTGAAAGTCTGTGCATAAGATGAGAAATTCGTGACTGTTCAAAATCCATATAGACATGCTTAACCACCAAGAAATAAATTGCAATTAAAATACTTTGATATTATGTGTAAGTATAAGGATAAATTCGAATAAGGAACAAAGTTCATCCCAGAGATACATGTCCTTGAAGGAATATACTCAAAGAAACGCTGGAAAGAGAGATATCGAACAGCCAGGCGACGATCCACGAATTACTGATTTTTTTCTGAACTTGGCAGATTAATATTTTATATCAAGATATTTTAAAAGTAGGAGCAGTGCTCAGCACACCATCAAGAAACAAATAAGGGCAATTAAACTAACCTTGAAACGAATCGCAAAACAGTAGAGCAGGCAACACAAAAAAAAATTTCCCTAAATATTTGCCTAGTGAGAAGGGTGCACGTAAACGAAAAACGTGAAGGTGGCAAAAAAAGTGAGTGGTTCGTAAAACGGAATCCAATTCCAGATGAAATAATATTATCAAAGAGGCAAGCCACATATTCTGACATCTTACGAAAAATGAGAACAGATCTCGTACTTAAGGAGTTTCGAGGTGCATAATCAACATTTATTCTAAGTGTATTCCCTAAAATTATTAATGACTTGGTACAATTTCAATTGGGAAAATTTGCTAAATTTACTCGTATAAATGGTGCAATATTAGTCACCAAAATTAAATTGGTTAAAGGCTAGCTAAATTTAGAAAAAGCTAAATGCATACACACGTGCGCATGTACACATACATATGTACATTAGGGGTATAACCAATTTGTTTTGTTTGTGTTTTTTATTTATTTTGTTGTTTTAAATAAACATATTATTATATTAACTCCATCGCCGTTGGTGTGTGAATTATTTTGACCTTATAGTTTTTTTATGCTCTATAGGACTGTGCTATGCCAATTTTGATGTTTTAAACAATTGTTAAAAAGTTATATCCCTAATGTACATATGCACGAGTATAAATATGAAAGTAGTAACTAGTACGTCTTCATTTGTTCATTAAAAATAGGTTTATTTTTATTGTTGAATAGATTGAGTAATTTATTACATATTTATATGGATATCTATGTACATATGTATGTGTGTGTGTATATGTATGTATGCATGTATGTATGTATGTATGTAGTTATTGAATGTACCTCATTTTTGTTCATCGTTTCAAAACGTTGTAATATTTCTTTTACAGAAATTTTACACTCTGTTGGTTCTTCCAATATTGTTTCCATACGTCCCACCGAACCACTAGAGGCGACGCTTGAACGGCGCGTTTTTGTAACCGTACCATTAGTTGAATTTGATGTCTCTTTCGCAAAGCTATTATTTTGTATATTTGTAATGTTGCGCGTATCTTCGGTAGTATTGTCAATTTCTATTTCATTCAGATTCTCTATTGCTTCTTGTTGTATATTTTGTACGTGAGAGATTTGTTGTTGCTGCGTTATGTTATTAAGAATCTGCTCTATATAGGTTAGAGGTCTGTCTGCTTCCATTGTACAATCATGTTGCTTTTCCTCATGCATTTCGTCCATATCTAGTTTATCTAGCCAATTTTTAGTATCGGCTATTGAAGGAGAACAACATTCATTGTTATTTGCATCTTTAGTTGTCGTTTGTTGGTTTGTTAAATTCTGTTGACCACTTTTGAATTCTTGGTGATTGGAGTCTTTACAAATGTTCTCGTGTGACTTTTTGAAGCTAGAACTTCGTTCTAATTCGTCTTCATTTTGCCAAGAGTTATAGAATTCCATATCATGACTTAGCGAGGAGGAGTATTGATCATTGAATTCGCGTATTGTCTCATCAGTTAATTGGTCCAGGTCAATGCGTCTGTGGACTTGAACGGATGTAACTCCGGTTATGTGAGCAATTTCTGCATCATCCGAATCGGAGTATATATCATTTGTGTTATTGGTTGTGGAATTTGTAGTATCATTTGTTTCACGATCATCAAAACTATCAACATCTGTGAGATTATTTAGGGAATCTATGGATGTAGTGCGTTGGCTGCCATTCAACGTCACACTATGCTCATATTTTTTATTATTTCTAAGGTCCTTTTTACTTTTTGGTTTCCGTTTGCTTTCCTTATAAGAACTAAAATACTTGTTTCCATAACTGCAATTGGTAGGATTATGTTTGTCACAATTCATTCTACTTATGAGAGATTCCACCTTATTGACAATACCGCTAAATTTGTGCGGTATGCTGTCATGATTTTTTCCACTACTACCGCTGCCGCTACCTCTACAACTACTGCTGTTGTTATTACGCGAAGTAGGTAATTTTGAGCCCCTCAAGCTTTCTGACATTATAATGCCAGTAACAAAAATATGAAAACAACAAAAAACTAATTATAGGCATATAGCAGCCGCTTTTTTAAATTTATTGCACTTGCAGATTGTAAGTTAATCACGATTTACTTTATGAATCTACGCATTTAATCTGCTCAAAACTCTAAGTCATGGTAGAAAACTTAAAAATCCAAAGAAATAATCCCGTTTTGCACCAATTTTATTTACGTTCAATGACATTGGTGTGGCTTTTCGCTTTAACATGAGCCTTGCAGAAACGTTCGACACTAAATAAAAGTCAAATTACATTGTATAAATTCTGCACACACAGCTACATACATACATACATACATATGTATATAAATACTCGTAAATAAAAATGGCAGTGAAAGTTGCTTGAATAAATAATTTTCAATTGAGAAATGAACTTGAAATTCATACTAAATATGTACGAGTAGTTTGATTTTTCCTCAACATATCATTTATTTATATCCATAAAGTTCCCCAAACTATCGAATTTTGCCATTTGCTTAAAACTTGTGTATGTGTAGACAGAACATTATCATCGTTCTGACAAAACGCATTGTGTTTGCCATTTTAGAACCGTAAACCGGATGTTCATGTCTGTTCTTTGAAATTAGCCATCCATCAGCGGTCTATTGCACTTTTGACTACGAGTATTATAATAATTTATGTTCAAATGCTTTTTAATTGTTTATTAAATTATTATTTGGTTTATTACTGAATTCAATTATATTTTTCAACAGCATAACAGTATGTTCGTTATTATTTTTTTACAAACATGTTATATTTATTATCAAATGTTTTTAGCAAAGTTCGTTTATGAAATTGTTAAATTAAGCGCGGTTTATGTTTAAGCTGGTGGACATGTTTTCTTCAACTGAATTGTGCAGTTAATCCACAAAAGGCGCTTGACCATTTCACTGAGCAATCAGCGAAGCTTATAAATGTTAAAGTCAAACATACTACATATGTATGTATGTATGTGTCTATTTTCATATGTATGGATGTATGCATGTACTTGTTTGATATGTTTATCGCTGTATGCATATTGAATCGAAATAAATACTGAAGCCTGCACTTACGCTGACGATACGAGTATCATGAACAGACTGTTTCTTACATAAAAATAACAAAGTTCGTGGGAACTATAAAAAAGTTATTTGTTAGAATAAAAAATCGTCTTGACAATCTCTTCGATTCATATTTCCTAAGCCATATTAATATAAGATACGAGTAGACTATGCTCAATTGGCCTGAAGAATGTGTGGGGGATATCGGATCCATATATCAATCATTTTTAAAAAGTTTTCATTTCTAAATCAATATTCAAAAGTATTTAAATAAAATTTTACAAATATACATATGTACATATGTATGTATGTCGTTTGAGTTAAAAAATATTCAACTTTGAAAGTTTAATAAATTTTTAATTTTCAACAGTTTTTACCAAAAAAGAGCATCATATATAAACATTTTTTTCGGATAATGTGACAAATTTATGTATACTTATCCGAAAGGTATTTGCACAGGCATGAATCGACGATAAATAAATATTAGAATTTCCAATTTTTGTTGGAGCTAGCCTTTCCGAATACGACCTATTTTACATCAAAATATTGATTTTAGTCCACATGTTCTAAGATATCAGTGCTGGGCTTAAAAAATACTTATGTGTGCGAGTTTATTTGCCAAGCCATTAAATGAAACTTGGACCAAGTATGAACGCTACGGGCAAAATTTACTTCTGAGATTTACAGAAGCAAATCTTAGTTTTTTTTTCACATATAACTGCAAAATTACATTCTAAAATACCAATACTCAACGATTTTATAGCGTTAAGAAAAAAAGTAATATATATAAAACACCACATAACATCCTTTCTGCAGTCTTTCAACAAGCTTCAAATTGTTAAAATCTGATTACATTATTAGAAAAATCACATAGTTTTGTAAATAATGGCATATGACATGTCTACCTTTTTTTTTAAGGTATAAAATTAATGGACTTAGAAGTAAAACCTCCTACTAAGATAGCTTTACTTTCCCTGAACATTGGTAGCGGCCAGCATGGCGTATACTTAATACGAACATTCAGGATTAAATGTGGCATACGTAATTTTTGAACAGAGGGAAAATGGGATTTTGTACATACATACATACATATGTATATCGAGCCATAACCGCATGAAAAGCTTAAGTAGAAAAAAAACAAAACCTTACAGGAGAAGGTTTCTTTTTTTTAATTATCTTCGCTGTTATTTCAGTTAAATCGTTGAATTTTAGTGTTTGAGTGTTATTATGCTAAAGCGTTTTCTGCTGTCTCCCTGACGACCTATTGTGTATATTTTTGTGTTGGTTAAGCTAAAAATAATTTTTTTTTAAATAAGTAAATTTAAATTGCTCGGCTAAAGGTAGTTAATCTTCTACAGACTTATAACTTTTGAAATTAAACAGTTCGTTTTTAAATGTTGTTGTGTATAGTCTTACCGACGGAAAGTATTTTCAAATCCATATACTTTTGTGAAGAAATTTTTAATAAAGTGCTACGTACCTGAATTGAACTGAACTGAAATGGCGACTATCTCAGTTCTACGACTGTATCGCGTAATCAAATTTAAATCATAAGAAATTGTTTCAGACTTCTCCATATTTAATATTCATAGGTGGTTTCTTTCAAGTTGGGAAACATAGCATGCGAAAGTGTTTTCCAATATTTAAAAACATGCTAATTCTCCTCAAAACCATAATATTTTTTGGATGAGCTGTAGAGTTGAACAAAAGGCTTTATTGTGATTCGCGTATTTAGAGTTCGACTAGAACAATTTGGTTCTAGATTAAAAAACACTGTATTTATTTTTTTTATTTTATTTATTTTATTTGCTGGGTTTTGTATAAGTTTCTAAAGGCCTCATTAGTCTTTACTTTTCGTTGCTGTTCTGTGCCGTTCTTTTCTGTATCAAATATTTTGCAATTACTTTTTCTGTGAAAAGAATCAGCTGGCAACCTATACAAAGTATCACAACACACTAACACATACACACTTTTGCTGTTACTTAACGTTGAATTCTATTTTCTACAGATTTGTCCGCAACAGAACAGAACGAAAAAGGAAAAACTAACCACACATACTGACTTTCAATTGAAGAGAAACAAAACAGCTGATTCAGAACAGAACAGCACGTAAAGACTAATTCTGCCTTAAACCTAATGCGCTTATTTTTCTTTTGTGATTTTCAAAAATATTATTATTTGTGAATTCTCAAATAGTTTTTGAAAGTCTGTGCATAAGATAAGAGGTTTGTGACTGTTCAGAATATGTGGTTGGAGTTTATTGACGACTTGTTACAGCAACAATGAAATGCTTATAGACAACGCTGAACCACCAGCAAATAAATTCCAAATTAGATATAAATAAAATTTATTTTTTCTAAAGTAGCAACTGTTGATGGATTTTCCATCAGATCTATAACAAAAAGTTTATAAGGGAATCTATTTTACTCAAAGATTTTCATCTACCAAAAACTGAGCGCGATGTGCAAAAACTTATTTTAGAAAACTTTTATAATAGAAAAAATTAAATCAAACAAAATATCGAGTTTCAGTTAAAAAACAATTGCAGATTTTCTCTAATTATGGATGAATGGACTAGTTAAAAAATATGAGATACTTAAATATTTGCATGAATGGAAAAGTCGACAGATGACTGACTGATGATCGAAAGGTTGATTGATGAATCAGTTAATGTACTGTCGTTTTTAAAAATTACTATAAAGACACTGTCAAATAATAATCAAACTGAAATCTCTTAATATTTTCGTTTGACGATAGTATGTGTATGTGTATATATGTATATGTATCTACCTTTTTAAATTTTATTTACTTTTTATTCGTTTTTGTTAATAATTTGTTGATTATTTAGTTTCGTAAGTTAGATCTCGTTAAAGTGAATTTCAATTATTATTATTATTTCCCGGGATCCTGGGAAATGTAAAAACCAATCCCGATTTTACGGGAACTAAAACAGTGCGGCAAAAGAAAAACTCTAGTACATATCGCAGACTAAATCATAAAGAGTCACAACTCAAAAAATTTCAGACGCTGAATAGATGCAAACAACTGTTGATACTCTACAAATGACGCAAGTATGCAACATAAAAACAAGAATAACGGAATTTTATATTCTCAAGAAGACTTTACTGCAATATATGTAATTTGTTGCGGCCGCTAGAGATTTGTTCAGGTAACTGATTTATAAAAAAGGAAAACCACTTTTATAATTTTGAGTTGTGACTGTTTATGATTTAGTGTGCGATATGTACTCGTATGTATAATGTTTTTTAGTTTTCAGCCATAACCACAACAAGCCAATCGCCAAATAAAATAAATATTTTGATATTTATCCTTTCGAGAGTTTAAATTTTTTTTCAAATTTATTTTTCAAATAAATGAATTGTATGTTTCTAAAATCTTATAATTATGACATATGTAATGTTCTCGATTATTCTTTAAAAAAATGTATGTACATATATTGCTCGTTAAAAACTTGTATGTACATATGTATGTATGTATATTGCTCGTTCAATCAGACATTAGTGTATAGTCAAAAAAAACAAATACATGTAACAGTTAATTTCTTTTCACAGAAGTTAAATGTACAAGATTTGAGCCGTAGTCGCTATACTTTTGCTTGATTGCTAAAAACGCACGTAAAAGACCAAACCTGATCCATAAACCAGTATCCATGCATACATACATGCATACACACGTACGAATAGACTTCCCAAGAAAAGAAAAACTATCACTGTATTATTTCTTATAATCGTATGTACATATGTATGTATGTACATACATACAAAACATATAAAAAGTACAATTTATAGTCGTAAAATAATTTTATATACATACATACATATATGCATACCCTGAAGGAAATGATGATGCTGAAAATGTACTGTGTCGCTTTTGACTTTGTCACCAGTACTACTCTCTAATTATTCCCCATACAATACTTTGTCCTATAAACATTTAGCATGTGCTTGTCATTTATAATCTGCTAGTAACACTAAAACATTTGACTAGGTAGTGAGTACGTAGTTCTTATGGGAACATGGATATATACCAACCAGACATTTACTGGTACATTTATATACCTTACGTACACACAAATTTATGTACATACATACATATATTGACAAGTTGTTGCAAAATCCACCAAAAATACATACATCACATCTGTTTTCTCTCTTTCTTTTATACTGACGAATAAAAGAGAAATTGTAGACAACGTAACTGCTACTAGAATTTTTTTGTTGACATAAAGACACTTAAGCTTAAATTAGACGTGACATAGCCATAATGCCGTAGCCATAACCAAACCAAAATTCAATCGGTTTCTATGGTGAGAGTAGAGTTTCTACGCGGGAAAAACATCTCGGGAATTCCCGGGTATTATTTTTTTACAAATCCCGGGAAATTTTCAACGGGAATTTTCGGGAATTTAATATTTACATTTTTGGAATTTGCTTTTTTTACATTGCTGCTCGTTGTTTTATTACTTAAAAATACAATTTTGTAACGATGCATAATATAAGACTCCAACAACTTCAAGCGTTACGAAATATTTTCAACCTAAAAACTCTTTATATGCAATAGTATCTATATTGGCAAATGCCGGTGGAATTTCCATCCATGCATGTCTGCCGTATTCATAAAAAATATTTCAGGGGACAAATCACGACATTTCATATCGAATGCCGTGATTTGCCCCCAGGTTTCTTACAGGCTTATTTGACAAATTTCCCATAGAAATATGTCAAATAAGACTTTCATAAACCTAAAATAATTTTTATGAATACGGCGGTATGAATTTATTTGTTTTTGTTTTGTTTTTGAAATATTATTGTTCTTCGTTCAAACAAATGAAGTTGTTTTGTTTTTAATTTAAACTTTTGTATTTTTTATAAAATTATATTTTTTATTGAACCCATTTAATTAAATTCATATGTATTTGAAATTCCCGGGAATTCCCGGGAATAGAACATATTTTTTCTCGATTCCCGGGAACTGGAAAAGTCCGGGAAATTAGAAACCCTAGGTGAGAGTTATGGCGTTATGGCGAGTCTCTCTCACTCTCACCATAGAAACCAATTGAATTTTGGTTTGGTTATGGCTACGGCATTATGGCTATGTTACGTTTAATTTAAGCTTTAGCCCCAGTCTGACTGCAGGGTATTTATACATAGATACATACATATGTACACACACATATGTAGGTATGTATATTTGGCTGAGTATACATATCCATTGTTTAGTTTATTTTCTTTAACTAGTTATTCCCCAGACTTGATAGTACATACGAGTACATAAATAATTGCATAAATATGTATGCATGTAGGTATGTATGTATATTGACAGCTTGAGATTGGAGTGCATACACGCCTAAAGGCAATATAATACAAGAACGGGAGCTAGATTGCAGAATTGTGCTGACCATCAAAGTTAGAGGGATAAGGGGAAGGTCGCAAAAATTGCAACACATAGCGCCAAGCGTCAGAGTTTACTTAATGTGGTAACTATTACTTTTTGGGTGCTCGCAATGTTAACCAACAAACTGAAATAACTTATTCCATCGCTACCAAGAAAAGAGCCTATATTGAAGGCCCAAAAAACTTAGTTGCATCACATGAAAAGACCATGATACATACTGTGGCCTATCAAAATTATGTATAGGAAAAATGTTGTGCTATTTATTCTGCACAAAAATGGTTATACAAAGTTTTCCGAAAAATGCCGCATTTGAAAGTTATGGGGTCAAAAGTGTTTATAGTTTTTTTTCATGAAAAGTGCAATGTGAATGGGCGGTTTGCACGCTATCAGTGCAATTTTTAGACACATGTAATTTTTTTATGACCAGTCTACCAGACTAAAATAAAAACTTTTAGCACGTTGGGTTCTCTAATGTACATACATGTTTAGGATTTCCTGGTTTTACTTTTTGCTACTTTAAAATTTAAGTCTAAATTTTTATTAAAGAAAAGAATCTATAACACTTACCTTTCTAAATTCTTGTGTGAAAGACGTTATCATTGCTTGAATAGCTGCAGCTCTAGCGGCATGCAACTGTATATTTTTTCCATTACGTAAATTCAACTGCAGCGATGCTGGCCTGGGTAGGGTGACTGCGTTTTGTATGTCATTGAATAGTACTGATTGGACGACAATTAAATAGTCTGCATCTCGTCGAGCTAAATACAACCCATTATGTGATATGCCCATTATAGAAACGTCCGGATATTGCGGTGCTCCTTGTACTGGGAAAAGACGGGCGAAGTATAGAGGCCATTCTCTAGCCATGTCGATTAAGTGCCGTTTAACTAAGGCGCGAATATTTTGGTTGTGAATCATATCAACTGTTACACCGTGACCATTGAGCATGGTAATTGCGGCCAATTTTTCTTGAGGTGAAATGCGCAATGAGGGCGTTAACTTAAATACATCAGATGAAACTTGAGCAAATAAGAGATCCAATGCTACGGGTGGACCTATAGGCTCGTTAGGATGAAATACTTCCTTGCGTACTCTCAACTTCCAAGGTACTCGATTGTAAGTTAGGCACGCATTCGCGGGACTCCTCAAGGACGGAGGAGCAGGAACCGGTGCTGGTATAACTGGTAGTGGCCACTCATCACCTCCATCCGTCTCTTCGTCTCGTCGTGTATTTTGCGATACGGTGGTCGAAGTTGCAGAAGACTTCCGCTTTCGTTCTTTTTCATACTTTTGAGCCATATGAGTGCGGAATGTAGCTGGACTGTTAGATGCAATTGCTAACGGACTAGATGCAGAGATTGATGATTTTTTATTATTATTATGTGACATAATTGCCTGATATGAATATTTTTCTGTACTTATTGCAGGCTCATAAATGTCTGTATGATCTTTTCGCTCTATAGTTGCAGTTATAACTTTTGGGGGTGCCGGTTGATAAACTTTGTTACTTTCTTTTTCCCGTTCTACTTGTCGTATCTCATAAATTCTGTCCCTCTTTTCACGTTCCTTTTCTCTTTCTCTATCGCTTCCGCTAGAGGCGGGTCCTTCAACTTCAGACCTATCCCAAACAGACTCTGAAAACTCTTCACGATCTCTTGAACGGGAACGTGATCTAGAACGGTCGCGGTCATGATTGTTTTTAATTTCTTTTTTGAAGCTCTTCTCGTATACCAATTCCAATTTGGCTGCTTCAGTTATTCCCCAGGAGTCGTAGCCATCCTTGGAATCATCTGAACAACTCCAATTGTGTCTAGCGCCAAAAGTGTCGCGATCTTGACGCTGTATAAATGCTGGTACATCCTTACTTTGGCTTCGATATTCATTGCCTTCAGGTTCAGTTTGCATAGGAGGGCTCTTGGGAACTGGTGGTGGAGCAGGCGGTGCAACGTTAGGTGGTCTTATCGGTGGAGGAGGTGCAGGAATATTTGGTGCTGGTGGTACATGCGACGGCCAAATCGTAGGGCCTGAAAGCTTTTCCTCCATACGTTCGACTTGAGAACGTACTGAATGTATATCTACAACAGCAGTATTATTACCCTCTACGTGCGGAAAATGCCCACTCAATTGCTGCTGTAGCATTAATTTTCTAGTATCCTCCAACTTAGCTGGTGCACGTTGTTCTGATTTCGCACTCACAGTTGAACGTACAGAGTGTCCAGCAGTAACCTGTTCTAAGCGTTGCCTCATTTCTGAGCTTAATTTTAATTTGCCAACACTGCCTGGTGGTGGCCTGTCAGCGCCAATTTCGAAACTTTTCTTGGCCAGTTTTGATGGTACTATTGCTTGTTGTGGCTGGTTTTGTTCTACAATTGGTTTATTAGTATTTTTGAGTCCCGTTTCTATTTTAATTTGTGTCCGTATCATTTGTGATGTATGAGATGGTATCACCTCAGCCGGTGAAGGACTTTTTGAGTTGTCATTGACTTCAAATTCTTCCCATTCCATAGCTGAACCTGTTAACGAGCCGTTGCTACTATGAAATTGTGACTGTGGGGTAGTTTTTCGTTGATTCTGTCGCATTTTGAAGGCAAAAAAGTCTTCCTCAGTTTCAAATTGCGGCCCATCTTGTGGCGGAGGCCATCTCCATTTTCCAATTCGAACTGTCTTTGCACGTCCATAAGGATCCAAAAAATGTCTTGTTTCTGAGGGATCCTTAACTTCAATTGGAGGTGGCATTGGTGGAGGTGGGGGAGGTGGTATTAGAGAGCCTCCACTATCGGTTGATATTTTTCGATTGCGATCATTTTCAGAAAATTGCGAAATTCTATTTTTGACGCTTTGTTTTCGCATATTTGACTGTTCACTTGTAGCAATTTTAGTGATAATGCTATTAGACGATGCTGGTGATTGCTGCACCGCACCTAATACTGGTATTAAAGGAGGTGGCGACGTTGTACCTGTGGTGCTGGTATCTTGTTGACTAAGTAATGTTTGTAAGGCTTGGTTTTGAGCCAACAGCTGTTGTTGAATCTGCAGGTTTTGGGCCATTGCTGACTGCAAAAATGCCCGCTGCACTTGATGTTGATAAGCTGCTGGATCTGCATCTGCAGGAAGATTAACAATTTGTAGTAAGCTTTCCGTGTTAGAAGCTAACATTGGACTTATTGGACTCACGATCGGTGAAGTAATAAATGTTGGGTTTCCGCTCGATTGCGCTTGAGCAGCTCCACCACCTTTAATTGTTTCAATTAGTTCAGCCTGCTCAGTAAGAACTTTGACAGCATCGTTAACGAAAATTGGCTTAAATAATCCTGTGATATACTCATCCAAATTAGCAGAATGGACTTCTTCAGAATTTGTTGATTTTTCACCACCTCCTTTTATCTTACAAGCAAGATTGTGAGTATCCCAAAGCAAATCATTCATTGAACTATTTGGTGCTTCAAGAAAGTCTGTTTCATTAAAGTCACAGTTGGAATGGGTATCATCTTTGCCTCCCCTAATGCTAGCAGCCAAAGACCTTGCATCTGACAATTCATCTAATGAGCCGTCCAAAACTGGACTAAATAGGTCATCTAAAAACTGATCAACATCAGAAGCCTGAGAAGGTACACGTACTCGGCGTACATGCGACGCCAATGAAGGAGCTTCACTTGTATCTGACATGGCCGACGAACGAGTTGCATATTCCGATTTATCCATATACTTGCTGGAGTGCGATCCCGCATGTGATCTTCTTCCAGCATATTGTGACTTCTGATAACGCGGACCTGTTTCTTTGCCCGTAGGAGTGAGGCGTTCCGCAGAATGATATCTTTCATTCAAACGACTTTCCGAAAGACCTAGGTCAGTTAAAGGTTCTACTTCAGTTGACGGATCTAAATCTGTCATATCACCTGATAAGAGGTCATCCAGGGACTTTGATCTAGTTTTTTCTTGGTCAAAGTAACGATCATTTAAAGCAGAACTTCTTGAAAGTAAATTTCGGGAAGTTTTTCTTATGGGTTGCTCTGCATTCAAATCTGATCCTTGAGATTCACCTGTAGTATTCGTTTTAGTTTTTGGTGGTTCTGGGGGTGGTACTTGTGGTCGTCTTGGAGTATTTTCATCATGGTCTGGTAATATGGTTCTGTTAAATTTAGCACCTGTCGTCATCAAATCACTTCGCAGCGCAGGAAAGGCTGGACAAAGTTCTTTCTCTGATATAAGGTCAAGAACATAATCCAGTCCACATGAATCAGTTAATAGTTTTCCGTCATCCAACACAACAGTCCATCCCCGATTTGATATTCCTAAAGTGGAAATCGCCAAAGAAGCTGCTTCTTCACATGTAGTCCAAGAATCAATAGCCACAGTTTGATTAACATTATCTGGTAATGTTAAGGCAACTGCAATATCGGACATTCTCGATATAGCTCGCCATTCAACCCAAGATGGTGTAAAGTTTCGACAGTTATTTGACAAATTGACGTTACGCAAAATTTTTTTAAGTAACATATCCCTCATAGAGTCAGGAGCATTATCAACAATAAATTTCATCAGATATTTACTGAATGCAGATCCAGGTTGGAAACATGACAAACATTGTGCCATTAGCTGCCAAATCCGATGTGCTTGCACTTCATCGGAGTTCTGTACTTGGTTGCATAACTGCACCAAAATTTCATCTCTCAGGCCGCGTGATGACAAACCTTTGTGAACTATATAATCTGATAAAATTTTTTCCTTATTTCCATCCATTGTTTTATCGTTCGTCCAACGAAGAATTAATTTAAAGACTGCCAAAGAATCTTGGAAGTCTTGATCTCTTGAAGCAGCTCTTGTTAAAAAAGGTGTAGTAATAGGTTCCCTCCTAGACGACAAACGTAAGCCATTACAATAGACCGAACTAAATTTTCCAAATGAAAACTGATCTAGATCTTTCGGTAGATCAGCAGCTAAAGGTGGTCCAGGCACAGTACCCACCACCTTAACTAAATGTCGATCTCCATGAACAGGTGTCCAACCTTCACTTTTTGAAAAAATAAATGCCAGCTCTGCTGGAACATCTAAATACGATATTTGACTACGTTCCAAACTTTTTTTAGCTTGTTTCCTTGCCTCTCGTTCTTTTTGAGCTCTTTGAGCTTCTAAGCGCCGTTGATATTCAGCTCGAAGTTTAACTACCCTTTTACGGCCCATTTTACCACGCCACAGTGCTTGAGCTTTTGTAACACTTTTTCGCAAATTGCAGAACTTCTTTTTTTCTTGATAACCTCGCCATTTGGCCTGAATTCTAGTTGCAGCCTTCTTTTTACGTGTCAGCTGCCTGCGTATTAACATTCCTCGAGCGTGTTTTTGTATAACAATAGCCGACGATTTCAAGCGATCTGAACGACCACTTTCCAACATACGATGTAGAGCTTCTCTAAGAAAAACTCTAGTAGCACCCAGCTGATAATCTGGTCCTTCTATGCCTGTAGTGGGCATGGACTCTAATAATATACGACAAAGTTCTCTATAAGGAGTGCCCCTAGGTAATGGGGACCGCATGAGATGCCGATATCGTTCAATAAAATGTTGAAAACGCAACCGAACTGGGTAGCCTTTCTGGCGAATTTGAATTGTGTCTAACATACCTAAATATCGCAGTTGCTGCAGAACACATGGCATGTCCATTTTTAGGGATTGTTTTTCATTATTAGGTTTTATGCAACGCACAAACCATGGATGGCAGCGCCCCATTGATTGTAAAAGCTGTTGCAATGAGTCCGAAAATCTCGCAGCTACAGTAGGAGTTCGAGGTTTCATAGTAACAAAACGACCATTATTGCCTTTAGGTAATGTTTTCCCTGAATCCCGCTGCGCTCTCAGCTGCTTAGTAAGATCCGAAACTAACTGAAGTTTGCTGGAACTTAAAAGCTCCAGTACATCGCTCCTTAAGGCATCGCGGTTTTTATCTAAGAACCCATCCACACAGTACCATACTTGACCAGCATAGTGAGTGATGCCAAATTCCTGAGCACCAATTCTTGGACGTGAATATAATTCATTTAGAGCATGATTATAGTGACATTTTTCAAGAAAACTCATATCGGAGGCACGTGGAAAATTTGACTCATCGTCCAATAAATGAAAGATACCGACTGGCTTTTTGGCCAGCAAATGAATAACTGGTAAATTGTCATCCCAAGTTAGAGGAGTCCATTCCAAACGCTCGCGCGAATATTCGGCTTGCTCAAGTTTAAACACATGTTTATTGAAATAAAGTTGGAGGTTCTCATTAGCATAATTAATACACAACTGTTCGAAAGAATTCTCAGCCAGATCCTCGAATCCGAAGATATCTAATATTGAAATTCTATGAGCATCATGCGTGCCACCTTTTTGTACGATTGAATTGATTCGTGATACCAGCCAATTAAATAGACCAGAATACAAAGCTTTAGCAAATGCATCTCTTGAATCTAATGCCTGGTCTATACTTAAAGGGGTATGCAGACGTTCTGACCGAGCTTCAGTTATACGACTTGTCATAGATCTGTGTAATCCTTCAGCTGATATATGTAATAAATGAGCTGCCCATTTAATTTCAGCATCTGAGCCAACCTCTACTCCTTCTTGTCCATGCCTTAGTTGCCTTCTATGAAAGTAAACGTTGCCCAAGTGCAACACAGAAGCCAAAACACGTATAATACCTTCGCGCTCATTTTCGGATACACCTAACACCTGCATAGCACTTTGTAGGGAGTCCCAATCAACTCGACCGGGAGCACAATCTGTAGCTCCCTGATTTAAATAAAAATATTTATCTGCCTCCAACAGACCATACTTCGTTCGCTCAGCTTCAGAGAGTCCACCTAACATTTCATAAAATACATGATAGTTACGCTCCCCTGGTGCTTGTGTCACAATCCGTGACTTTTCCAACAGATATTGGGTAATTTTAGCGCCAACAATAGCACCATTCTTAAAGTATACTTCTAAATATTTTCCAAACCTAGAACTGTTGTCATTACGTGCAGTTCGTGCATTACCAAAGGCTTCCAGTAGAGGAGCTGCCTCCAAAATTTGTTCTGTTATAACTGCTGAAGCTGAACCTCCGCCTGGAACTACAGCTGCCAAATACTGCATTACAAGCTTGGTAGATTCTGTTTTTCCCGAACCTGATTCTCCTGATATGACCACAACTTGCGGTGATGGCAAAGCAGCATGAGCTGCTGCGCCAATAGCAAACAAGTGTGGGGGCATAGTACCCAATGGTTTTCCCGCATACTGCTTGGCCACCTCCAAGCCATAAGAATCAGGAAACATTTTATAAGGATTAACCGCTATTAAAATGCTCCCAGCAAACGTATAGATGAGACCTTTGTCATACCTTAAGCGAAGATTCCACAACAGCGACGCCTCATGTAAATCTTCCAACATGGTCATATCCTCGACCCCAGTACTGCCTAGATCTTGACGTGGCCTTAAACTTCCTTCGCCAGGTTGCAAAGCAAATGTTTGAAGCTAAAACAAACAAAAAATTACATATTTAGACTTTTTTCATAAAATGTTTAACTTGTGTATGTATTTTGTATTTTAATATATAGTTAGTGATAGCTCGAGGTGAGACACTCTGATGTACTCGTATACATATGTATGTACATATATAAATATAAATAAATGTGTGTGCGTATGTATACTATACGAACAAATCTGGCTATCACATCGCTGCACAACGTCGACAACTTCTTCACTGTTTGGGGATAACGATTTTGCATTTTGCGTTTATTATTTAAAGAAAAGTTCAAACGTAAGGTTTCTGTAATTTTTTCTTCTACGTTGGGAATGTCTTCCAAAGTTGGTAATCGTTGTCGCCTTAGTACGTGTGGCGACAAAATTGTAACTGAAGGTGATGGAGCTGGACTAGGCGTTACCGAGCCACTTCGCTGCCATGGTTCCAAGTGAAAGCGTACTATGCGCATTTAAAAATGTAAATAAATTATTGTACGTATGTATGTATGTATATGAGGATTCGTGTTAAGCTAAGAATGACAAAGAATGACTGCAAAACCGTAATCCGTTAATATTGTAAAACGCCACTTGATATCAACATATTTGAGTTAAAACTAAAAGAAGACCACTGGATATGTACCAACAGAAGCCATGCAACAACATTCTATGACCAGCCATTTATTGGAACATGCTTAGCAACATTACAACCACAGCACAATACAATATTTGCAATTTTTACTGTAAGTAAGTGATCTTGATAAACAAGAAAATAAATGTCTTCTCTTTCTTATTTCTTGGTTTTTTTTTAATTTCTATATATACTACATACTTGTATTTACACAAATATGTACACATGTACATACATACATACATACATATATACATATCAGCACAAGTGCAATGGAGATGATACAAAGAGCTTCCAATATTGCACTTGTTTGATCCCAGTTGTACTTTTATTTTTTTATAGTTATACAATAAGTCTTGAGTCTGTACAAGAGAAGGTGTAAGAGGTTATATTCTCTTTACTTTGCATAGTAAACTTTGCGATTGCGAAAGGTGTCTAATACTGATTTTAAAAATCTTTCTTCTCTCATACTAAGACCATACTTAGAATGGGTCCACAAACGCCAATTTTAGATGGGAAGCTTTAAATTTTGTGGAAGAGAGATGAGAAGATAATGAAGAGGACAGCTATTATCTTTTCATTGAAGGAGTAAAACTATAAAAAATTTAACTACAATATGAATATATACAATAGGGTTATCGTAAGTCTAGAAGAAAAAAAAACTAGCCACATTTTTGGTTGTCTAACTTCATACATACATACATACTCGTACATATGTATAAATTGAATTGAGTTTGACATTAAGAAAGAAAAACTAATCAACTGTTCTCTCAGAATGTTAATAGCCTTAATCAATAGCAATTAATTATTTCCTTGATTAATTTCAACTAATAATTTTAAATATGCATACATCCATACATATATACGTATTCCCAATCAATATGTTTCAATTGGAACGCTTTTTCCTTCCATTCGAATTACAGAGAAACGCGGGGAAATTTTTAAACAATACTCAATCAGTCACGGCTAGTCCTAGTTTGCACTATGCAATTATTATTGCTAAGCTGATTATTTTTATAGGAGAGAGACGAGGGGAAAAGAAACTTTGTGTTCCCCTCGTCTCTCTCTCTCTCCCTCAAACTAAACAGCTTAGCAATGCTACTTGCATAGTGTAAATTATAACTTAATTTAATTTCTTTTGCAAAACTCACCTTGCCCTTAATAACAGCTTGAACAACAATAACTTGTGCTGCTCTATGTACTTCTTGAATTTCGCCAGGTATTGGGTGACCCAATCCCGGATCAAACCATACCAGATCACCCTCAGACCAATTCATCTTGTTTCCGTTTAGTTATTTTAATTAAAAAAAAACACATGCACACCCTTAAACGTTCGCTTAAATTAGAAAATGTATTGGATAATTGAAGACATGTCTCTGAAATTATAAAGAAAGTTACTTTTATGAAAATTTTTATTTTATTAAATTAAATTATAATAAATTTAAATTATAATAAATTTCATAAAAAGAAAATATGCTACAAAAAAAAATTAAAAATATGCAAATATGCACATACATATTTTCATTTCGCTATTGTATTACCTAAACGAAGATGCAGACATTTACGGGCCTATGTATAAGCAAAAATTTGCATGAAGTTAGCATAAGTGACGAAATTTAAATAGGTGTTAACGAGTTCCTCCATACAATTTGACATTAAAAATGGTCGCATTACCTAATTTTAACCCACCTCTAAGTCCTAGCATGATTTTTAATGTGAAGTTTCATGGGAAAACTCTTTAAGATCATGTTCAATTTTGCCACTTATGCTAACTTCGTGCTAGTTTTTGCTTATACATAAGGCCGTTAATCTGCAGTTCTTGAGAAAAAAAATAAAATTTTCTTCCTTCATTAAGTTGTGTGTAAATTGAAAAATTTAAACTCGTTTTCTGGCAAACTATTTTTTTTTTTTTAACTTATGACGTTGTTTGAGTAAATGAGCGATATGTATGTATGTATATGTACATACATATGTATGTACGCATAAAGGTTTGCATAATTTTTCAAAATAATTTTTTGGTTTGAGTATTCGAACAACTTTAAGCTCGAGTAATTTAACAACAATATTTGAGACCAATACTTAAAATTATATTTTGCACAGATGAATGATAACGTATTGTACTCGTATATATGTACATTAGGTATATAACTTTTTTTTTACTAAAAATTTGACAGGAATATTGTACTTATTATGAAAAGCGATATCTTAGGCCATTTTGAAACAAAAACCTTCCGCACCGAATTAATTTATAAAGCTTTTCAAATTCTTTTTTTACAATTTCAAATTCAATAAACCTCGAGCGCGAAAGTTTAAATGTTATTAAAATGATGTATGGACATTTCAATAACTCCCTAGATATTAAAGTAAAAATTGCATTCACATTATGAATTTTATTTGCCGGTGTTGAAACAAAGAGTTACTAAAATCTGAAAAATTATGTTAAATACTGCCATCAAAAACATTCTAAATCCAAACTTCGTTGCATTTTTTAACGATTGCGTAAAAGTAAAAACGCAATTACTCTTATTTTTTCATGGCGCCTATTCAGCCCTATCTGTCAAATTATGATATTTGTAAAAAATTCCAAAAGTACTTACCATAATATATGTACATTCATAAGTCTGCGTTTTTCATAATTTTTTTTATACTTTTCCTAGTTTTAAATACCCTGCAAATAACGCGACTAGTCCATACATGCATGTAAGGACTACTCCATAAAAGACTACGACTATTACAAAACTAGTCTAAATATATGGATAAAACATGATAGATTTAACATTGCGATGTTCTAGGGATGGAGCACATGGTCCAAATTTGCATTACATCAGACCACCCCCAAAACTACCCCATGTGGAATAGTTATAGACTACTCGCATAAAATTTGTAAGCGCCTAAGAAGAATGATCATAATCGGTTAAACACGAACACATATCGTACAGCATTGAATGCTTGTGTGTAAACGACCATGATGGGACCATGATGTATGTAACTAGTCTGTTTCATGTAGATTTGGCCACGTAGTCCAATATTATTTGCAGGGTATAAATTGGACTGACCTGTGTAGCGAATGAGCTGTTTAACTTAATTTTACCCATTTACAATAGTTATTATTACCTCGTTACTTGATTATTTTAAACCACTCTTACATTATAAAATTAAAAATAAATTCAGTAAAGTGCGACTTTGACTCGCGCACGAAGGGTTCCGTACGTTGGCTTTGAGCATTTTTTTTAATACAGTGTTTTTTACGTTTTTTCAGCTGAAATAATTTTTTTTTGTTTATTTTTCGCTTTTTTCTCGTTTTGGCGATATTTTTAATTTTGGCGATTTTTTTAATTTTGGCGATTTTTTCATTTTGGCGATTTTTCCGGTTTTCCGCGATTTATTTTCGATTTAGAAATTTTTTTTAATTTGGTGCTTTTTTTCGTTTTGGCGATTTTTTTTTTATTTTGGCGACTTTTTTTTCGGTTTGGCGATTTTATAATTTTGAGATTTTTTTGATTTACCGTTTTTGAAAATTTCAAGAAGTTTGCTCTTACGGTTTCCAAGATACAGCAAGTTATCAAAATTACATAGTCAAAATTACTGATGGTACACCCTCTAATTAAATTTTTTTAAATTTTAGTGTTGATTGTTGTAGTCTGTATAAAAATACACTAACTTTATAAATTTCAAGTGCATATACATACAATTGTATGTATATTACATGGGATTTTAACATTTTTCGTTGCTCGTTTTGGCACACCCTTTAATATCCAACTCTCATGTATTTGTTGTTGTAGCGGCCAAGGGTCTACACACTCTGTCCAAATTTCAGGTCCGTAGCTCTTACGGTTCTCGAGAAAATACCCTGTGACGGCCAGACGGACAGACGGCCAGACGGACAGCGTAGCGAAAACAATAGGGTTCCTTTTTCACCTTTGGTGTACGGAACCCTAAAAAAAACATTGTTTGCCGTTTTTACGCCTTCTTAATTATTACATGAAGTGAATCCATGTGATAAATTCGTCATTATAGAAGTGATTAAAATTTACATTCAAACAGCTTTAAAATCAGGGAATATGCAGCGATTCATCACCGACTTATAATAAATATTTTTACGTATGAAAAAACGTATTCGAATCAGATAATATGCATTGGTTCGATTCATTCATTTTAATGAAGATCAACAAAATCCCGCACAAACACATGGTCACTAAAGAAAGACACGCTAATGTAAAAATCCATGCTTACTTCCCCTAAATCGAACTCATGATTCAACCACATTCCTGTTATATGTACCGTGAAGAAGGCGTGAAAATGAGAAAATGAGAAGCTCAAAAAAGAAGTAGTTGAAATCTCCAGTTGAAGCAAACGGTTTTTTTAGATTCCAAAGGTTTGACAGTGATTTGAAAATAGAAAAAAAATTAACATTCTTCATATTTACATATGTATGTATGTATATGCATATAATGTGCATAAAGTATATGTATGTATGTACATATGTATATGTATAAATGTGTACCTGCATTTAGCATAGAAGAAAAACAGAAACAGTTCGTCGAACCGAATGGGTTGTTAAGCGTGAAATCAAATAAAACCTAATCGATCCATCTGCATGTATGTATGTATGTACTCGTATATACATACATATTTACTATGTACATACATGTACTTACACGTATGTATGTATGTATGTATGCAAGAAAACGAAATTTGGAAATTTATTAATTTAAGCACTCGCATTGCGATTGTACTGCACATGCACATCAAAATTATAAACACATTCACACAGCCACATGACCATTTAGATATTTTCTTAGACATTGTTAGCTGAAAGTGAATTTTATAAAACAAAAAACTAACGTTTTCAAATGATTATTACATTCATTAACAAACTTAGTGTTACTTTCAGCACCAGTTGCATTGAAAAACACAGAGTAAAACTAGTGAAGTTAAAAAAAAAAACAGATTTCATGGCATAAATTAATAAAATTACAAATAATAACACCAAAGTGTTATTTATAATATTGATTTATATCATTTCTTTACGCATAAATGATGAAAATATAACTAAAAAAATGAGTGTTGAAAGTTTTATTATTTTTTTTAAATTTAAATGAAACATTAATTAAAAGCAAATAAAATATTAGAGAAATTTTTAACCAAATAAAAAATATGTCCGCATATGCACTTGAGTATGTATGTATGTATGTACGAGTATGTACTTTTAATTGAACTCATTTGGTATTTTTGGAAACTTAACATATCTTCGAAAACTTAAGACTGAACGGATTGGGGGGGTGAGAATACAAGAAATAAAAAAATAACGGTCATTCTAATATACATACATATTTATATATCTGTGGCAAAAAGGAAAAAGTGCTTAAGAGTTAATAGTACCTCTGTAATCTGCATATTTGAAAGTACCCCTGGTCAAAATCTCAATTAATTTTTCTGATTTTTCAGGAAGTTGTAGCAAAATTACTTGCGACTTATCTTTTTTAGACTTCTAATCTCATTTGGAATAATAGCTTAATTAAGGTTATACTTTGGTATATTTCAACTTAAAGGTATTATTTATTTAAAAGAACTAAATTTCTGAAAATCGACTTTAACGCTTAAAAGGGCTCTCCTGCAAAACAGTAAAATATGACTTAAGCACTTTTTCCTTATTGCCACAGATATAACAATATCCAGTGGGAAAACTCAAAAGTTCTTCCTACTTCAGGCTTTATTAAAGGTCTGTTTTCTTCAATTACTATTCTTATTTAAGAGCTTAATAATGCCATGTAGAAGGTCTCAGCTATACCGTATAAAAGATAAGATACACACACTCTATGAGAAGAGAGAATGAGTAAAATTTTTTGATTTGCTTTTTTTTTTTTTGCCAAAGCAAAAACCTTTCAAAATGTCTGGCGAGATTCTCAAGATTCCCATCGCAATGGAAACGTGTGTAAAAAAGATACATATGAGTATGGAAAGGAGCGAGTAGGTCTTGTGTACACCGTTGCCATAAAATCTGTAAGAATTGGCTATAAAATCTGAAATATTTGAAAAAATTATTTTAAAAATCGGCAAAAAAATATCTGCAGCTAGAAAAGCACCTTAATTTTTAATTGTTTTTCATTTTATTTTCGAATTAACATAAACTATATTGCTATACAACAACAAAATCCCACATATCACATGTAATTTGGCTTACAAAGCGATACGAACTTTAGCTCAATCAAATCATAAATATAGCAACAAATAAAGTTCAAACAATAATAAGAAAACTATGTAACTAACAATTAATAGCTATTGGCTTGTGTCAAAAATTAAATAAAAATATATAATAGTAACAAACCAAAAAAGTTTGTCTTAAGTATTTAGAACAAAAATAAGCAAATTAACTAACCTGTGCATAATTAGTAAAGAACCAACGACAATGGCAAGACTGTTGTAAACTTAGAGATGGTAAAATTGAGCTTTCATTACAAAAAAGCTTTTAGCAAATTGAAATAAGATGAATCAAAACAATTCACATATTCCATTTGCAATTATGGCTGAGTATATAAAGCATAAATCTACATCAACTGACACCACACACAGTGGACCAAACACAAAGAACGCTGAAGATGGAGGTGCAGTGGCCTTCGAAATCAGCTAGTTGTTCCGTTCCACTACGTGTTTGTCAGAATATTTACAATTAACTTTGGTGTTATCTGTTCATTAATAATTATCACATTTAATTTGCCTTACAAAGCGATGCGAACTTTAACCTAATCAAATCATAAATATAGAAATCCCAGATATTCAGGAGGGATAAAAAAACTGTTTATACTGTTCAAATGACGCAAGTATGAAACAGAAAAACAGACATAACGGTACTGTATATTATTGTTCAAGGAGAGATTTCTTCAGTGAACTAGTTTATGAAAAAACAAAACCATTTCGATAGTTTTGAGTTGTTACTGTTCATGATTTAGTATGCGATATGTGTAAAGTATATTTCTTTCCACAGATTTGTAAGTTTCGTTTTAACATATGTACATATGTTATGTTGGTGGTATCGTTACCCCAAAGTCAAACGTCAACAGCTATTTCTTTATTTGTGATTCTGATAGTAACACCATGGTTATTTCTTTCACGGAGTAAAGAAAAACAAGAAATATGTAATGATGTTACTCAAGCATTTCAGAAAATCTGCTATTTTGCAGTGATATCTGCAAATCTGGCAACAGTGTTTGTACATTCAAACGAAGGAGTACAGAGACCTTCTAGAAGGCATCCGTACTCCGTATTTTGTGATTTTTCTTGTAGCTTTTAAGATTGTTATTGTTAGTATATCTCAATTTTTGGTTGCTTGTGGTTTTAATGTAAACATTTGGACATTTATTTCTAAGATTTTTCAAGAATTTAGTTTTTAGTCAACCAACCGAAATACAGCGTCCAGTTATCTAAACCAACAACAAAAATAACAAAAAGTATCTGAAAAAAAATATACGAAAGTTCATCATCTAGCGCGTTTTATGTACGTATGTACATATGTATGTACATATACATACATATGTATGTGTATGTACGTGATTTTCTATTTGCTTTTTGGAAATGAAATGAAAGCAATTAAGCCTAGTTTATACATCAGCATGCCCAAAGCTGTGTTAGTTTCTCCGTTTATTGACAATACAAATTCTTTTCTTTTGATCATGGCAAACGACTACTTTAGGCTTGGCAACACAAAAAAAACTCAAAGAAAAGAAATAAAGTGTTTGCCTACTGAATTAAATCAAATGTTTTTGGCTGTCTAAAGAATTTTTAGTGCACCTCGTATACATAAATTAACGTAATAATGTGTGTGTGTTCATGAATGTACAATATATTATATACATATATATGTATAATATATATTTGAAATCACAGGTCTATGTCAACAACATAAGCCCACAACCACTTTTACATTAAAGCAGGAGAGTCAAATTTTTATCAAAATGGAAAATTTCGACAAACGAGTGCGTATGCGCATGCAAAATGAAATTGTTTGCATTGTTTTATGTTAAGTGCAGGGATATGAGATGAAAATAAAAGAAAATTTATTATCTCAAAACGGACATAAATCGTCATATTAATCTTAATGTCTGAATATAACATTCCTAATATACTCAAAATGTTTTAATAAGAGCTGTTTGTTTTTAAAATGGGCCTTATTACCAGTGTCTTATTACGACTTCGACTACGACGAACATTAAAACATTTTTTCTTTAATCTAGCACAAAATCGTCGCAGGCGTAGTCGAAATACGACCCTCGTAATTAAGCCCAATATGTATGTATGTATATTTAATTTTTATGAAAAACATGTAGTTTTCTTAATAAAATTTGGCAACCAAGAAAAAATCTAGCAAGGTTGTCCTCAACTGCTAAATATTCTATATGTACATATTAATATTTTTATTCTATTTATAATTATTTTTTAATTAATACTTTTCCCTTCTCACAACTAAAAATATGACGGTTGATATGTCAAAAGTGGGTATATAAGTTCTTTAATTTTCACTGCTATTTTTGTTCAATATTGTTTTAATTCAAACGAAAAAAAGAAAATAAAGTAAATTGCAAATATGTATGTTTTTTGCCGTGATGGGAGCAACGATGCATTTTTTTCGCACGTTCGCATCGCTTAAACAGTTTGCAATACCCATTGTGAAAACCCCTAATATTTATAAATAACGAAAACATTAATCAAGAAAGCATGAGAAAGTGGGAGAAACCATTTTTTTGTTTTTTGTATTATCACACATTCCATCAGTATTTGCAACAAGGATGGAAAACACAATGCTATTATATTTTTCTAGTACAAAAAAAATAATAAATAAAAATTTCTAAAACAAATAGTTTTGAACATCAAATACGTACATATGTATATGAAGTCTTAATGTTTACGTTTTTCGGTTTTTTTTTAATACAACTATACTTTCCTTACAAAATAGACCTTTAAATCGATTATAGTTGAAAACTCTTTATCAATATTTGATCAGTTCAATACAGTTTATTAGTTTACATTTAAAAATATTGTTTGCTGAACAGACACCAAACGATAATATAGAAAACATAAGTGCTAAATTGCTGTAGTGAGAATTAACGACAGATGAACGCAGCATTTAATAATTATTAGATTTTTTTTTGCTACCATCAGGTGTTATTGTTGTGATCCGGTTATTTGTCTATGTACGATTTTTCTTTAAAATAAAACGTCACTTCAAATAGAAAAGTATACATTCATATAGGTATTCGTATGTGTGTATATGTACATATACATACATATATATATATATATATATGTATATGTACATATATGGACACATAACAGCGCAGTACTCAATTAAAAAACTTAAAAATAAAGAAGAAATCGTCATTAAAAAGTGCGACAATAAACTTCAGTTTTTTATTTTTGCAACAATGAGTTGTTTTGGCTTAACTAACACCACTGACTGCCGTAAGTTTTGTCATGACGAATAGAAAGTAAATTTTTTAACACTTATTATTATGCTTAACACTTAACAGAATTGCTAATATTTTAATGCAGGCCTTTATTTTCTTCATTTGCATATTTACACAAATATAACAATTTCTCTTTTTCAAGTTAAAAACGATAGATAAAGAATTTTTTTAAGTGCCAAATTGCAGCGTCGAAAAATAAGGAATAACGTGAAATAAATATGATTTTTTTACAATACTCAATGACAACAATTATTAGTTTGATATTTAACAGATTTGCAAATTTAAGATGCAACATAGAAAAAGCTTACATTATTAAAACATGAGATATGTAAATACCACACCTATTTCATGATAGTCGCACTCGTAGCCGCAAATTTCAGTCGAGTATTTGTCGAATATTTTGCCACAAGAAAACATCAAATGCAAACAAAAGCATTAAGGTGTAACGTCTGCATTACCAGCACTCAACCTGCCTAGAAAATTTAGATGAAAATCATAACATTTGTTTAATGTTTTCTATTCAGAACAATATTAATTTGCATTAATTTTTAACGCAAAAAACTTTATTTCGAACTTAAAATAATATTTTTCTTGTTTTAAACTAAATAGCAGACAAAACATAAACTTCCTTTTTAGACAATATTAAAAAACTAGAAAACTGTTTTTTCTCCATATTATATTAATAATACAGTGTGACCTCTAATATATGTACATTCGCATACTCATAGGTTCTAGGCTTACATGAGTACACTCAGGGAAAAGCAGCAACTTAAAAACATGAACGCAAAACATTAATTCACTAATTTTTAATATAATAGAAAATGTATATTGAGATACTTCAAAATATATAAAATTAATACATTAATACTGTAAATTAATATTTTTCCATATTGAAATAAAAAATTTCAACTTGACTAGACTCTCATTAATGTTTCTTATTAATTCAATATGGTTTTTATTGATTTCGAAAAAGTGACGTTAGACATCGTAAGAACATTTTAGAAGCTTTGAACAAGCCAACTACCAATAAAAAAATGTGATCGAAAAATACTTAAAAAAATACTTTTTGAAATACATATGTATCACTAATGCAGACACTTGTACATATGTACATATGTATGTATCTACATATGAGTGCATGTACATATGTATGTTTCAAGATTGAAGTTAAGAATTTAAAAAATATGCTAAGAATGAAAACCAAACGAAACACTCTAATATAATTTGATTTCAAGCAAAAAGATTTTCCAAAACGAAAACCAGCAGAGAAGCAACAAAATGCTAAAAAAAACAAAAGACTTGGAAAACAAACTTGACAGACATATTTGTTTTTAAGATGTGCGCACGCACACACTCACACATATACATATGTATGTACATGCATTCTGCTACATATGTACATGCATGCACGCGTACGTACACACATCCATACATAGATGCGTACACAAAATGCATACATTCTCAGATACATAAATACTCGTATGTATGTACGTCGTATGTATGATTTTTTGACATTTATGGATTTCCTGTATATTAATAAATTATCGGTTGTGGTGTTGGTTGTTGCTTCAATCAAGAAGAGGACTGAGTTAGGAGTGGATTGATTATTATGGCTGGGCCGGAACTACTTATTTAAAGAGTTAGTTTTCTTATATTTTGTTTTTAATGTTAGTACCTATGTTGTTGTTTTTGTATGTTTAACTATTTTGCTTTAGAATGCCGTTCAGCATAAAATAACGATCCGTGCACACTTCCATACATACATACATATGTACATATGTATGTTCGTAAGAGACGTATGGTCTTTTTTATTTAAAGAATTTTATGGGTAAAACCGTAATGTGAGTAACATGTCAAAAATTGGCCAATATTGGTTATTGGTGCGGACTTACATACTTAAATTTACTGATAAAAAAAGGGCTGGGTGTGTTCAAATTTGAATTAGCTCGCAACCAAATAGTCGTGTTTTGAATTGTCTTATTTTCATACCTACACTAGGAAGAAATTGTTGACCCATTTCTAATATCGTTAAACATGTACATATGTATGTATGTACATATGTACTACCAAAAATAAACATATAAGAGTATTTTATATTTAACATAGTTTTGCTTTTGTTTTTTTTTTTCTATTACCTTAAATAATAAATGTTTAAGAATTGCACTATGCAAACAAATGCAATTCCGACACCTACACTATCAAAAAAGAAAATGTATGCGCGTTCAACAGGTTAATTTGTGGTTACTGGAAAACAATACTGCAATTTTCTGTTATATATAATGTTATATAACACCACACCTTCTAAGTCGTCTTATAATTTAAGACGACTGCTTTGATATCAACTCTAAACTCAAACCAAAAATTCCATGAATATTAAATGATGAAATTGAAACTTCAAAATTTATTTTCCAAATTTCGGCTTATATCACTAAGCAATTAATATTTATGTACATATTTGTATTGCCACGCAAGTTAATTTTTTATTTGACTTCACGCTTATTTCTTAAAATATACCGAAAATATTTTTGTCATGACGAAAGTACGTATTAAATTACAGTATTTATTTCACAGACATTCCATTGTTATATCCAATAGAATGACACTTGTTTAATTTAAAATTTTTACTTTTATATTTATGTATATGTATGTATATTATGTAGTATGTGCATGTATGTGTGTTATTCTGTATATTATGATATTTTTTGTTCAAACACACCTTTATCTAAGTTTAATTTTTGTTATTCATTTACTTTATTCGGTCGTAAGTATCTACATGCATACACATATGTATGTATATGTAATTCTTTAAGGTTGTGCAGGTTTTAGATATTTTCCTTTTTTATTGTGGAAGTTGTTTATTTACTGAATTTTTAAACAAGATTTTTTTGCATATATTTTTTTTTTCATTGCATCCACTACCTGATTTTAGTTTGTTCACGTATATACATATGAATGTAAGATCACTTTTATTATTAAGCGCGGTTAACTCAAAACACCACCAAATCCTACAACAGTCAACAGCCAACTAACAGGTATTCGCTCACTTTAAAAGACAGATAACCAGTGTTCTTTTTAGTATTCAATGTGATCAGTTAGTTAGTTGCTGCAACGTGTGAGTGACTCTGAGTTTTCTGTATGAGACTTCGTTTTAATCAAAAAAGAACACACAAATGTAGCTTAACACGAGGCCTTTTTTTAACTTGTAAATCAAATTTACAAATTAGAAAATAAAAATTCATAATTACTCGTTTAATATGTCTTTTATTTCTGACTTTCAACGTTAATGTTGTCATCTCTTGAAAGAACAAGAAGGTAGACAATAGCAGACGAAGACAAAAAAGGAAGAACAATTTAAAAATTTACAACTGATTATATGAATATACATATGTATCAATTAAAAATTAAATTAATTTTAATGTAAGCATATGTTGGAAAATTTTTTTTACCCAGTAATGTATTTCGTTAGAGAAAAGGAAAAACGCCCTATCCAACTAGTTTTAATTTCTTATATTCGGGCTCGAATTCGTCAAATTTTTGACAACATATTCGAAAAAATACAGAAACTGTAAAAAACATTAATCCATTTTTGCCCGAATTAATTTTTCTTTGTCAAATATAAAAACTTTAATGTTTTTTCACTTTAAAGCAGCTACTTCCAAGCCATATGCACAATGTGCACACTTTTATAAAGAGCTTTTTGTGCTTTCACACCGACGAGAGCACAACAGCCAACCAGGGGCCAAATTAGCGCAAATTTCGAACGAAATTAGGAAATTTTTCAATAGTTTATATGGAAATAATTTTCAATTTCGAAACGTATCGAATTCCGTAAATTGCACCCAGATCTCGGCAACAGGAATGATTGCTCTTATTTTGCAAAGAAACAGGAAAAAATTTTAGAGCTTTCAAAGCTGTTTACCTCAAATGCAAACATCACAGTACGAGTGTTTGGACATACATAGTTGCTTTAAGGCAAGCTAATAAAAAAAAAAGAGTTAAAAAAAATTAACAAAAAAAATGATTTTAGGCCTATTTTAATTTTGGAACACCGAGCTAACAGAAACATTTAAATGGCAAAAATAAAACGATATATGTACATACATACATATACATATCGCTCCTTTATTGCAACAGTCATATCTCAAAAAATCAAGTTTTCGAGTTAATAATGCAGAAGTAATTCTCATATCGTTCTACACATTGTGTAAAAAATTCAACTCTTGAGGCAAAAATAAAATTTTCTTTCTCAATTAAGTTGTGTGTAAATTGAAAACTTGTTTTATATTCCAGAGCTGTTTCGTTTTCATATATAGTTATGTCCATGCAGACAGACATACATACATGTACATATGTATGTACATATGTATGTACATATGTATGTATGTATGTATGTCTGAAAAATTTAAGAAAATTTCGATAAAGAAAACACGTTAATTGCTGGGAAAATGTTTCCTATGTGAACTTAAAAGCAATTTCAGTAGAAATTTTTAAAAAGTTGAGCAATTAAAATTTCCGTGTGTGAACCGGGCTTATGCAGCAACCGAAAGACAACGAAAAAATTAAACATAAGCCCCCGTATACATAAAAAAATAAAATTAATTTTAAATCCGTTTTAGGAAAATTTTGTATGAAAAATTTGAAATAAAAAACATTTCAAATTCGTTTTAAATTTTATGAATACGGAGGAAATTGTATTAATTGTTCGATTAAGAATTAATTTCATATCTTAATCGTATCGTTTTAAATTACAGACATGTATCTATCTGCCTTATTCATAAAAAATATTTCTGTTTTATAAGAGGTTTATGAAACAAATTTTCTATGGAAATTTGATTAAAAAATCTTTTATAAAATCAAAATATTTTTTAGTATGTACATATGTATGTCAGGACGAATTGTAATTTGGAAGTTGCAGTAATACCAGTGCTACGTATGCAAAGAAAGGATCATACGGAATTATAATTATGTCTTAAACCCTTTTAATCTCTCAGCCGTAGTGTCAAAAACTTCTGAAAACACACTTAAGGAATTATTCCACTGCCACTGATATTATGGTATCCACTCGAACAATATTTGATAAATAAATCGATAAAAAATCTAAAGTCAAATAATATTTGATTAGACAAAAAATTTCCAATTTTAATTAGGTTTTTTAGAATAATTTACTTCGATTAATCGTACAACTCGAGTAATAAAAAAAAAATTCATTTCAATTTAAGTTTTTTGCTATCTCTCAAAATAAACATACATAAAATGACGACTTTATTAAAGAAATTCAAACGGACGTAATAACGAATGTATCTATTTTTTATTGCAAGGAACGTAACTAAAAGCTTCAATATACATATCTTTTGACAAAACAACTTCTCTCGAAATAAGACATTTTTGCAAGATTTTTATATTAAATATAAATTTTCAAGACGGTTCTTTTTGTGTAATCCTTGCATTTCTACGCCATTTGGTTAAAAATCTACAGTTCTTGGCAAATCAACTTCTTTCATTATATTTGGAAAAAATATTTGATAAAATATCTTATCTAAAAGAGTTTAAAAATTTTCTAAAATGCAAGAAATAAAATTGTTATATCCTTTTGACAAAACATCTAAATTGTATTTAATATTTTTTTGCATATATACATTTTGTTTTAACAAAACAACTTCTCTTCAAAGAAGTTGTTTTATCAAAACTGAAATTTAGAAAATATGTAACTTGGCTTGAGATAAGCGCAAAATATGAATCACGTTTTTGTTTAAAACCATTTTAACAAAACAACTTGTGTAATGTAAGTTATTTTTTTTTTGTTGAAAACAATTTCGACAAAACATCCTATCTTTTTAGTCTTAGTTTTTCTGAAAATCGTTTGGCATTAGAATAGAATTATTCATATCTTCACTTCAATTTAGTATTTAAATTTAATACTACACTTTCACTTTTTCACCCAATATTTCAAAATCAATGTTACTAGATATTTTATCAGTTTTTTCGTTCTCCTGTAAAATTGCAGTTTTTGAAAGAGGTTGTTTTGTCAAAAGTCCACAGATATATAAAAAGGAAATAAATCGTCAAATACATATAAGTACCCATACTACAAGTAAATTTCGAAGAACATTTTCAAAAATACTTTATTATTATTGATTCTGTAACGTTTTTTGTTCCTCCCGTACAAAAATATAAAGCTGTAGTTACGTCCGTTTGCATTTAAGGTGACGATACATTTGTATGTTTTATAATAAAAAAAAAATAAAACATAAGGAAACGGCTTATTTTTACTTCTTTATTTGTTTATTTATTTTTTTATGATAGACATAATTTAATTTTTTTATGTACGGAATAGAGTAAAATTTTTAGTTTTGTTAACAAATAAATATGAATTTCTTATTAAAAATTCAATATTCATTTATGTATTTATATAGAAATGGATTGTTTAAACATTAAATTAGCATCGTATTAATCTATAAGTTGTTTTTCGTATACTTGCTTCTTTTTAATTTAATTTTAATAACTTAATATACAACAAACTTAAATAACTGGTGATACAAAATTAGTTTTTTTTTATTTGTGTATTTTTATCTGCTGATTTATTTCTTTGTGTACTTCATCATACGAATTATTTATTGTTGGCGTATTATATTAAAATCTAAAAATATTGCATCAATATTATATATGTATGTATATGTATCTATATATGCATATACACATGCATATGTACATGTATACATATACAGATACATATACACAAAAAGTTTTATACTTAGAGAATTGGTATACATCATTGCATTCTTATTACATATTTTTTATAGAGTATATTGAATGTAGTGTTTAATATTATTTTAATACTTTCCGAATCGGGTTTTTGTATGAGTTAATTTCGAAATGATCAAACGGTGTACAATAAATTTAAATTTATAATTTATCTCGTATACATGTTAAAATTTTTAACGTTTTCTGATTTTTGCTTTGAATCGTATAACTATTGTTTCTACTTATCATCTTTGGAAAATATTGGTTTTTTACACACGGTACGATCAAATTGATATCATATTTGAATAAATGAGCGTATTTATAAGAAATGTTTGTTCAATCAACAATGCATCATATGGCATAATGCTTTTTGTTGGCATGAAATAACGTCCATTTAAAAAGGAAAATAATGCCCATGAATGTTATTTCCTTTAAAAAAAAAAATAATGTAAAGTAGACATATTTACTAATAGAAGCCAAAATAAGACATATGTACATACATACACACATATGCCTCATTCATTAAAACAGCTTCATAACTGGAATAGGTTGGAAGAAAAACATCTTTTTATATCTTCAGTTGTATGTAAATTGAGCTATAACGTTCTTGGTAGAGTTGTGCCACTTTTTAAGCTTGTATTTTATTCAATTTGTTTATTTACGCTTAACAAAATGTTTAATTACAAATGAACTGAGCAAGTTATCTGACCGAGTGAAATATTTCATTAAAAATTAATAACAAAAAAAATAATAATAAAAAAAAAGAGTTGATAACCATCATTCCAGTTGTGGAATGTTTCACTTCAAACCTTGTCCCAAATAATGAAACGTACATTACATTATTTAGAAATTACACTTATTTCTTCAAATATGTTCGTAGTCTGATCCTATCGTATTTTGTTTAAATTTAAAATATCCAGTTTTCATACAATTAGTTGCTTTTTTAAATACATTTACTTGATTTTTTGTTCTAAATCCTAATGATAAAATTGGAAAAATTACGTATATGCTGCCGCCAAGCTGTTTAAAAAAGATTGCGTATTTATAAATGAAAAGTGAATAGAAATAATTGCGGAAGAAAAAATTAGAAAACAATTTCATTAAAGCAAAAAATTATTATTTTCAAAACATACATTCTATTTATCGTTTATTTACAAAAGGCTTACAAAACCAATGACATTGCGTTAAGTTGTAAACATTTTGTAAATCAAAAATATTTTTTATTTATGAATGAGACCTTAAATAAAGAAAAATAAAGCAAATAATTTTTTCGAAAAATAATAATCCTACATACATACATGCATTAAAACTTTTAAAAACCCATCCAAGTAATTTAGGAAGAAATATGAAAAATATACTTGAAATTAAATTGCGTTAGTTAAGATAAACTGGGTTAGCTACCGATTTAATATTTATTATCGAAGTAACGTCCTCAAGGACTAAGATCCTGATGTAGACTAGGATCGTAGCCTCCCATGCTATTATCGTATGGTTGTTGTTGATCGTAACCACCTGAACCCATAGAATAGCCCATTGAATCCTGGGGAGGTGCTGGAGACATCATAGGTGTGGTGGTGCCGCTGGGAGGTCCTGCCATCGAATAAGGAGAGGCTCCAGCTGCTTTCTTGGCAGCATAGAGGTTTGCCTCTTCTTGGGCTTTTCCAATATTCTTCTTATAGCGAATACGTTTGTTGCCGAACCAATTTGAAACTTGCGAGACCTTAAACGTATATAAATAATGCAAGTTTATATAATATATTTTTTTTATTTAAATCTTACTGTTATTCCACATTTGCGAGCCAACTCTTCCTTTGCTTCCTCAGAAGGATATGGATTGCTTAGGTGACTATAAAAATACTCATTCAAGATTTCTGATGCCTGCTTGCTAAAATTTCGGCGTTTACGGCGGGCATCTAGGAACCGAGAACGCAAAATCATAACTGCTTCGCAAGTTGACTGCTTCAATTGCATCTGAATGGAACTAAATTTCTTGTGTATAATTTGTACCATACGCTCGATTTCCTTTGGAGTAATTGGCCTTTTTGAATAAAGTTTACATTTAAATTAAAGTATGTGTATGAAAGATGTAACTAATCAATCAGCATTTATATATGTACCTTGTACGACTTTGCTCGCGTAATAGGTTCATAACGTGAGTGGTGAATTCATTGCACGCTTGCTCATACTTTTCCAGTTCTTGATGATATATTTGGCGAATTTGTGCCAGCTTAGCACGATAATCTGAATGCTCAATCGCATTATCAGCACCATCAATAGACAGAGATGAACCTACTTTTGGTTAAAAAAAAAATATTGGTGGCTATTCTGGAATATGCGTCGACTTGGTGAAATTTACATGTAAAACAAAAACAAAACTTAAAAAAATTTAAAAATTTGTTTTTGTTTATCACCGTTTTTAAAAAAGAGAGCAACGCGTTGAAAATCTCACGATTATTTAATTTTAGAATTGTATGGGAAACAAAAACAATTTTTGAAACTTTGTTTTTGCTTTAATGTAAAGTTTCACTTCTTCGACGCGTTTTCCCGAATAGCCACCATTATCTTAAAAATATTAGATACTAACAGCCGTATTCTGAAAAAATATTTTGGGCTAGAAGTGTATGTTAAAACAAAATTTCCGTACAAATTTTAACTAAAGCACACTTGAAATACAACATATACCCGTGGTGTTATTAACAGTATTTTTGTGAATATTTTTGTGACTAACTATAAAGGAATCATACACATATGTATGTATGTATGTATTTACGCCTTCACAAAAGGAAGCAGCAGCGTGAAAAAATGCCTACTACTATTATAATTTGTAATTGCATTTGTGTTAGGTTATTGCCCGGTGGTTTTAATTTACCGTTGATATTGTCGGATCATATGACAATATAGAAATTTTGTTTTCCTTCCGCATCGACAATGCAAAAAGATTCTTTCAGATTTTCCTATATGAAACAATCTTTTCGTCTTTCCAATATTGCGTTTGTAGGCATAATGATGTTTAATAACAAGAAAATGCATTTACTTGTTAATGAAATGGCAGTTGTTTATATCTTATGCTTCGATATTGACTTCAAGTACATTAAAGGTTTTGGTTACGATATTATTGATATTATCTTGATATTTAGGAAACAAACTTATAAATATATCAAATGTATTTAAACGCTTTTGCAGGACTTCGTATTGTCTTTCGACAAAATTAAACATATTTATTGTGGCATTTTCTATAACATCCATCTGCTTGTTGCAGTTGTCAACGCAATCTTTTAATTGGCAAACTAACAACAGTTAAAATTGCATCCCAGTTTGATTTTATATCCTCCATTCGCTTACGCAACACGTCACGAATACAGAATGCATCAACACAGTTGCACATAAAAAAATGTATAGAGCTTTTTACTTTTACCAGAGCCGGCAATTTTTCAGTATGGAATTCGCAAGCATTTTACTCAAAGAAGGAAATACTATCAAATAATATCTTTGATTTGTGTGGTTATAATTTTTTACTTTAGCCACCAATGATTTTTGTTACTCATTAGGGAGTTGAAAAAAATAATAATATTGCCTACCTTGACTTGCAGCAGCAGCGGAAGCAGCAGCAGCTCCACCACCACCCTTTTCAGGACCAGCCACACCCTCAGCAATCAACATATTATCCAAACGCATCAGCTGTGGATCTGGTGGTTCCTCCTCTTGAGTATTACGAATCGAAAGGACTGCAAAATAAAAAATAATAACAAATGTAATATGTAGTAATTCATTTATTCAATTACATGGCGTATCTAACTAATAATTTTTTGTTATATTTGCCCGGTATCTGAAAAATATCAAAAGTTTGATTTTGTTGTGGTTTATTGTACAATTTATCATGGTGCTTTTGACGTACATACTTTGGTTCTTTGCACAGATAACACTGTTCTGCATGAAAATCGGTCCTGAGACCGCTTCAGCTGATTCTTATGTAAAATTACCTTCGTTTCGCCCCAAAACCCATTATTTTCATGAGGTTACTCCTTCTCCCACAATATGTCGAATAATAAATTTCCTAATTAATTTAAAAACTATAAATTTATTGAATAATACTTTTTATAAATTTTTCACAATTTTTTTTCAAAATTCATATTTACCTTCATTTGATGCTTGTGTTTCCCTTGTACCCTTTCTCGTACTATTGACCAGCAGTATTCAGCCAAAATGCTAGCACTCGACTTTCCGGAAAATCTTTTCTCAAACTGAGCAATGTCTTGATGAAATCGTGCCCATGTTCATTAGAAACTGCTCCTAAATTTTCAGCAAAAAAGTACAGATGTGAGTGCAGGAAGTGCACTTTAAGAAACATGTTACACCCCATAGCCTTATATGCTGACAGCAACTCCTCAACATGATCGACATAGTCACCACTTCTTTGTTACCCAAAAAGTTCATACACACGTTTTGGAATGCAAGCCAAGCTCGTTTTTCTTTTAGATTCAGGAGTTCAATAAACGTTGAGTCTGATTTGGGGTCCGACGAACACTCCTCCTTTGATTTTAGCTTCAGTTCTGTCAATTAATTTTAATCAGGACAGAACACTATACTTTCGTCTTCCGAAAAATAAATAATTTGCTGGTTGACTGTCTGTTCCTCTGAGAAGAGATTTTTGCTCCCGTTTATAGGATACTCCACTGCTGAAGTCGAGACCCAAAAAGCTGAGATTCAATCTTAGATAATTTCAAACCCCGAAAAACACCATTCAATTCCGACTGAGTGACAAAATGATACAATACAATATTAACAATCGGTGAGATGACAACTAGGTTCGAGCCAAACCACGGGCACAATAAATGGCATTGATTTACATGTCCCTTTAAGCCATTTGGTCAAGCTACTGTAACAAGTATTGCCAAACAAAATTTGGAGCACAATGCTTGTTTTTATCGCCAACTTGGCAATAAAAGTAGAGTTATTGGCAGTTTTATGAAGCTGAGAAAGACGTTTTCCTTGTGCTTTTATTGTAAACTCCCCCGCAAACATAGCAGAAGCTATCAGGATGATTTTTACACTCGCGTGGCATAGTTGAATTGTAAAATAAATTACTTAATTACAATTCACAACGACAAAAACGTCAACTGTTTTACTTAATTTAGACAATATAAAAACACCGAGCGCTCGCGCACAACACTGAAATATTGACTTTACGATCGCTAGAGATGCACTGAAGCTGGATAAAAATTGTAGTGCAGAGCTATGGAAAAATTTAACAGCTAAAATAATTTTTTATAAATTCTAAATTTAATTTAGGGCCATAAAATCATCGATAATAGCGTGGGTGGTCCCTCGAAAGTGGTGGGTTATGGGGGAAAACGGAAAAAATTTACATCAGAACCAGATGAAATGATGTCAGGGCTCTTTCCTTTTTTCTTTTTTGCAGAACAGTGTAATCGTATTATGCAGTCATCTGGTATAATTTCAAAAATTCAATTATGTTAACAATCAGGGCTATCATGAATAAAATTTCGCGTGAAATTTCTCCCTTTTCCAATTAGAATTTTTTGTTTTCCCTATTATTTGCTATTAGTTGGAATTTTTCCCTGGGAAAAATTTCACGTGGAAATTTATTCATGATAGCCCTGAATATGTACTGTGAAAATGTTTTTTTGGGGGTTAATAAAGCAATGTCCATCCATTTTTATCATTATTTTATTTTATTTTCTAATGCTGAGTACACATCTGGCATTTCTTGTTTTGGCATTTTGTTGTGTCATTTTCAAAGCCGTTCAAATTATGTTTTTTATAGGAAAGCAATGCCATACAACGAAAAATATTGGAAATGACAAACGTTGGCTCTAGTACGCACTATTGCGATGTCACAAAATGACATCGCAAAGTTGCTTTCGCCTTCATTCGTTTCTTTTATTTTTTTCGCTATGTATACTTGCTTCGTGGCATAGGGAAAATTTGCCAAAGTAAACTTTGTGTGTCTAAGCACTAAACAAAGTTTTAAAAAACATTGTCAAAGTAAACTTTGCGTTTCTAAAAGGGTTCACAGCAAATATCGAAATTTTTATAATTAGACCTTAAATTCAACATCGCAATAAGAAACATAAGTATTTTACAACCCAAATATGTTGTTTCTGTATTACTATGAAACATAACTCTCCTCTGAAATTTAAAACTTTAAACAAAAACTGACAAATAAAATTTTCATATAATATTTTGAAGTGCTTTCGAATTCCCAAATGCGACTATTTTAATGCATTTAAAAAATACTTTTGTAGCACAAAAAATACGTTTTGCTTAATAAAATAAAATAATACATACTCAACAATAAGCTCTCAGCCATTGTAATCCAAGTTAAATGACAATACACAAATGGGGAGGGTACGAAGCAGTAAGTAAAGTTATCTTAACTTTACTAACCACCCTTTAGAGTTTTGGGCATTACGTACAAATATACATACATACATACATAGAAGCCTTTTTTCTGTATTCGAAAAATACTCAACAATCAACGCACGTTTTACTTTTGTGCTTGCAAAATTTGATTAGATTAAGAAAGCAAGAAGAACTTTTTTATTTTCTTGTGTCAGCAAAATGCTGTTACACATATTAAATATATTGAACGAAGAGTTAAGTTTAAATATTTAAAATATTCAAGTATGTATTATGCGTAAGAAATTCAAATTTTAATTTCGCTGGCTAATCCAATAACAAAAAAAAATCCTTATAAAGTTAGTCAGTTAAAAAATAAAATAATCTCAATTAAAGTCCGAGTAAATTCATGTTATGGCCATTGAATCATTATTTAATATACGTAAATGTATGTATGTACATATTTCCAAAAATTAATTACTTCTGAACGCATATCAAAGTCGTCGCTGGCAATTTGAAATAAAATAAAAATGTGAATCCCTTCCAAAAATCCGATTTATGCTAGGAACACAATTGGGACGAATGACGAATTTCGTGCAGGTCGACGAATTCGTCGATAAGAGTTCGCTGCGTAAATTCGTCGTGTGAAGCACAACAACGACGAATTTACTCAGCGAATTCCTCTCTTATATTTAATAAAGTTGGTTGTTGTTGGTTGTATACAAAGACAGAGAGAGAGAGAGAGAGAGAAAAAATTATTTTTTCGTCGTTCGTCGACGTACAAATTAGAAATAAATCTATCTCAGAATTCGTCACGCACAACGAATTTCGTTGTACGGCGGTGTTGTGTTCATTTTCATATGCACACATGTGTTTTATTTTTTATGACGAAAATTCGCACCGAAAAATTCGTCGTTCGTCCCAGTTGTGTTCCTAGCATTAATTATATTTTAGAACATTATTTACTTTTTAGGATTAGTAATAAAGTTTTGAATAATTGAATTCAACTTTCTTTACTGCACATTTTTATTATTAAATTAAATTAAATTTAAATTTTCCTTTTTTCATATTTTTGCAGACACAAATTTGATTTCGGTAAGTGAAAAAGAAGAATATCACAATATATCCTCCTTAACAGCACATATGTACATACATAACGAGAATTAAACCCAAGCATAGTATTTATTTAAAAAATGTACAAATGTAACTGGATATTAAAGGGGTGCTTGCTGAAGACGTTAGGGTGTCAACTATAACGTAAATGACGGGGTTCGAGAGACCGACTTCAATCAAACCCTGGCCAGAACCCGGTCATATCAAAGACGTAGATTTTCTTGATATGCGTTAGTGTATATGCTAATATATACGGCAGCATCTTTCTTTGTCGATGTTTGTAGCAATTAATCGTCGGCGAAGTAAAATAAATAATAAAACAGCTACATACATATGTAGCTTAAAGTAATACGCCTGCTTAACACCAGAGGCGCTATAAAATTAACAAAACGCAGAATAGCGAGTTGTAAAAGCGAAAAATTAATCAAGCTTCTATTCTATTCTAATTTTACCATCTGTACTTGCAATATTCCTTTCTAATTAAGAAAATTATTTTAATATACCGCTTCTTTATTGCAACATTGTCATGTTTCAAAAATGTGACATTTGGCGAAATGCAATTTAAGTTTTATGTTAGCAATCATCATCAGATTGTTGCCTAGTATAACTTTGGTTTACTTTGAGATATACATATGTACGTACATATTTACCCTTTCATTTAAATATAAAACTGTTTACAGTATAAAAATTGTAAACTGTAACCCATGTCGGTCCAACTTAAATTCATCTTTAAAGATTTAAAATTATTTCGAAGCAATAGGTTTTGACTGGCTAATGAAGCATTTTAATATCATAAAAAAAAAGAAATAACAAAAAGGAAAAGTAGAAAGGAAGCTAAAACATTATCATTGTTATTGAGAGCGGTAACGAAAAAAAATTAATGTACGATACATACAGATATAAAAATCCTTTACACTTTGTTGACGAGCAATTTTTCTTTTGTTACGCTTCATAAATTTGAACGACCTTTTGCTAGATATAAAAACTAATACAATAACAACAACAATAACAACAGAAACAAAAAGTAATGTTTACAAAATAAACATTCAAATCCAGCCATTTTTTGAATGCTACATAGACTCATTAAATAATTGGGTTGAGGAAAATCGTATTTCTTCAAAAATTGATTTTATTTTCCGTGTAAGGTTTATTCATTAACACACAAATTAAAACGATAGTTGATATTATTCAGTTGGGCACTAATTTATTCATAAAAAAATTCATTTAAAAAACAATGAAGAACGATATTCATAAATCTTCAATAATGATACAATTGAAATTTTTTTCATCTATATTTCGTGTTTTGTTTCTCTTAAAAGCAATACTTTACATACCTAATGCAGTTAGACTATTTAAAATTTACGTATGTACATATGTATATATGTACATACATACACACATATGTATATATGGATTCATGTAAGGAAATTACACTTTTCCGATTTCTCATTCTTCGAAAAAGAAAGATACACACTAAACACAAAATTTTTGTTTTCTAAAATGTGAACTAAAAGCCCGTTAGGCCAGATCATTTGCATTTTATTATTATTTTAATCTTGTATGTATTTATGTAATTGAAAGCCGGTTTAACATTTAGATCATCATAATCATATGAGCCAACATACGTATACTCATTCATGTGTGTTTATTAAAATGTGATTTTTTTGTTTTGGTTTTTTTTTTACCACAATGAAAAGAATGTTCATAAAGTGGTATGTATAATATCCTGGTTGTTTAAGGAGTTGGCGTTTACGCTTATGTCGTTTTTTGTAGTAGATTAAAGAACACACGCAAACTGTGTCACTTTATTCTACGAGTTGTACAAAAAATTAAATTAAATAAAATTTTTTAATTGCGCTCTTTTACACAAAATCTACGAGTAATACAAAAAATTTTTGTATGGAAAAATGACTTTTAAATATGAATTGACATTTAAATAAGTTGGCGAAATTGGCCCTAAATCATAAAGAGTCAACTCAAAATGATCAAAGTGATTATGCTTTTTTATAAACCAGATATGATATTCGCAAAAAGTGTGAAAAAGTTATAACCCTAATGTACATATTATAATTTTTTTTCAGGGCAAGTATGTAAAAAAGTCCGCAGCAAATTTCTCCCTTTTCCAATTAGAATTTTTTGTTTTCCCTATCATTTGCTATTAGTTGGAATTGTTCCCTGGGAGAAATTTCCTGCGGAATTTTTTACATAATTGCCCTGTTTATTTATCGTGCGTCAAAATGAATACGGAGCAGCAAAATTTTTTAAATTTGTACATGTTATAAATAATTATCGAATTAACAAAATAGGGAATTTCCATTAGTCATAATATATTAAATACTTACCGGTTTTTTCTTTAATTTCACACAATACCGAAAATAAAGCCGGTTTCATGCGATGGCAATTTAGTGTATGTTTTCGTGCCTGTGCCTCGTCCAACGATTGTTCCGATATACTCATTATTTGTTGCAAAATTTCACCTATGTCCTTCTGTTTTCGTACCTCATTCTCGTTGCCGGTGTTTTGACTATCATCTTGTCCAGGCATGCCGTAAGCTTGTGGTGCCATCATACCACCCGTATGAGCCATCATACGATTAGGATCTTCCATTTTACCGGTGCTGTTTACACACTAATTATAATGAAATCGACACAACAGCAAATCACGGCTAAAAAAAAGTTATAACAAAATAAAATGCTCCATTCAGTATATTTTTTTACAAAACTAATTTAAATACATATAAACTAAGCAATCAAATTATTTGTATTCCACAAAGAATAGAAATAAAATATGCATTCAACCCCGACAATGCTAAAACATAAACTGAGTTGTTCTGCTACAGTTGTGAAAGGAAAGACACGAAAAATATATTGTATGTAGAAGAGAATTGTATTTAGAAGATGTATCAATATGTATATACATACATGAGCATGGTCGTTAGTTGTGTGGAGAATTTTTTTGCTTTGATTTGTTATATTCTCTCCCCCCAAAAGGGTTCAGTTTTATGTAAAAAAAAAATTCATAGCGATAAGTTGTGTTTTAGGAGGTGCGACCACCCCTCCCTCATAAGTGACGAAATTGAATTAGGTGTTAACGAGTTCCTCCATACAATTTGACATTAAAAATGGTCGCATTACCTAATTGTATCCCACCTCTAAGTCCTAGCATGATTTTTAATGTAAAGTTTCATGGCAAAACTATTTAAGATCATTTTCAATTTTGCCACTAATGCTAACTTCATGCCAATTTTTGCTTATACATAGGGCCGTTGGTTTCTATATTGTCTAAAATATTAATTATAGCAAAAAACTTTCTTTGAGGCTAATGTTGTTGACTAGAAGAGCTAAAATATTGCCATATATCATATTCTTGTAAAATGGTTTTTTAAAATAGTCATATGCTAACAAAATACGTTGAATAAATGGGTTTGATGGCAACTTTGAGGGGCGGACGCACGCACCCCCTAAAACACAACTTATCGCTAAGAATTTTTTTTGTATTTATTTTTTACATAAAACTGAACCGATTTGGGGGGAGAGAATATAAGAAATCAAAACAAAAATATAACAGCCACTCAATGTATATAAATAATTAAATATGTATGTACATATGTATGTACATATGTATGTATGTATTATACAAAAATTTAACACATATCATAAGAGTTGTGATGCAAAAAATTAAGGACGCTATTAAATTTTAAGGATACATTCGGCGTGAAAGTGTATTGCGGTAATTTAATAATTATATTTCTAGTTCATTTCATATTGTAAATACCTACAAATGTATAAAGGTTAATTTTTTAGTTAAAATAAAAAGAGCTCACATAATGAGACATTGAAATCTTCCCCATAAATTGTTTACAAAAAATTTGTAAGTGTCGTCAAGGAATAAATAAAGTGATAATAAAAGTGAGAATAAATAAAGTGATAAGTGGACATATTAAAAAATTAATTTTATTTACTAAAGTTCTTATTAGTTATTTGCTTTCAAGTTAAAATTCCCAATTTGAATTAATTACACTGCACAAGTTGAAAATTTCAAGAAGCTGGGCACTCCGTGTTTTCAATGGCGCTTTCCATTTTTCTTAGGTAGAGTATCCGAAATACCAGTTGAATTTCCATAATTTGAGTCACCATTATCCAGAAAAAACTTCAATTTACCGAAACTTGAAGTAATGGAGTAAGTTTTGAAAAATTATCAAATTATGAAAAATAATCGTTGTTAACACATTTTCCTTTTTATTTATATATATAAAAAAAATTAACGTATGTATGAATATTAGTTCGTGCCATAACCGCCTAAAAAGCTTAAGCGACATAATTTTCAAACTTAATTTTTTTACCAGAATTGATTATTTGCCATCGCAAATAATCGATGTTCGTAAAAAAACGATTACCAAAAAATGTTTCGGTTAAGCTTTTTTGGCGGTTATGGCTCGAGTTGTTATTAGGGACGTAACAAATGTTCGCATTCACAAATTACTTTTGCTATTTGCATTCGCTTTTCCATTCGCTAAAATGTATGCTAATATTTGAAGCGAATACTAAATAGAGAAAAAAATGTTCTATCTTTACATACTTACAAGTATGCATTCTAAACGAAGCATTAAAATATGAGCGTCAAAGAGCGTCAACTCAAAATTTTTTAATCTTCGCTTCATGCAAGAAGACGTCATACAATAATCTAACAAATAAAAGTAAAAATCTTACATCATTTTCGCCAAAAAAAATACAGTTTTATCTCTATTTTTAATATGAGAGTACATGACGTTAAAAACATTTACGAGTATGTACATATGTATGTGCTTCCACTGGAAAGTTTTAAGTTTTGAGTTGACGATTTTATGTACTAAAATTATGAAAAAATATGCTCTGACTATTAGCCTCAGCACTAAAATTAAATTCATAGAAGCGTTGCAACACCTAGTACCATTAGTTTTCTTTAATTTAAAGAGAAATTTAAGTTATGGAAGCTCAAGTTATAGAAGGAATTTGCCTTCTTGCAGCTATTGCCATGCGATTGGCTTCAACTTATAGAAACTGCAAGTTATAGAAGTTCAAGTTATACTCTCGTTGGGGTTTATTTCGTTGTGTAAGGAAATATGTTTGATGGAACACAATTTATACATCTTATTTGTAATGCGCAGAAGTATAAAAAATTAATAACAAGACAAGCGAATATGAAATGTAAAATATAATTTTCACTTATTATTATTATTATTATTGAAGCCTGTACTAGTAATGGGAAATTTAATTGAGATCTCCAACCTGGATTTCCATACGTTTTTCTTTACGCACTGACTTTAAAGTTCATGCAGAACGCAGTACCAGACCGTAATACAGGATAAAATCGCAGTCGACATAAAAGAAGAAATGGTAAAATACAGGAAAACATTATGAAATAATGTTTAGACTGAAAAAATAATCAAAAATATATGATCAATTCTGGCACTGCTGGGTTTTTTGTAATTGAACTTTTTGAGTTAGCATCCCTACAAACATTTGGAAGATATGTTACCCAGAAGATATATTTACAATATCTTATTTTTATCATTTAGAAGAAAACCATCAAAACAATACTTTTCTGATATTAAAATATTTTCATTTTAGTGAAACTTTTTGAATGAACAGTTCAAAATGTATTGACTATTTATTTTTTCCTTTAACAAGGTATTTTGTGTTATTAAAATGTTGCATTTTGTTCAGTCTGGTGTTTTATCAAATGCGGAATAAATTTATAATATCAATATGTTTTTAACTAGAAGATAAAAAAATATTTAATTTGAAATAAAAGCAATCATTGAATTTTGTTGACCATAAAACTTTAATACATATATTTTTCTTCCTTCAGATAGTTTAGCAAAATTGTAAAATTTTACTTTAGGAGATAATCTATCGTTATAAATAATTTATCTTCCTAGAGATAATCTGGCAATATCATAAATAATTCACTTAGATGATTATTTAGCAATATCACAGTTTTATCTTCTAGCAGAATTGCATTCGTATTTCTTCGAAGTATTGCCCTGCCCGCACAACCTCTCCCGAAGGGGGAAACTTCCACAATACGAATGTGATTGTTGCCGCAATAATATTTTTCTTCCGAGAAATAGGTACATACGATTTCGAATTACTTTGCTTGTAGGGATAGTATAAAAAAGTACAAAAGTAGTAGTAGCTAGTTAGTAGCTGTAAGCTTTTCAAAAAACAAGTTTAAATATTGGCTGACTTCCTAAGTGCATTCTATTTTGTAAATAACCCATGACCACACTTAGTTCTAAATCTAACAGACAATTTCGCATTCCAAAATTTTTGCTGCATACATATACATAACGTTGGCTTCGTTGGCAAAAACGTTAACTCCGCTTTTTCAGGAGGGACATAAAACTGTCTCAACTTTTTTGTGAACACAAGTTGCTTCTTTATTTCGTGTTGTTTGAATACAAACAGTAGAAATTTCAAAAAATAGCTTTAACATACTTATTGACTCTTTTTGGGCTATTTATGATTTTATATTTTCAATGTGGACTTAGCAGATTTTCTTTCAATTTTATTGATTTTTTGTTAAATAAAAAATAACTCAAGACTTATTTCAATGCTGTTGACAAAAATAAAATAAATAATAAGTTAATAAAGTCTTCTTTCACTGATCTTTACACAAATAACTTAATTTATGCATGTTTGTACTTTTAAATTAAGAAATTAGTAATTAAAAACAATTCATAGGTGGGGTAGGTAAATCATCATAAAATGTATGGTGGTCTTTGGTCAAAGTTAATTTTAAAAATTGTAAGTCTTCGTATTTTCTAGCTGTTGTTCCAAGTTTGAAAACTTCATAGCCCCTATATTACGGCTCAGGCTTTTCTCGAGCTGTTTTGCAGATCCCAATGTATTCAGAAGGGACATCAACATTTATATTTTTCATAGCTCGTTCAATGGTGTAGTGTACACCATGATACAATAATATCATAGTGTACACTCATGCAGATTATTTTCAGCTGAACTTAGCAGCTGTTTTTTAATGTTTTATTTTTTATTTTTTTGGACTGCATAACAGCAAGAAAAAACAACATAATAACATTTTAATTTCTGGAAATGGTGTGTTTTCAGTTACACTAGCCTTCTACATTAAAAATTCAATTTGCATAAAAAGTGGACTTAGCATATTTGCCGACGAAGCCAAGGATATATGTATGTATATAAGCGTACATACATACATATATGCATATGTACATACCCTGTAGTCAGACTGGGGCCAAATGTCTCTATGTCAACACTAAATTTCTAGTAGTAGGTACATTGTCTACAATTTCTTTTCTATTCGTCAGTATAAAAGAAAGCGAGACAACAAATGTGGTCTATTTCTGGTGGCTTTTGCAACAACTTGTCAATATTCATATAATTGTATGTACGTAAGGTATAGAAATGTACCACTAAATGTCTGGTTGGTATGTCTCCATGTTCCCATAAGAACTATGTATTCACTACCTAGTCAATTGTTTTAGTGTTACTAGTAGATTTTCAATGACAAGCACATGCTAAATGTCTATAGCACAAAGTATTGTATGGGGATTAATTAGAGAGTAGTACTGGTGACAAAGTCAAAAGCGACTCAGTACATTTTCACCATCGACATTTCCTTCAGGGTATGTATAAACAAAGTAATTAGCCATTAATACGGTATTGAACGTAAGTAGGAGTCAGCCGTTTTATTCTTTCTCTAATCTGCAAATCTAAAAATTACTTTTAACAATTACATATGGGTCATTCCACGCCAAATTTATTTTAAAAAAAATTATTCTGGTTGTTGACACTCATATCATGGGCAATTTTGGTCAGAGTATGTTTTTATTGATGTGAATAAAACTAAGTCAATGTTTCGTTTATAGCGTATGCCAACTTCATCAGGAGTACGATTTTATTAAATCAAAGCGTTATTAAGAATTTATTATTGTATAATTTTAATGGACAGCGCGGCACAAAATTAAATGATAAATAAATAGAAAAATAAAGTAAGCCACAGAATTAACAACTAGGTATGTAGGTATATCACAGAACTTTTACTTTTGCTTGATTGCTACGGACTACTCCACTGAGAGAGATAGAGCTAAGTACATATCTGAAAAACCAGAGTATTATTTCAACAGAATTTTTTTATTTCTCCAGTTTTTTTATTTATTTTAGTACCCTTCAAAAGATCTGAGATTTTTTTGATTAATCGTCCAAAAGATCCCTAATTTTGAATAATAAATAACTTTAACTTTTTAGATGTTTTTGTTTCTTCTTGATTTAAATAGTTTTTTGAGTGTACGTACATACATACATACATACATATTTATTTACATATGTATACACATCTCCCAGCAGGCATAAACATATACATATGTATGTATGTTCATAAATTAACATATATGGATTTTTTGTGCTGATTAATAAATGTTACAAGTAAAATATTACGTATTTATTTATGCAAATGATTATTGGAAATATTTATTTTAATTTTCCAAATTGCAAAATTTTAAAGGAATCTCAATCTAAATCTTATGAAAATTTTGTATTTTCGTCGCCTTTGTTGTATACAGAAAAAATTAAAACAGGTATAGGAAGATTTATAAACTTGCACAGAGTTCACATACATAACATATAGACAATATTAATTATATTTTGAGGCTAATAAGCATATTATAACATCTTGTTAATTATTAATTTAACCTTTTTGTTTATGTTTTCTATTGAATTATCTATTTATTTACCACAATTTCTTTTTTTTTTTAATATGTATTACACCGCACAGAATAAAATTTTGCTGATGACTTTTTTTCACAATTCGCCTTGGTGTGTACGCCACAAAGTGCATTGATACCAAGTAGCCACAGTTTAACATATGTACACAATGTACCTGACACTTCATTTGTCTTGAAAATGTCTCACAAGGCGAATTGACACAATGTGGTCTCAAGTTGCAACTCTGCGTATTAAGCTTGTATATTCGTTAGTGTAAAATTTTCGGCTGTCAGAGTATTTTCTAATATTTTGTTTGATTTGACAGCAGAGAAGTTATGTCAGTTGGTGAATTAAGATCACCTTATGTGAATTCGCCTTGATATCTCATATCAAAATAAAAGCGAATTCATATTAGGTGACCTTATCGCTACTACAATATTAAAACAACATGCAATTCGTATAGCCTTAAAAACCCCACCTGTCAAAAACAGTTGACTAAGATACCAATACAAAAACATACATATTTATAAAATACATACACTTTTCACTTTAAATGTAAAAGCATTAGATAAAAGATCCGATTTTTACAGTCGGTGCTTAAAGCAGTTCAATTAGTCTTCGAACACGTGATAATCATCTGGACTGTTGAGGTCACCTGCTATCAATTCGCCTTGATGAAACTTAATTCATAAAAAATTACATAAGTCTGCAAAATGAGTGTTTGAAGCAAGGCGAATTGACACAAGGTGGTCTTAATTTGCAACTCTGCGTATTCGCCTTGTATATTTGTTACCCCCAGTTTTTGACTGGCTAATCAAACTGTAATTATTTTTAAGTTCTAATTAAATACGAAATTGTGTTTTTGAGTGCATAATTGATTAATAATTAAATACCCAACCTTGTGTAATTAAATACTACTTAAGTTTTATGAATGTACCATATGTTTTTATGCGTGTATGTGTTTATTGAAAACATACACATGACATCATGTGGTCGGGTTGAAAACATCATGTGGTCGGGTTAAAAAGAATTTCGTTTAAATTTCATAAATATATAACATATACAATACAAAGTTTCATATTATGGAATAAAGTAATAGAAAAATGTATTATGATGTTCGTTTGATTTCATAAAATGAAATTTTATGGAATTTAAATTTTCTACATGTATATAACCTAACTTTTTTGTTTATGCTAAACAGCTGTTCTTTGAAAATTTTGCAGGGTTGCCGTGCTTTCAACGTAATTTAATAAGAACTTTAATTAACCACTGAAAAAATGAAATCGTATTTAATTACAACTTAATTTTAAATAAAAATTAGCTAATTACGTACTTAATTATTAAGTTAAAAACTGCGGGTTAGTGTAAAATTTCCTGCTGTCAGAATATTTCCTAACGTTTTGGTTGATTTGAACGCAGAGAGTGAATTAAGACCACCTTATGTGAATTCGCCTTGATTTGAAGTGAATATAATTAATTCACAAAATCATATGAAGGAATTGATATAATCATGCACCATGAGCAATTAAACGAAATTACAAATAGAAGTAAATATAAATAGCTGGGGGACTGCACATACTTGGTAACTTTATGTAATTTCTTGGTTAATTTTTTGGGTAGCAATCATGATACAATTATACAGGTAACCGCGAAGCGCCAGCTGTTTTGCTTGTTTCGTGGTGCACTCTGCCAAATGTTGTTTATGTTTTACAAACACACACACACGCTGTGTATCTTTCATTGCTCTATGACAGTTGGCACCAGAAACTAGCAACAAAAAGCCCTGTTGTTTTATTTGCTGTAAATTTGTTGTCGATTTGCGGTTACCTGTATAATTGTATCATGGTAGCAATCATAGTGACAGTGATGCCGTAGTGGGAAAATGCTAAGTCGGAAAACAAATATTCTATTCCATGGTGTAATTCTATTCCTTGGAAGAAAACGTTAATTCTAAATATAAAATCTTTTATTCATATTTTTAATTATTTATACATACTGCACACATAATATAAAATGCAAATAAATAAATATAGTACATACATACGTAAAGAGAAACAAACCGCATTAAAAAGTAGGGGGTGGTGCCTCTGAGCCGGCTGACATACAGCCGCTAGTTTTGATTTGGATAAGATTTTTAAACATATTTCTATACAAAAACTTTCATAATTTGTAAGATGTGGTAAAAATTTGCTACTACAAAAACAATTAGCCGGCTGCAATTTTGAGTTGAAAGTCGGCGGCGGCTCGAGCCGGCTGTAAGCCGATCGGCTTGTTTCTCTGCATTCGTACGTTCGCAAAAACGTTCGATAAATAACAGCTATCGTGCGCCGACAATTTTATCTTTTGCGGCCGCCGCCAAAAATGATCTGCGGTTGCTTTGGTATGTAATTTATGATTTTAGTCATCACTTTTATTTATATTGCCAAAAAAACAAGTTTTTGATTATTGATATTAATTTTAAAATTGTACGGACATTTTTAAAGCGTTTTAATATATTAAATTATAATTTTCCGTAAGAAAGAGCAATCTCATTTGATAAAAAAAATGAAATAAGAAATCTCGGACTAATAGACATGTCATCATCAAAAAAGGATCCCTCTCTGCGAGTAGCTGCGAACGATCCGCACCTGGTAAGCCTAGGAGGCGGACGTCTGAGTACAGCTGTAACTATACATAATATACCTGTAGGAGATTGCAGCATTGGATCGTCTTCGCAATGTTCAATATCATTGACTGGAGCAGGCGTAAGGCCAGTGCACTGTACAATTTATCGTAGTGAAGAAAATCAGGTCACTTTAGTACCTGAGAGAAATGCACGTATATTAATTGACAACCAGATAGTAAATCATGAAGTTGACCTTAGACAAGGAGCTACGATAACCATAGGAGACTCTTATTATTTGCGTTACAACAATCCAGCGGAGGCTTTGCAAATGCGTTCTGCTATGGAAGATATGTCACAAAATGGGTATCATTATCACTTAGATAAGTTTTACGAATCTAGTGCTAATTTTACGTCGAAGGCTCGTCTTTCTGAAAACTCAACACATAGTTATTACGATAATCTAAAAAAAAGCGACACTTGTGTAGATTTAGATATATTGGAGTGGCAATGTCCAAAAGTATTTACCGCCGACTTGGTTACAGTTAATATGTCCGCTAAGGATGTATTGGGACAAAAATATGCAAGTTTTGCAAAAAATTTGGCAGAACATCACCGCAATGATAAGAATGTAAGTTTACTTAATACTTATTCTAATATTAACAGCAATAAGACTTTAAACAACTTGCTATCCAGCAGCAAGGAGTTAGTCAATAAAGAACATTTCATAAGTAATTTAACATCAAATGATCCATTAGAAGATATGCTCAAAATATGTGCCGAATATTCAGACCGACAAGATCGATCTTATGTTGGCAATAATAGCATTACCTCATCCCCTATTGTGCAAAACCGTATAAAAACAAATGGCTCCTTGCCTAGAGATAAAAAGTCTCCATTTTACCAGGAATTTCAAAGTTCATTTCACAGTAGTAATAACAGTCTGAGCCAGTCACCAAAATCATGTGGTTATGAAAACCTGCGTACACAGCAACAAAATAACGTTGATCTGACAGCAACTTTCAAGTCATCTGGATATGAAAACGTTAAATTAGCACCACAAAGTCCGCGTACTAAGATTAGGACGACTTGTTTGTCTTCGAAAAACAATTTCCATGACAATTATGCAACACTACACCAAGACTCCCACAATATGGAAAAATCACATGCAAATGATGAAGATTTAATGAAAACCTGTGAAGGGCAGCTACAAAATAAGATTGATTTTATAAGAGAAAATTCAAAACTATCGATGTCTAAAAGTGCATCCCCCTCTTTTATTAAACGAACAAATAGAAATGTAAATAATCTCACAATCGATATCAAATCATTTGTCTCTCCTCGCAACTCCCCTACACTTATAAAGAAACCTCCTGCTCCTAGAAACATACACAAAAGCAAACATTTTGAAACAGGTAGCCTATCAAATTTACATTCCAATAACTTTGAAAAATTTAGAAACGAACAAGAAGATTTGCTTCAAAAAATAATGAGTCTTAAAGCAGAATTAAATTTATTACAAATGAGAGATAATGAAACTCTAATTGAAATTGATATGGAGCAAGCTTTAATTATAGCAGAACTTCAATCGCGCACAAAAAGCAAAGAAAATTTAGAATACGAGTACCAACTGTTACAGCAGAAGATTTATAGACTTGAGGCCCAACGTAATGCCTCCAGAGTAATGGAAGAAAACCAACAGCTAAAGCTTAAAACCAGTATTGAAATGAAACAAGATCAAGTGGAAAAACTTAATGAGTTGCTGAAGCAGAAACCCACTGACATCTGCTTAAAAGAAGAATTGTCTAATGTTCGAAAGTCATTGGAAAACGATAAGAAAAATTTCGAGGATTTAGAATTTCAGTACTTAGAGGGAGAGTCCGAATGGCAAGCTTACCACGATGATTTAAGTGTTGAAGCGCAGGCCATTAATAAACAAATTATGGAATGTCAATTGTCAATAGAAAATTTTGAAAAACAGCAGCAAAATTCCTTATGCGGTATTACTGCCAAACAGCGTCGTCTTAGCAATCACTTGTTTTCTTTAATTAAGGAATTACATCAATGTGAGGAACAATTTAAATTTCTGGAGCAGAATCTTCGCCTGAAAATAAGCTCAAACTTCTCTCTCTCTGGACAAGAAGACGTCAAAAATCCATCTAACAACTCAAACACCGAAGAATTTATATCAGAAAGCTTAAACGAGAACGAGAACCATAAAATTGAAATCCTTGAGAATGAGCAAACAGTTAACATGGAGGATACTTTTAAAATATATGATACTATAAAGAATATAAAAATGCAAAGCAACTTATTGACTACGCGCAAGGAATTGTGTCATTTAGATTGCGAAAGGCGAAAAATAGAAGAATTGTTAAAGAAGTTAAACCCAAATGTTAAACAACAAACCATTGAAAATACTAAAAGAAACTACGAGAATCTTAATCAGAAACTGAATACAGAAAATAATTCAGCTGTAAATAATGCATCCACTGCTAGACATTCTTTATCAGACCCAAAATTCGTGTCCTCATATAACTTTTCGCCCGTCATAATTAATAAATCCTTTAATGAATTAAGCATATCAGCACAAGGCAGTCGCAAAACCTTTTCCGTACGTAATAAACGTTCAAGTAGGTTAATATCACAAGATGCTGGTTCAAACATATCACGCGATCTCAAGAGCATAGAGCCACAAAAACAACAAAGACCTCTTACACGTTATTTGCCCATATTCGCCGACGATTTGGACCTTAGACGTCATATTGAATCGGCGGGGCATCCCATATCTCTTTGTCGACATGTTTACTTGGATTCATATAGCTGCCGTGGATATCTGAATAAATTAGGGTCCACATTTCACACGTGGGGAAAACGGTGGTTTGTTTTGGATCGTCGACGAAGTGCTTTAATATATTATTCCGAAAAATCAGAGCGTAAGCCAAGAGGTGGAACATTTTTTTCTTCCATTGATGAGGTGTATATGGATCACTTAAACACTTCAAAAAGTAATAGACCCCATTCAACATTTATTGTTAAGACGAAAAAGAGAAGCTTTTACTTACAAGCATTCTCGGACACAGCAGCCAGAATATGGATAGATGCCATTATAACCGGATCTCAAGGCAATATAGATTATTAAATTGCGTTGAAACTATGTTTAGCATATAAAACAATACAATTAAATTCAATATACATATTACATTGTACTTACCTACAAATTTTAAAGCTAGATTTATATGAAAAAAAATCAAGTTTATGATTTTCAGTTGAATTAATTAAGAAATTAAAAAAAAAAACATTTTTTTACTTTCTTATTTATAATATGAATTGCCTTAAACATTACAAAATTGAATTATTGATACGTCATCATTCCGACTTTCAAAATCTTTCTGTATATAAAAAATTTTATTTAATATAAAATTACTCCCATCTCCTCGCCTTTTAAATACTATAAACAATCATTCCTGCATGATATTTAAAAACTGTGTTTCTATTAAAATGTGCCTAATTTAATTATTATAAGTGTACTTTTAATCACTGATTATATCTTTGTTATAATACCGAAAAAAAAAATATTAAGAGAGAATAAATAAATATAAACAATAATACATCATAATATACATATTTGTGTGTATAAAATCTGGGAAAAATAAAATTTTTTCTTTTCATATTATTTTTATTATCTTATATGTATATAAATACGGCACACATTTTTTTGTCGTACACTTTTAAGTCTCTTATCGTTCACGAAGATTTGTGAAACATATATAGCAAGACTATTTTTTCTAGGTTGGCAAACGGAATCGTAAAAATACCGATACCGATTCAAATACCGTTATCGTTACCAGGGTTGTCAGATTTTTTCCGACCTATTTCGCCAAATTGATTTTAATACAGGCATGTTCTGAAAATCACTTTTTGTGAAAGTGATTTGAAATCACACGAAAGGTGTTCTGCACACAAAACTTGTTGAATTTTTGTGATTTTAAACCGGTCAGCTACATGCCTGCCGATTTGAAATCACTTGGTTATTTTTTCAATCAGTTCATTTTGAAATTCTCAATAGATTAATTAAATGAATAACTTAATATCTTTTTTATTGATTTTTATATTAAAATGATAATTTTCTACGAAAGAAATAATAAAATTATTTAAAAATTAAAAACACTTTCTTTCGCAAAAAATGTTATTTGCTTTGTGATTTACATTTGTGATTTTGCATTAACACAACAAAACGTCAGCTGTTTTCTTGTGTTTTTGAAAGGGTAAAATCACACAGAAAAGTTAAAACTTTTGTGATTTTCAGAACACCAACAAATCACAATTGTGATTTTAAAACCACAAAGTGATTTTAAATCTTGTGATTTTCAGAACATGCCTGATAATCGCCTAAATCAGTTTTATGTACTCTTTCTTAATATGCATGTATATATTTGTTAATAAATTTGTTTTTATATAAAATTTTTTTAATATAAATTTTTATAAAACAATCGTATAAAAATTTAGCAGAAGATCGCCAAAACTAGAAAAAAATCGCCAATAATTAGTTCTTGCAAAGTTTTCTCATCAAATTTAAAAATTATTTACAATAACTAATATAAGAAAAATCATCAAATCAAAATGTTTTAATTTCTTGCAGAAGCGTTTGGTAGAATTTATTTTTTTAACTACTTCTTCAACAAACTAATTTCCTGAACTACAAAAATGTTGAAGTTACATTTTGTTAAAAAAAATAGCCATAAAAATCGCCCTGAACATACCGATACCGAAATTCATTTCGGTTAGAAAATACCGGTATCCGGAATATCGTTTACGTCTGTCTATACCTTTATGTACCGGTATATCGATTCCCACCAAAAATAAAATTGCAAAAATATATTTTAATTAACCCTCTTTTACAAGCTCGTTTTTGTTCTTAACATATTCTTATGCAGAGCTGTTTGTTGTTTAATATTTTTTATTAACAGCAAAGTGCAACCACATCATAATCATCACTAGTGCCAAATAATAACAAACTTCGTAAGCTGCTTAATGCATTTCGGAACGAAAAACGTGTCCCTAGACACATAAATATTTTAAATTGGTGGAAAAAGCAAAGCCATTGTAAGCCAGTTATTTGAAATCACGAAAGTTATATTGGCTGTTCCAGCTATACAAGTTATTGTAGAAAGGTGTAAAGTATTTATGTATATTGTGAACCCTTAACATAATGGACTTGAAGGTGATAGTCTAAATGCGGTTGTTCTCATCCGAACTAATGCGAAGATTTAAAGTTTTGGAGAGTGATTTTTTAATATACATACATATACATATATGTACATACAGATTAATTTCAGATATGATATTTGAACACTACAAAAAAGTCTGAAAAAAATTAAAAATATATGTTTTATATGTTAATGTAAAAATACTCCTTTTTTGAAGTACATAATTAAAAAAAAAAGACATTTTGCCTATGTCCACTGCCTGAATTAATAAATTTAGAAGTAATATCGGTATACATTTAACGTTATCTACCGATAATACCGATACCGAAATAATAAAAAAATACCAATACCGTACCCGATACCGAAATTTAAAAAATAATTGTATTGGTATCAATACCGATACCGTTATTCGTTTCAGTTTCCAACCTTGATTTTTCTGTATTTTTATTAGGAGGCGGCTTTTAATAAGTATATTTTGAAGAAAATAAAGACATTTGTTAGTAAACATACACAAACTATGAGTAAGCTTCAAAAACTTTTCAAATTGAATCCTGAGTTGCACAATTTTATATTCAGTGTTCATACTTTCACACGCTCGTGCCAACTTTTATAAGAAATCACCTAAACTCAGGCTAAAAATATGTCAAATTTCAATTTCCTTTCAGAAGATTATCGAGTTGAAAAACAAGATACGGGCATAAATTTCATATTTGTTTTATTAATAAATTAATTCAGATGGTTAACATCAATTGTTTTATATATTAGTCAACTATTAATTAGAATTCTTTTCAAGATGCATGATCAAAATATATCAATGATGTTTTTATATGTGTGCAATTTACTACACATGAAAATATGTATGTAAATAAAAATTTAGCAATAAATTTTTGATTTGAAAAATAAATAAAACCTGAAAACGTAATTAAATTAACTCAATAGTACGCAGTATATATTTTATATATCGATGGCTTAATAAAAGAAAGGCGGAACACGAATTTTTGATATTTTATAGGAGAAACAAAAAACTGAAGAAAAAAGAATGCATTTACATGCAGAAATAATTTTTTAAGTGGCCACAAGTCCTTGATTTTGAATTGTAACGTACTAAGATCTTCAAAAACGATGCAATTATACGTTTTCTCCCAGAAAACGTTAAACACGCGATTTCGAAAAAATTAAGATATGCCCTTTTTATATTAAGCCATCGATATGTATGTATGTATGTATATATTGTAATGAAATAAGAAAACTAACAATGAAATTAAATATGTAGTTTGAAATATTTGATTAGACTTGTACAAATGTTAACAAAGATAATAAAGTTGATTTAGGTTCTAATCTTTTGTTAAAAGATTAAAAATGGAGGCATCTAATATTTTGATTTAAGTTTCAAAAAGGACAATGATAATGAAAAAAATAACATTCTGAACTTTTAAACAATTGAGTTTAAACTTATGTGAATACATATTTTGCCAAATAGATCCTCATTTAATTTAAATATATTACTTTCTAGCAATTAAATTGCTTATTTTAGTTATGTTTTAAAAGCCTTTCCCTTTCTTGTTATACATAGGAGTAATGTTATCAGTGATTCAAATTCTCTCGATCGATAGTGTGGTAAAAGATCAGCATTGCTAAATATTACCAGCACTGTGATAATATTGAAAACTATTAAAATTAACAGGTGTTTTTGGGCTGGAACAGGGATACACAAAATCATCATGCTGAAGTTGGGTTTGAGTAAGTGTGGAATCGCTTGCACTGCGATGTAATTTCGGCAGTGTACGCCATATATACTCAAGCATATTAAGTAGTAAACGGAATAAGGGCCTTTCGTTTCGATCATATTTAATGCAATCCTCAGTAAGTCGTTTTAGGGCCTGTGGCGCATCAGATCGTATTCTTGTCATGTCAGGTTTCAATAAACCCCTACCAACCATAAATAAAATCTGATCCTTATTATTAATATGACTGTAGGGTAGACATTCAGCCAATAGTTCGTACAATACTATTCCGAATGCGTAAACGTCAGATTGAAATGAATAAGGATTCTGCTCTTGCATCCGTATAACCTCAGGAGCCATCCATAAAATGCTGCCTGTTGGTTGATTCGCTTGTTTTTCCCCTGACCATCTCGTTTTCGCAGTTGCTAAGCCGAAGTCTCCTATTTTAACCGAATATTCATCTTGCAAAAAAATGTTATTTGATTTCAAATCTCTGGAATTAAATACGCAAATATTACCATTAGAAAACAAAAACAATTATAAAGCATATGTATGTCCCCACAAACCTATGTATAATATTTTTAGCATGTAAATAGTCCATTCCTTGAGCTACTTGTCGGCCGATATCAATTAAAGTTTTTATTTTGAATTTTGTTTCTTTGACGTGTATGTGTTTGTACAAACTACTCCCCTCGCACCATTGCGTTACAATGGCTAAAGAAGGCTTAGATACACAACCCATGAACAGTAAAATATTACAATGTCTGGTTTTCTTAAGCATGGCCACTTCATTCTTAAATGCTTGTAATTGTGCTAAACTGGGTGTTTTAACATTGAGAGTTTTGACTGCCACTGGACCATGCCAATGGGCTTTATAAACAGTTCCAAAAGATCCAGACCCAATACGGGGGCCTATTAATATTTCTTCTGCTTGGATGTTCTAAAATTTAAATGCATAATATACAAAATAATAATTATAATATTTACTGCTACTGCGAATTAAATTTTACAATTTATTTTATTCGCAATTGCGGTAACTTTTCGTTTGGTAAATTTCTGTGGGAATAAGTAAAAAGTGCTTAAGTCACATTTTACTGTTTTGCAGGAGAGCTATTTTAAGCGTTCAATTCGATTTTCACAAATTTATTTCTTTTACAGTTAAATTGGGAAATTCTCTGTTACACAAATTCTTTATCACAAAAAAATAATTGAGATTTTGACCAGGGGTACTTTCAAATATGACTAATACGGAGGTACTATTAACTCAAAATCAGCTTATCTTGACTTAAGCACTTTTTCCTTTTTGCCACAGATTTATCGGCTATAACCTACCCAGTTCTCTTCTGAAGTGCGATTGTCTCTAGAGGATAGCAGATTCTTATTACTTTCATCTGCAGAACGAGCTCTTTCCCGTTTAACGTGTTTTAGAGTACTGGTTGGGGATGCTTGTGTTGAATTGGAATGATCTCCAGAATATTGTAAAGGGCCCTGAACTTGAATCATCTTGGTTTGAGCTTCGGTGAGCGGTTTAATGTTATTAAAACACACATTTGGGGCTGAATTTGATCGATCATGCTGACTTATTGAACGGGGATGGCGATTCTAAAACAGATATGAAGAAATAAACTTATTTTTTTTAACTTTACTACAAGACACTCAACTTACCGAAAAATCGCCAACCATTCCCCTGCCAGGATGTATAATTCCGACAGCATTTTCCGGATTTTGAGCCAATAAGCGCTGGTAGTAACTATCTACCGGAAATTGTTGGCAAAGCGTGGGAACTTTGTCATAACATCTTTGATGAAACCGAAAGTTGCATTGATTGCAATAAAAGCCCGTAAATAGTAGTCGACGACAACACTCACAAAATGCCAAAGAAAAGAAAGTTTTTCTTATAAACTGATGAGATATATGTGTCATAATAGGGCACTTGTCCACCAGTTTAACGAAGATTTCCTCCACCTGTAAACTGCTAATATCCGTGGGCCAAGGTATAATTTGTCGGCCGTTTTCCGATGTTGTTATTTCACACATTTCAGGGGTTAATTGTCGCAATTTCAACGCCTTCATTAAAGCATCGCATAACCTTACCCCGGGTACTACTTCAACAGAAGTTCTCTGTTGGTTAGGTAAGTGTGCTCTAAGCAAAATCTTGCGTTGTCGAGTTAAAGTACTGCACTGGCTTCCTCCATAGTTAGTATTTTGAGAAATTAAGCTATCAGTCTAAAATCATATCAGAATTAGTCATATTATAAAATATTTACATACTACATATGTATAAGGACATGGTTAGTCATAAACTTTATTTACCATATCGTTGCCCTGATAACCTGGCTTTGCAAGCATTTGCTGAACTTGTATTTGGTGTTGATTTTGATAGTGCGACTGTAACGCTGTACATTCATTGTATGTTTGATGCTCTTGTAAACGTTTTTCCTCTAGTTCCTGTTGCGCATTCATTTGCTCCATCAATTCTGTTTCCTTGCCTTCTAGTTCATGCAACTTTGAAGTTAATTCCTGATACTCTGCAATATACATGGGTGGTGGCTCCTGCAAGTTTGCAAATTTGGCATTGAGGGCATCTATGTTTTCCCTTGTTACGCGTATAACCAATTGAATGTTTTTTAGTTCATCCGAAAATGCATCGTAAAGTTCTCCGCTGTCATCCGAAGACGTTGAACTTGTCATTTTTGCTTTTCCTATTTGTTAGACAATAGTATTTACTTGTAATACTAGAAGCCACTTGCCAATAGCGATGGTAATTAATTCGCGTAGGACGAAAGTTAAGATTTTTACAGGATAATTTATATTTATTATGTATTTTTAGCCATCGTCAATTACGTATTTTATACATAGTTTCTGTACCTATTTACTACACAGGTTTGTATTATAAATTATAAAATAGCCAGGAGCTGCCTAGACATACTACACACCTAGTACATCCATTTGTATGTATGCATAAGTAAATTGCCTGCCAGGCAGGGAATAATACGAATCTTGACAATAATATAATTGTGTATTATTTTTATTTTTACACTAATCTTACACAATTTATTTTTAAGTACGTATACATATGTATGTAAAACCGAATATGTTATTTTTGTATCCGCATCCTCATAAACGAAAAAACAATTTTTTCGCGAAATAAAGGATCAAATGACTACACACATACATATGTACCCCCTGTTGGAATGCCAGACTTTCTAATATAGATTATGGTACAAACAAAATCCCAGTGTATTAGAAGCAAGGCGAATTCAGTATCAGGTGACCTTATCAGCCCAGCTGATTATCAGCTGTTGCTACCAAATTGAGCATTTTGAATCAAAACGTCAAAATTTGCTTAGAAATCTTCTGACAGGTTGGTTTTGTAGCATAGCAAACTACGTGTTGTTTTTTGTGTTGTAAAATTGTTGTAGCGATAAGGTCACCTGATACTGAATTCGCCTTGATTAGAAGTACATGCCCAACAATGATATGTGGTGCAAAATCTGTATTAAGTTTTATTGGCAATAAAAATACATCTGTATTGTGGTATATGTGCAGCATAACCTATTTGAGCAGTAAATAATAAAATTAATTAATATTATTTAAGTTTTGAAATACATATCGTCGTAACCAGAAACCAAGGCGCATTTATTAGGTGGCAGCATTATACCAGGTGACTAATGTCATTATACCAAGCCAAATGTCAAATTTGGATTGTGTAGGTATAAGCCTAAAAACATGCTTTTATTTGTGTATCCATAAACACCTAACGAATATTCAGTTTTGTATGGTGTTTGACATTTCTTATAATAAAGATACAATGTAACAATGCTACCCTGTTTTGAAAAGTAAGATGGTAATTTATGTGGTGATTGCTGTTGTAATATTTGTTGTAGAAATGCGGGTACCTGCTTGATGTTCCTTGCCAGAAGCCAACCGACCATATGTATATAGAAATGTATGGAAACGTATGCTGAAAACCACAGATCTCAAAACTGTAGCATCAGGGTTGTATTTAAAGTACCACAAAAATAATAGACGGCGCATGTCTACAACAACTACGGCCGAAGTTACATCTGGGTCACATGTGCCCAGAAAAGCGTAACCACTAATTACTAATGAAAAACTGATCGATTCAGGCATGTATTTATTGATTTAAACAGTTTCCAATCATGTTGGATTCTTAAAAATTGTCTATTATTTATGTATGAAACTGTTTAACTTATTAAATACGGGTCTGAATCAAACAGTTTTTCATACAAAGCTGCGTCTGCAAATTGATAGCATCTTTTGACAGCTTAGTCACCTGATTTCTTGCATAGACCTTACATTGGTAGACCTTGTTTGTCAGATGTGTTTTTAAAGTATGCAGTCAAGGCCTATTTATCAGGTCAACGCAATCGTCCTGATGATAATCTGTGTTTTCGTGTTTAAGCTGTCAAAAGTTATTTGCACCATATACTTTAGTTCATGTTTGTGTGTGTTTCTGACAACTTAAACATAAAGTTGTTTTGTGTATTGCTGTGTTTTTGTAGAGTTGCGTTGACCTGATAAATAGGCCTTGTATGCAGTGTTGTATGTTCTATTGTAAGTGTATTAACGAGTCCATTTAGATGAAGGTTAGTGGTTAGTGTTTTTCGTATGCATTTAACATTTGCTGTTTTTTTTAAGTTGTGTGTATATTTGTTTTGTGCTGCTAATGCAGCAACCCTGCTGCTGCTGGTTGAAAATTTATGCCAAATGCAAAACAATTCACCACGATGAAGAATTGGCCATTGGTCGGCATAAGTATGCCCGTTTAAATCAGCGCATCCAATGTGTATTAGTACGCGGTACACTTTGTTTCCATTGCTCTAAATTTTTCCCTTTTTGCTTTCATGCTTTTTTTAGCGACCATGTGCTTGTGCTCAACATATTTGGGCATAGCATTTTTTTTTCGCAAGTTAAGGAACGTTGTCTATTAAAAATTATTAAAACTTGGGTTTTGCTCTGCTAAAAATGGAAGAAGGTAATTCAGATAGAAATTATTGTTTGTTTCATACAGATTTGATTAAACGCTGGTAGGAAAATTCTCTCTTAGACTATCAGGCCTCCTCTTCCCAGGCCGCAGCTAAAAAGGTAGGCAAGCAGCATAACACCTTGCCATTATGGGGAAATGAGTCGACCATGAATTTGAATCCTTTGATATTAGCCAATATTCAAAGTTCAAGCTACTTTAAAGGTACGTGCAGAAAGGTACAGTAGCACAATGATGTAAATTGTTTTACTACGTGAAACGAGAAAAAATATGCTAAGGATGTGGTTTAATTTTCAGTTCACTTATTCAAACTGAAGACATACCACGAAGTTGTTGACGAAATTTATTACCAAGTCAAACACATGGAGCCATGGGAAAGAGGTTCAAGAAAAACAAGTGGCCAAACTGGCATGTGTGGCGGTGTGAGTTTATGAAATGTACCTTTTTCGTTTTTGATTAAGGATTTTCTTTGTCTGCATAAGGAGTAAAAGTGCCGATCGAAATGTTTTTGCGATTATATTTTGCATTTTGTGATTATTTTACTCTTTATGGTTTATTTTAAATGTTTATTACATATTGTTTCCAAGATTCATAACTTCTACCTTTAAACTAAATTTTAGGTTAGAGGAGTTGGAGCTGGAGGAATTGTGTCGACTGCTTATTGTTTGCTTTATAAATTATACACGTTGCGTTTGACTCGTAAGCAAATAAACGGTTTGATAAATCATACCGATTCCCCATATATAAGGGCTTTAGGTAGGTGGTAAGTCGATTGAGTAAAAAATCACTTTCAAGTAAATCGCAGTCATATAACAAACATATTTTTTTACATTTTATTCGCTGATATTGCGAGTTTCATAATGATTTTTAAAAATCATATTTCTTTAATGATTATGATAGGATTTATGTACTTACGGTATACGCAACCACCGGCTGACTTATACGACTGGTATGAAGAATATCTCCAAGATGAAGAAGAAATTGACGTTAAAGCCGGTGGTGGACAGGTGAGTCTATTGTATGATTGCATTTTTATGTAATTTCAAATGCGAGGGCTTTTTATGCAACATATTTGTTTCACACAAAATTGCAGACAATTACTGTGGGTCAAATGGTTTATCAGTTTTTAACAAAGTTAGATTGGTTTTCAACATTGTTTCCAAGAATTCCAGTGCCGATACAAAAACAAATAGAAAAAAAAATTGAACAATACTGTAGAGAGAATAATGTAACTGTTCACCAGTTAAACACTGGTCCTAATATATCCTCTGAAAATTTACGTGCTAACAGAGCAGATTTTGAGCCAGAAACTGAAAGTTACGGTGAAGATCGAGAACGGTGGCGAACTAAACCCGTTTCAAATTACAGGGGAGAACATGACGATCGTATTGAATATAGAACCTCTAGCAGGGAATATCGTGAGCCGCCTCGTGACTGTTCAAAACGTTGTGAGGTCAGATACTCTTCGCCGGAAAATGTTTACCGTGATAAAAGCAGAGAAAGAGAACGCTACAGAGAAAAACACAAAAAAAAGCACAAACATAAGCATCATTCCAGAAGTCGTTCTCGTAGTATATCACATTCGCGTTCCCATTCCGATCGCAAGAAAACTGAACGTGATGAACATCATCATCACCGTTCAAAAGGTTATAGTGATGGTTACTCTGAAGACAAACATTATCGATGAAATTAGATAAACTAACAGGAAACTTATTTAACACTTTTATATCTTAAATTCTTTACTTTAAAAAAATTATAGTTTCTGGTAACATGAACTATTCAAATCTTATTTTAATTTTTTTTTTGCTTTTTAAGTATAAAACAGCACAACAAACAGTTCATAGGTATTACTTAATTAACTTTTTTTTATTTATTTCAAAATCATTGTCAAGCTCAGGTAAATAATAATTTAACGAAGTATTTTTGTTGCAAAACTAATACTTATTCCTAATACATTGTTAAATATTGAATTTCTCTACATAAATTATTTATGCAGTAATATAACAAAGTTATTACAAATTTTACATTGATTTTAAAACTAAACATTTTGATTTTTATTTTGAAAAGAATTTTTAACTGAGTTGCACAAGAAAATGGTAAGACAAGTTTGATTATTAGTAAAAAAAAATTCTGAAATTTGTGTTGTACCTTTTATAAATGGAAAGTAGTTTTTATGAATACAGGCTGCAAACATGTGCTGTTGATTAAAAACTAACCATTTTCAATGATTTCATTTTTAATTTCAAAATTACTGATTACTTATTCCTGAGTTATCGAAGACAACCCAAAATTCTGGAATTAAGATGTTATTTCATTTACTTTGTCAAAATAATACGTAATCTTATGCACTTGATTCCATGTTATAATATCAATCCATTTTCGCAGCTTTTATTTCGTTTTTCCAGATCAACTCGTAACCTTCAATTATATCCCAAATTGATTTTTGAAAGATCTTTCTCAGCAATAGCATTTAGGCTCTGTAATGATCTACCCATTAATCTTACATTATATGATGATTTCTGATGATGATTTAAATCGTCAAAGTAATCATTATATCGGAGTTTACAAACGTTGAAGTCTTGTATGATATGAAATGTTAATATCAATTGTGTTGCATTATTCTGTTAGTTACGCTGTAATTAGAATCGAAGGAAATAGCTTTCGTATTGAAATGTAAATAACATATAAATTTGAACAGTTTTCGAATCGAATTATCATATTTATGTGATTCTATATGCTCGATTAGGATAAATTAAATGGAAAAATGTATATATGTATGTACATATGTATATGTGCGTAAATATGAAAGTCCCTTTTTTTTAAACAGGACTGTTGTACTGTTGGTTGTGATGGAAAACGATCGATTTCAAGACGATCGTTTTGAAAAGGTGTGATGGATTCCAATAGGTTTTGAGAATCATTTTAAAGCCAATCTCAAACTACTGACTTTAAAAAAGCCTTCTAGGGTAGGTGAGATAAAAAAATTTGGCGTTATGAAACAAAATTTGTGTGGAAAACTGTTTTATAAACCACTTATAAATCAAAAATATTTTTATGACAAAGCCCTAATACAGTTTTAAAACGAAATTCATCAAAAATTATTTAAAAACAAATTTTAAAGTGGTTGATAAAATGACTATGTAGTAGGCATATCGAACCTTTAATCGCTCTCAAATCGGTTTTGTGTCAATCGTTTTCATCACATACCTGATTGTATTTTGTTTATTTTTTATTTACTTTTGTTATACATATACCCATTATAAATAAGATTAAAACAAGTTAAATGTGTATTTTTAATATTGATTAAATTATTAATAAACAATTGATATACATACATACATATTGTATTAAAGTTAGAAATAACCCATCGTTATATTTTATTACTCCATACATTCTCAACAAGTACTAGCATGTATGTAGCAAATGATCGAAGATTTATAAAATCATGTTTGTATAAAATCGTCAGTGAGGGAAAGTAAAGATTTTTTAATTGCTAAAAACCAGGTCTATTAATTAATTTTTAATAATAAATACATCTTTTTTAAAACTGAATTTTTTATTTGTATGTGTTCTGGCTTTCACATCGTTTTCACATTTTTTCTTGTGAAATCGGATGTTAAAGCACATCCTACGCCTGTTTAGGTTGAATTTTAGAAAATAAAAATTAATAGTATGTGTTCTTGCATCCGATTTTAGATGAAAACGATTTTTAAATGGACGATTTCAAATTTTTAGCTTTTTTCGTTTTCACTTTTGACAAAAAAACTCGTATTCTTTTCACAAGACTATTAACAAGTGAAAAGAATACGAGTTTTTTTGCCAAAAGTGAAAACGAAAAAAGCTAAAAATTTGAAATCGTCCATTTAAAAATCGTTTTCATCTAAAATCGGATGCAAGAACACATACTATTAATTTTTATTTTCTAAATTTCAACCTAAACAGGCGTAGGATGTGCTCAAGTATTTCACTTTGGTTCCTTGATTTAAATTTTTCGGACAACGACATGTATGTAAATATGTACATGCATATGTATGTATGTTTGTAAATGTATTGTTTTGTAAATATGTAAGTATGTACTGCATCATATTTTATACATATCTGCATTTATTATTGTACATTTATACTTGCATATCGATGGTCTCATATAGAAAGGCTTAAACTCATATTTTTTACGAAATTGAGTTTTTCAGTGATTCCGATAGATTTCACACAAAATACACCTCTTCAGCGTTGGCTGAAGTAGTTAGCACGTTGACTACAAAACCGAAGGTCCTGGGTTCAATCCCTGTATCCGACAGTCATTAAATAACAACACCACGCATTTTTCTGTTGTGCATTAGTGTCCCTTTGTGTCAGTTGTTGTAGGAAAGTTCAAGTGATGAAGGCATAGTCACTGGTCACTGATCTATACCGACTTCAGCAGATACTAACCTAATGTAACATCAGAGCGCCCTCCTTCGTTGTGTAGCAAAATCATTGGCGAAGTAAAATAATCAATAAAATGGCTACAAGACACAGCTTCAAAAAATTAATACGCCTCATTTAACATCAGAGAGGCGCTGCAACACTGCATTAGTAAAAACGTGCGAAAAAGCAGAGTTGTAAAAGAATGAAGCTTTCCTCTATCTCTTCCTTCACCACCTGTCTTCTCTCTCACTATCCCTTTCCTAAAGAAGGTAACACCTAGTAATAGTAGTAGGCATTAATTGCCTGAGTGTTACTTCTCTTTATAAAAAAAAAAAAAAAAAAAAAAAAAAAAATTTATTGCAATAGTGTAAAAACTAACACTTTTACAAGCAGTTGTACAATTGATCATTATTACTTTTAAACTCACGTGATTTGAATTTTCAGAACAGGGGGCAAATTACGGCACTCGTTATCGAACGAAATTACGAAATATTTCAATAGAGTTTAAATGGTAATATTTTTGAATTTCGAATCGTATCGAATGCCGTAATTTGCCCCCAGGTTATATACACACACACATACATATGTATGAAAGTGGTCTAAGTCATATGCATTTTTCTTTCGAAATATTGCATAAATCTTAAAAAAACTTCAATAATTATTTAAAAAATATTAAGTAAATTTATATTAATCGGGACTAAAACAATTCTAAATTAAAATGTTGCATATTAAAAACGTTGTTTTATTTGTTCAAATGTAATCTACTAAATATTTCGACCAGAGAAATATATGACTTAGACCACTTTCATAATTAAAGGCATATATCGCACACTAAATCATAGTCACAACTCAAAAAATTTCAGATGCTGAGTAGTTGCAAAGAACGGTTGATACTGTACAAATGACGCAAGTATGTGACATAAAAATAAGCATAACGGTGTTTTTTATTCTTCAAGAAGACTGTATTGCAAAAGAAATTGTTGAGGTCGTCATAGATTTGTTCAATTAACTGGTTTATAAAAAAGTAAAAGCACTTATAATTTTGAGTTGTGACTCTTTATGATTTAGTGTGCGACATGTACTACATTTATACGCGCACTATTTGCAAATAAATGAACGCACTGTTTATACGGCATAGATAAAAGGTAAAAAACTTGGTAGCACTACTGAATAAAACTTGCTTATTTTTACAATGAAATAGTGTAAATGTACAAAATATGAAATAATTATATGTTTTAATTGTCAATATTTTATTTTATCAATGTTTTTGTGCAATATTTTATCTATTTATTGTTTTTTATTAACAAACATTTTTAAGCGTGACCACCTCAAGCATTTTATTTGCGAATAGTGGAATTGTTTTTGTGAGTTAGCTATTTGCAAATAAAATATGAGTTCGTCGTTTATGCGGCAACATTCTCTATTTACCAATAAGTCGCCCGTATAAACGTAGTAATAACCAACTTATAAATAAATAAATAAACTGTTGTAATCTCAGTATTTAAATCTTAATTATTACTGTCTTTACACAAAATTATCTCTTGACCATGAGGATGATCTAGTTGTTGTGATGTACGTTGATGATCTGCTTGTTGCTGGAAATAAATTAACTAGTATTGAGAAGTTAAAGAAAGAGTTAGCAATACACTTTGAGATGTCCGATTGTGGCAGATTGAAATTTTTTCTTGGTATAAAATTTGAACATCGACACAACGAACTCGTAATTTCGCAAGAGTCTTCCGTAGATAAATTATTAAAAAGGTTTGGTATGGTTGAATGCAATGCTGTCAAAAGCCCAATGGAAAAAGGGTTACAATTGCAACATGTCTCAGAGTCTGAAACCTGTCATCCCTATCGAGAGCTTCTAGGCAGCTTAATGTACTTGATATTATGCCTGAGAGACCTGATATATGTTACCCTGTCGGTTATATGGGAAGGTACCAACAAAATCCATGTGAAACTCATTGGCAGCACTTAAAACGAATTGTGAGATATTTAAAAGGAACAGCGTCACTTAAACTTAATTTTAAAGTTTCAAATGAAGAACCTATTGTAGGATATGTTGATGCAGACTGGGCGTCAGATGTGTCTGATAGAAAATCTGTAAGTGGGTATATTTTTAAAGTTTTTGGTTGTACTGTTTCCTGGTGCAGCAAGAAACAACCAACCGTTGCGAAATCATCAAGTGAAGCTGAATACATTGCATTAAGCTTAGCTACTACTGAAGCTATTTGGTTGAAAGGCCTACTTAACGACTTAGATGTTATACCTCAAGATAAAGCTGTTGTTATTTATGAAGACAATCGTGGCTGTATGGCAACGAATCTGGAAATTAAACGTGCAAGACATATAGATATTACACACCACTTCGTTCGTGACAGTGTTTTGAATAATAAAATCAAGATTGAGTATATTGGTACCCATGAACAGTTAGCAGATATTTTTACGAAAGCTACAGATGTCACTCGTTTCCAAAACTTTAGACGATGTCTGGGGCTATCTGATTGAGAGGGGGTATTGAAAATAAAGCAATCATAGAAATTTGTTTTATATAATTTGAAAAAGTTTTTGTCAAATATTTTCTCAGTTGTTGAAAACCCATTTGTTGAATAACGTTCGTCATTTTTTATTAAATTAATTTTATATATAAAATCTGCGTTTTATTTAATTAAGATTTAAATACTGAGATTACAACATAAACATTGTTATTTCAACCAATTCACTCGTCAAGTTGCAGATCCTAATACATAATTTAAATACTTGTAGTTGTAATTAAAAGACTCCACTCAATTTTTCAATTAATTCGTCACTCATGTCATCTGCGTACTCGCCAGCAAGTGCGTTTTATTGGTTGTTGTTCTCCATTGCTCGTTAATTTAGTTCGCGGCTTAATTTTGTACAATCCACATGTCAAAGTAGTGCTCCAATATGAAATTGATTTAGTCTCGATTTTGATTAGTTTCTCGTCGTGGAAAATAAAAATAATTGCTATAAGTATAAAATATAAAGTGTTAATAACATAAATATAAAATTTATTTTGCAAAAGATATAATAATATTAGTGAAAATAGTGCTTCAAAATAAAATCCTACAACAAAATTCTTCTAGTTGTTATACCAAATAAGAGTTCTTCTTCTTATTGTGTATTCATCATCAGTTTTGTTCTTGTGTGTTTGTTTTTGTTTTGCCGAAAATAAATTTTGTTAGTGGGATGAGAACAAAACAAAAAATGCAGTCGTGCAGAAAATACAGGTTTTTTTAAGAGCAAATGTCTGAGAGCAATATATCGTTCATTTATTTAATATTTGTTTTGTTTTAATAAGAGTGTGTGTGTGTTTGTTTAGAATGCGTGCTGCAAAGAGAAAAGCTGTCAACATTACTTAAAGGTAAATTTAATCAAAAAACATTCTGTTTTCTGTTTATAATAAAACTTTTAAAATATATACAAACATGTACACATGTATTTTTTTCTATTGGACAAAATTATTAGAATTTGAATTTATTTATTCATTTATTTCATTGTAATATAAGAGCCCATCTAGGGCAATTAAAACTATATTACAAAGTTATTTCTTGAATAAATTCAAAGAAAAGAATATATAACGAAATCGATGACATAAAAAATTATTAATTAAAACATCGATAGTTACAAAAAAAAAAAATAACTCTATAGTATCGATAGTTTTACACCCCTAGTACACACAACATACATACATACGTACACACATTGTGTGTAATTCGGTAATAGAGGTAAAATTGTTTTATATGTTATTTTTAAGAACAATCGCTCTAGATTTTAAGGTGTCATTGGCGAAAATAGAAGAAACATTTTGAAATCATTTTTATGAGGGTTGGTTCTTTATGGGTGTTGTTGACAAAACGAAAAGTATGAAAAGTTAATAAACCAACTGCTGCGTTCTTTGTTTGCAATTACTTTATGATTTGTGATTAAGGATCTGCTAAGTTTTCTTAAAATTTCCGTGTGGGAATCCGTCATATGATGGCTTTTATTTAATTTATGTTGTTGCCCCTTTGGCAAATTAATTTTAAATAATTGTAAAGGAGTCGTATTTTAGAATTTCTACAACTCACATTATTTATTTACCGAAATCTTGTTGTTGATGTTGTTTGTTTTGTATTTTTGTTTACTGTATACTCCCTATTTGCTGTTAATTATTTATTTTGTATAAATTAGCAGCTGTGTAAAAATCAAGTCCAAACTAGGGATGTAACGAATACCGATTTTAATTTTTTTAAGCCTACTTCAATGACATTAAAATTATGCTACAGCGTTAACTGCGGGGGTTAAAAAATGTTAAATTTTTATTATTATTACTATTATTATTAAACAAATGTCACTCACAATTTAATTTCACAAACACAAAATGATTATGCAAATTTTTTAAACGATGGGGAAACTTAATGCAACTTTAACGTATTGGCAGTTCAGTTCAAGTTTTTCCGGACAAAATATAAAGTGCACAGGAGACGATCAAATAAAACCATCAATCACTTAGATGTACATATGTATGTATGTGCAGTAGAGCGTCTCACCCAACAGGCAACAAAAAAGTGCCCCGTACACCAGCGAATATAAAGTATTGTTCCAAGGACATTTCAAAAAAATTTATTATTTTTTGCCGAACGTACGGGTCGGGTCGCCATTTTATTATTTTCGTTATATCTTCCATATTTACAGTCCGATCTTAAAGTTTGATATAGCGAATTTTTTTGTCTCAGGGAGGCCAATATTTTTGCTCTTAGGTCCATTGACCTCAAGTGTGCCGTACTAGTACTTACCCCCAAATCTCATTTCCTACCACCCTAATGTGACCCCCTAATGTTGGAAATTTATAGCTCGCTAAAAATCATAAAACTTTTGCTAAGAAAGTATTTCGATAATTACAGCACAACTATATAAAAAATGCTTTTATAAATTCATTGTTGCAGACCGTACCTTCAGTATTTACATTCAGATATTAAAGTATAATAAATACATCGATGAGTTTGTCTGTGGCAGACCAATTTTTTTTAATTAAAAAGTCTTTGACCTCAAGTCAACCAACCATCATATCTCAACTTATACAAAATAATTAAAAATATATGCGCATTTCTGGATCCTTGTGAAAAGCAAACCACTGTCAATTCGCGGAAGTCGAAACATTTTCCAATACATATCATGGATTCGTCAGTTGCCTGAAGACGTTGTACTTTTTCCACCCTGAGAATGTTTTGTTATCGATGATAACAGATGAAGATGCGATAGTGCGTTCAGCCATCTGAAGACGTTCAACAGACCCTCCGTCCTGTTATCCAAAATAACTCGTACTTTTTCCACCCTGAGAATGTTTTGTTATCGATGATAACAGACGAAGATGCGATAGTGCGTTCAGATTTCTATATTAAAATTTTATTAGCCCGTAATGATGCAACTGGATAAATTCGTCAAATGTTCCGTCCACAAGTTGTTAATTTTATAAACTTCGAAAGTGACTCATACACAGAAAAAAATATCATCAAAATGCAGCCAGCAAAACAAATTGTTCATAACTAATTTAAAATTAAATATACATATATTTATTTTATATAAAAAATTAAGTTGTTGATACGACAAACACAGAAATTTTTTTCAATAAACTGAACTAACCAAATTTTATGTTATACATGGCGCAAAAACTCAAACATTTTTTAATATTTTTTTTTATTAAAAATGTCAACTAAAGATTTTGATGCTGCTTATTGTTGATATAACAAATTAAAATTTTTCTAATCTATTAAATTACTCAACAAAATTATTTGTTAAATTATATCATAACGGAATACGCACATGTAGAAGAACTCGTATTTTGTGTGAATTCATTATTTGCTTATCTAATAACGATTTGCTCTTTAGCTGAGTGGTAAGTATGTACGTCAGTCTATTAGTCAAGAGATTGCCGGTTCGATTCATCTTAAACAACTTAAAAATTTAACACAAAACCAAGTTCTAAGAAAAAATAATAAAAAAAACCAAACAAAGAAACAACACATTAAAATTTGAAAAACAAATTCATTAAAAATTTTTGTTTTTTGTTAACAACTCAATTGTGAATAACACAATCATTTTAATTGGAAATAATTGAGTTGATTTTGTTTTCTTATGTTACAAATGCGTGTTTGTATTTACAAAAATCATTGTAGGTGCCTTTTTAAATAGTATTTTAATTGTATTCACAAATAAATTACTTGTATTTACAAATCTTTTTTTTCTGTGTACTTCAATATGATCAATTGGAATAAATTCGAATTGACAGAGCCGCCATGCTTGCAGTTCTAACTATACCCAAGAGCATCTGGAAGCATTACAATGTTTGCAAAATGTTCTAAACTCGAGAGCCGTCAATTTGAATTGACAGAGCCGCCATGCTTGCAGTTCTAACTATACCCAAGAGCATCTGGAAGCATTACAATGTTCGCAAAATGTTCTAAACTCGAGAGCCGTCAAAAATATAGCCAACTTGAATCACGTCGAGATATGATCGACTAAAATTTCTATTATTTTACTTTGCTTTTTGTTGCTTATGCCTTGTTGTATAATTTGAGGTATGATGTAAAGGTTATTTGAGGTCAAAGACTTTGAAAAAAATTTTTTTTAATCTCCTTGGAACAATATTGTATACGTAGAACTTATTTTTTCTGATACGGTCTAATGTGCAGTGTTGTTTTTTCAAAGCATTTTGATATTTTTATTTGACGGATGATTATTTGATGGTCTCCAAATCTGATTGAAACATTTTCATTTGCTTTGTGTTATTTGCTTTGTGACGACATGGAAAAGTGCGCGGATGAAAACAATTTATTTTGCATTTTATGGAAATTTACCATTGTTCACTGTAAAAAGCCAAACCATGAAAAGTCTACACAAAATTTTTTTTTTCGGACAACAAGGATGAATCCATTTAAAATGCCATTTTTAGAGTGAGCGATACTTAAATATGTACATATGTTAAAGTTATTATATTGTTACGGAAATGGCCGTCGACAAGATTAATAAGTGTTACGCAAGAATATTCGAACAGGGCCAATATAAAGAAACATCCAGAAGTATTTAAATAGATAACTAAACGTACACTCGTATTAACATACAAGCACTATAGCAAACAACTATATACACATGCGTAGCACATACATACGTGATTAAACGTAAACAAGCAACAACAACTACAAGGGTCTGCTTATTATGAAGATAGACATAGCTACATGCATACATACATACATGCCTGACAATTCCAACTAAAGGCAGAAATAAAAGTAAACAACCACTTAATGATGTATGCATATACACACGTATGTACATAGTTACCACATGAACTTAATTACGCGCTTTGTAAACAACATTGAAGATAATGAAGATTCGGTCTAGACTTTGCAAGAAAATTCTAGTGGTTGTTGTGCGAAGTATAAAAAGGGGTTGACGCATCCAACAGCAGTTCAGTCGCGATCAAAAGTTAGTTGGGAATAAGTCAGTTGCGAAGAAGCTCAGTTGCTAATAAGAATTCTGTTGTTAATCAAGTGAGTTGACAATTAAGTTGTGCGCAGTCCGTGATTTGTGATACAACAGTGAGTTGATATTTGAGTCTGTGCTTTACAATACGTGAGTTGGAAATTGAAGAGACTATAGTACAGTCTATAGTGACAGTTAGAGTCTGTCGTGATTTGAGTTTATTGTGGAGTCCCTTGAGTAAAGAGTAAGGGAGCAGTGGAAGCTGATAAACGTGTGTAAGTGAAGCCAGCGAGTCCTGATTAGTGTATCAACTGGGAGAGTCTGCCATAGAGTTGTAATTGGTGTATCAACTGGAAGTGACGGCAGAGTGAGTCTTGTGTGTGACGTGCAACAGAGAAAGCAGAATTGTGTCAACACTAGCGCAGCCGGTTGTCTGAGACGTGTATATACAACAGCAAAGAAGGTGTAGTGGTAACCAGTTGTGAATATTGAAGTAAACTTTGTGTTTGTATTTAAGCTCTTGAATTGAATTTAGATTAGTGGTATTTATTGATTAATAAAGAGTGTATCATTCTTAACCCTAATTAGTACACTGGGGTCTTTTATTTATTGCAAATCTACGAATCTACGGAAAAGCGTTTTTAACAGAGAATAAAAACGTAACAATATAACTATTATTAGATATGTACATACATACACCCAGAAAAAAGATTGGTTGGAAAATTGTTAGTCCAATAAAATATCATTTGCATAAACTAAATTTCAGTTCGCACAATCAATTTTCTGTTAATCCAAAAAACAATCCATGTTTATTGCCATAAGGGCATAATTGTAATAAAGATATGATTCTCACAATTCTTAAATTGATTGCATCAACCGAGCGTAGGCTTTTGCCATTACTAATTCATTGATTGGTTAACACAACCGAATAAAATATTATGAATTGGATGTTACTACCAACTTTTGGTATTGGCAACTAAAAAATTGTCGTTCTATATTAAGGTTAAAATAAACACTTTCTATCAGTTGCTGCAACTAACTATAGGTTGAGCCTACTATCATAGTTTATACTCGTTGCAGCAAGTTAAAAATTAACTTTTGTGACTTTCAAAGATATTATGATTTATGAATTCTCAAATGGTTTTTCAAAGTCTGTGCATAAGATAACAGGTTTGTGGCTGTTTAAAATGTGTGGTTGAAATAAATAAATTTAAATAAATAATAAAATAAATTAATAGTAAATTTCTTAAATTGTGTATTTTTATTTGCGTTTTTTGCTTATTTTATTTCAGCAAGGAATTCCAATTTTTCTCACAGGTACCAATTATGATGTTGTTTTAGTTATATTAACCATATTTTCGGTAGCAAGAATAACTTTTATTTCAAAATCCATACTGGTAACCAATTTTTTCTGTTGCTGCAACTATTTGGTTAAGGGTTATAATTAAAATATAGGGTACCACAATCAAATTGCAGTCGTCATACCAGAATTATATGATAGTTGGTGCAACCGCCAAAATTCGATTGGCAACAAATTCGGTTGTCTCAACGAATCTGTTTTCTCTGTGTACACACATACATACTTTTACTTATTATTAAACTGTGTAAACTGAGCAACAATTATAAAATGATAATTAATTTATGCATTTTTTTTATAACCAACTTATAAAAAAATATAATTCTAAACATTGTTATTTCAACAAATTCACTCGTCAAGTTTCACATCCTAATACATAATTTATCAATTTATCAATTATGTATAATTATTTATTATCAATTTGTCGCAATTACATAATTCGTCACTCATGTCATCTGCGTACTCGCCAGCAAGTGCGTTTTATTGGTTGTTGTTCTCCATTGCTCGTTAATTTAGTTCGCGGCTTAATTTTGTACAATCCACATGTCAAAGTAGTGCTCCAATATGAAATTGATTTAGTCTCGATTTTGATTAGTTTCTCGTCGTGGAAAATAAAAATAATTGCTATAAGTATAAAATATAAAGTGTGTTAATAACAAATATAAAATTTATTTTGCAAAAGATATAATAATATTAGTGAAAATAGTGCTTCAAAATAAAATCCTACAACAAAATTCTTCTAGTTGTTATACCAAATAAGAGTTCTTCTTCTTATTGTGTATTCATCATCAGTTTTGTTCTTGTGTGTTTGTTTTTGTTTTGCCGAAAATAAATTTTGTTAGTGGGATGAGAACAAAACAAAAAATGCAGTCGTGCAGAAAATACAGGTTTTTTTAAGAGCAAATGTCTGAGAGCAATATATCGTTCATTTATTTAATATTTGTTTTGTTTTAATAAGAGTGTGTGTGTGTTTGTTTAGAATGCGTGCTGCAAAGAGAAAAGCTGTCAACATTACTTAAAGGTAAATTTAATAAAAAAACATTCTGTTTTTCACATAACTGCATTACTATTAAATTTGCATTATGTACTATTAAAATTAAAAATTAAATTGTTATGAAAATGTACAGCGACATGTTGCATTAAGGTGCAATCAGACGTGCCATAACCATAACCATAGAAGAACAACCGTTCGAACCAAACTAATTAGCAATACTGTATTTGATTATACATAGGTGACTCGCCATAACGCCATAGCCATTACCATAGAAACCAATTGAATTTTTATTATGGCTATGGCATGTCTAATTGCAACTTTAATTCAAAGCTGGCCACCGAGAGAAATTTATTCACATATGTGTGTGTATTCATTTGTATAAGAAGCCGATTGATGTTCGGCACTCTGGTGCTACTTTGGGCATCTCATTTTGTCCGGACAAACAATGGGTGAATCCAGCTTAAGGCCTACAGTACACGGTAAAAAGCCACATGGGTATGTGGCGAGGACGTCGCGGGAATTTTCAGCATGTTGGTTGCATTTTTTTAAATTATCTACTAGTGGTGGCTACATGCCGTAAAATATTGATACAAATTTTGTTACAAAATACAAATGTGGCACATGTACCCGAATTGAATACGTTTTCTGAGGCAGCACATCTGTAAGCTTGGATTATCTAGTATATGTAGATACATATGTTATTAGTACACGGCATGTAGCAAATGTAGCTTCGTGATGTCGAAGTTGCGTCAGGGCCACATGCGCATGTGGTTTTTTACATGCCGTGTAAATTGAAAACTTTAAACGCGTTGTCTGGCAAACTAGTTTTTTGAGTTATGACGTTGTTTTATTAAATGAGCGATATGAACTCAGAAGGCACACAATCCTTAAATAAATAAAATAAAATTCAATTAACTGGCTGTGCAGCCTGTGCATTATGGCTATCGTATATTTAGTATGTGTAGCAATTCATCATACGAAAAAAAAAATAATTTAAGATATACATATGTATATATGTACATATACATACATACATATGTATGTATGTGTGTAAATTTTTTTGTTGATACGAACTACATACATACATATGTACTCGTATTATCGTTTCCTAGTTAAAATTTGTCATTTCCGGTCAGAGTTTTCCAACTATTAGCGCTTATAGCTTCAGCTTAATGACATTTAGATATTGATATGAAGATCTGACAATGTTAAATAAACTATTAGTAGCGATATGAACATACGTATTATTAAATTGCAATCAACAATAAACCGCTGACACTGTGGGTGGGTCTGCTTTCAGAAATATATTACAGCAAAAACAAATTTTAAATCTACATATTGTAGGTACCTGTAGTGTGAAAGTTTGACAAAAATGGAGGAAAACTGTATGATAGTAAAAGGAGCCATTAAACTTTGTCGCGAAAGTTTTTTGAAAATACTACATACATATACATATACATACATACATATGTATGTATGTGTGTAAATTTTTTTGTTGATACGAACTACATACATACATATGTACTCGTATTATCGTTTCCTAGTTAAAATTTGTCATTTCCGGTCAGAGTTTTCCAACTATTAGCGCTTATAGCTTCAGCTTAATGACATTTAGATATTGATATGAAGATCTGACAATGTTAAATAAACTATTAGTAGCGATATGAACATACGTATTATTAAATTGCAATCAACAATAAACCGCTGACACTGCGGGTGGGTCTGCTTTCAGAAATATATTACAGCAAAAACAAATTTTAAATCTACATATTGTAGGTACCTGTAGTGTGAAAGTTTGACAAAAATGGAGGAAAACTGTATGATAGTAAAAGGAGCCATTAAACTTTGTCGCGAAAGTTTTTTGAAAATACTACATACGCGTAGTAAAATCTATGCTAAGTCATAAATAATTAATTTTTTTATATTGTTTAATTCCTTTACAAGTGTATTTCTATTAAAGTGTTTTTTTTTTTCTGAAAATACATTAAGCAAATAATTTCGAAATCACTTTTTCTTTGCAGATTATATGTAAATGCATACGTGAGTGTGTATGTATGTACATATGTACATATGTATTATCTTACATATTCATAAATATTAAAAATATTTTAATATTGTAGATGTATCTAAAAACATCTTAAATTTTATTCATACCTGTATGTATGTAAAATTTACATTGTAAATATATTTATACAATATAAAAATGTTGCTCATACAAAATTTTAAACGCTGCTTCCTTGTATTAGCATATGGTTGTTGCATTGCAACAAGCAAAGCATAAGGGTAATTTTGGGGTAAGCAAGGAGCGAAAATGTTGTTGAACAAGTTTTATGCTTCAGTGCAACTGAGGAATGGTTTGTTTGAATGACCGAATGAGGGAAATATGATAAAAAGTACTTCATGAAAGAACGATTTTGGATGATTTTTCATTAAATATGCATATGTACAATATGTACATGTATTTTATAGTTCACGCCAAGAAAAAACCTGAAGTAAGAAACTGCAAGAAAATATTTAATATCAAAGAAATTTTAATAAGGATGAATATCAAATAAGCAAAATTGCCTGTTGATGATTTTCAAAGTAAACACGCAATGTTAATATTTTTGAAATTAATTATTCATCTACATATTTACGTGCATGCATGTTTGTATATATGTATGTACATATAAACGTGTGTGTATTCACACTCAGAAATCCTTTAACAATTTATAATTATTATTGCGAGTTACTGTGAAGTCAGTTTCATCGTGAGAAAAGTGTTTAAATTTAATAACACAAAATTTACGTTTCTAAATACAACATAAAAAATGTATATACATTTGTATACACATACATACATTCATACATATGTATGTGTACAATGTATATATGTTCATATGTACTATATGTATGTACATGTACATGCATTTAGTATACATACATATGTATATATTTTCATTTCCTGTTTACCGAAGTTTTGGAGCAGGATTTCCGAGGAATTTTGAATGTGAAAATATGTCAGTAAAAATATTTATGGAAGCGTATTTAACGATAGCGTATAACACGATGTTATTACATATGCAGAAAATCTTTAACAACAATTGTACATAAATATTTTAGTTCGGTTTACCATTTGATTGAATATGATTTCAATGTCGACCTCTCGACCTCATTTATAATATATACGATACATCGATGTTTTTCCGGTGTTTTAAAAAAATCGTCATTATACCACTTAAAATGTCGAGCCTTATTTTCGATTTAATCCTAAGCGACAAAAATTAAATTGTTGTTTTTTAATATTCAAATATGTTTTTGTACGTAAATTGTCGCTTACGATAAAATCTTACAGCCCGTATCTTAAAAGTTATCAATAATTTTGGCATTTTGACAATTCTAAACTATGGATAGGAACATACAATTTTAATTCCAATAAAAAAGTATGTTTTCGATAACATGTCGCTTACGAAAATGAGGCTCGATGTAGTCAAAAGCAGTTTGAAACCCACAAAATATAATACTGTACTGAATATTAGATCAATGCACGCAATACTCGAGCAATGTCCATGAGTACTCTACTCTGAGTACATTTCCCTTTTGCCTATATGATGTTTGCTAAACTGAAACACGCATGGGCATGCTCATGGTGTTTAATTTCAATGCTCGTGCAACGGTCTACTGAATATGAATTATGAAATTTTTTGTTATAGATTTCATTTTATTTACTTTTAAGTGAGCATATAGTAGTAAGTTATAAGCAAATTTAAAAAGTGAGACCATAAAAATTATATGAAAGCTAAAAAAACTCAAAAATTTCTCTGTCAAGAAAATGTTTTTACATCCTTGTATTACATAGTAAGAAAATAGGAAAGATTTTAAGGTGTACAAAAATAATTTTTTTTTGGCCACATTGGTATTAAATTGGCTTGTAAGACGACTTCTCATGGAAAAAAATTGTCTTTTCAAAATATTCCGCCGAAATTTCTCATATTCCCCTCATATTACTGTTTTAAGCTCCATTTAGTTCTTGAAATAACCTTTGGAAATACTATTTTTCAAATAAACCCATAAATTTTGAATAGGGCATAGATCTGGACCTTGAGATGGAGTATCCACAACTTTGCCGTAGTTGAAAAGACACTATGTTCTTACCGAAAGTGCCTCATGTTTGAGGTCAATACATTAATAGAAATTTAAAACTTCCATATTTAGCAGCTATAAAGCCAACCTTACTCGCGCTGTCAAAACCATTTCAACGTATTGATGTAGTTACGTTCCTTGCAATAAAAAATGGATGGATTCGTAATTACGTCCGTTTGAATTTCTTTAGTTAAGTCGTAATTTTTGATAGCAGAATAAATATATCGATAAATATTACGATTTTCGGTTGGTAAAAAGTTACTGAATCCAGCTACAGGTACTTACTGGTCTTGCTTCCATATACATACATACATACATATGCATATGTACTATATTGTTCTTCCACTCTGAAGAACTTTTTGAAATGAGGGAATGTGTTTTCTTAAATTAAATTAAAGCATCGAAACTTACACGATTATAACGAACAGTTGACAGACGTTTTTCAAAATATGTAGCTGTTTTCGTATCTCGTTAATTTTTAATTGCTTTCTAAAATTTAGTGAAAGTGAAAATTATATATTTGATTTTAAATACGGCCGTTATACGTTTTTAAGGTAAAATGCATTATTTTGTTTATGTTTTGTTACTTTTTTGAATTGTAGAAAATATTTGATCTAGTTATAATGAACTTCGCGCATAACGAATAAAATTGTCATCTTCCTCATAGTTCGTTACAACCGAACCCCACTATATTTATTTCAGGTAAATATTAAAGGCTGCAAGCCACAGCGATATCTAAATATATTTCGATTGGTACAATATTTAGCATATATACCTTTTACGATGAATGGGACAGGATATAAAAATATCATCTGCAAATAATTTCATATATATTTGAACCAGTCCAACGAGTATATTTATTGAATATTTTTGTATTTTTTTTTTCTAATTTAGCAAAGTTTTATGTGTTTAAAGCAAATATGACAACATGTAATAGAAAAAGGGTACAATACATACATACCTACAAAATCCCTTTTTCTAATTTATATTACAATAAACTACATTTCGAAAGGGTTAAATGTAAATTTCTTATACGGCTATGTGTGTATAAATTGTACTTATACTCGTATTTTGTACACTATAGCAGCATATGCCATAATAAAAAATTCTTTCTAAATTTATTCCTTTAAGGGAAAATAAATAAAAAAAAATTTTAAATTAATATATTTTTTGGTTCAACGTGTTTTCATTAATTTATTAAATCTTTCTCAAAAAGATTTAGTTAGTACGAAAAAACTCTGAAATAGAAATGTGCGATCTTCTTCGAAGCATGATACGGCTTTACATAGAAAATTTTAAATGTACCAGTAATTAGCATGAGCTGAACACGAAAAATAATTATTTATTATTTCGTTAGTTTCTGCCATTCACCATATAACGTTACATCTGGTTATTCCGAGGTACATATCACACACTAAATCATAAACAGTCACAACTCAAAAAAAAAAACTCAGATGTTGAGAAGTGCCAAAAAGGTTTCCGATATCATACGAATTAGGGTTCCCCACCTTTCGCACCTTTTATTCGTAATCGTAATCGAACCCATTAATCGCTCGATTACGATTAAAAATTTCGACCTTTTTTAATCAAAGAATTTATGTGAAATTTGCATAAAAACATTTAAACTTATTTTTTATACCGTGTTTTTTCTATGAAGTTATTCATTCATCATGATATAGATTCATCAGGTGTGTTCATCAAGTAATGAATGCGATAAATATACAAATTCAATAAAAAATAAACTAAGGAAGTATAAAAATACTTTGTTCTTGAAAAAGTTTTCTATCAAGAAATTGACTTTCCATAACTGGTTTTGCTTTTGATACTCATAAGTTATGATTTACAAAATTTATTTTATAATTTAACGGAAAACTTAAATTAAAATGCGAACATGACATGACAAAATTGTTAAATTTCTTTGGCTAAACCCATACAGTTCGACTAAAACTCATGACATCATTTATTTTGGATTTAATAAAAATTATAAGTATAGTTGTTTTTGCTTAATGTAATCGAGATTATTCGCAAATCGTAACACAGTCCAGTATTTGTCAAATTTTCTTTTGAACCTGAATTTGCGTTCATAAATATTCCGACAAGTTTGTTTCATCAAGTTTCATCAAGACATGGCTGGCTCCATGACGTGTGTGAAAGGGGACATAAAAACAGGCATAACGCCATTTTACATTGTTCAAGAAGGTGGCTTTGCAAAAGAAATTTTTGCGGTCGTTAAGCGTACTATTCACGGTCAAAATGCATGACCTGCATTGTAATAATATTAGTGAAATTTTGTTTGTATGGTGTGACACCGACGATGCTTGAAGCAAAATCTAAATTTTTTTGATTTTTGCACAAACATAACAAGATAAACTACTCAAAACAGTGGGTTATACAAAGAACTGTCAATTTCTATATGTAAAAAGTTTTTGTATGTACTCGTAGTTTGACAATTGCCTTGCAATTAGCTTGTAACAAGATGCTATTATTTATCGTGCAATACATGCATGTCCATGCTGGGTTTTTCATGCACACGTACACGATGATTGTGTCATCAATTTTGACCGTGAATAATGTGCTTTAGAGATTGGTTTAGTAAACTGTTTTTTGAAAAAAAAACAAACCATTTTGATCTAGTGTGCGATAAGTAATCTTCTAGTTTTAAAGAGTACCTTTTCGGTCCAAAAAGAAACAAACGGAATAATATAAATAAGGAAGCATTTATTGAAACCTCTGTCTGACTTAGACCTCTCTATAGGCATTTTTACGGCTATTTATTTATTTTAGTTTTGGTTAATAAAATAATATGGACAGTATCAAATTAGTCATGGAAATGTTATAAAAAAATAAATCAATTGTATTGTATAAACTTTTTCATCCCGGGATCAAGTTTTTATGTACATATGTATGTATAACTTAAGAACTATCTTTCTTTATAAATATTTACATGAACAAAGAGTGAGTGCATTTGGGGTGTGTACTTGTTTAGACATAATTCTTCCCTCAGATTACGAGTCATTGTCACGGTTCCAAACATTTATTTATCAAAATGAGCAATTGTTAAAGACAACATAATTTTCTTAAATAAAATGTCCACAATACCCGCAGAAGTCATGTTGATGACATTTGCAAAAGAAATATATGACATTAAAAAAAACAAACTAGAGAAATCACCACATTGTAAATGAAATGTTAAAAGGCTAATGAGAAATAAATATGTAATATGTAATATCGAAATGAAACTGACCAGCAGGAAAGAAAAACTAATCATCCCTTAATGAGTAAGGAAACAATTAAATCATCATGGATCGCTATTTTACGTGTAGAATTTTTTATTACATCCCAGTAAAAAAAATTGGAAGTCATTCCAAAGGAACTACATTTTCATTGCTTCCAAAAAATCGATATTTTTAATTTGCCGATAGTTAGCAGAAAACCAAGTAGAAGTTTATTTTAGTCATACAAAACCTTGTAATTCGTCAATAGTTTTAGAAATTACTCACCAGAATTTTTAAAAAATCGATTTTTTTGAAGAAACTTATGAACTAATTTTGGTCTAAAATTTTGAAGTTATTTGCTTAAATTTACATGAAAATACTGTTTCACGTTTAAATTCCTATAAAAAGAAACTAATTGTGAAAATAAGTAACTATCAACCATTTTTCCTAGATGAAAATATTATCATAGAACACAAAAAAGGAAATTTTTCTTAAAATCGCTTCCAATTCGGTGACCAGGCATCGAAAAAGATAACTTCTTGCAATGACAACCCTATGTAAAAATCATTACATCGGATCGAAATTTGCACTACTTCCAGATCGCAAACTCTACATTTTCATGACTTTTTTGGAGTGTCTTTTTTTACTGGGATGAAAAATGTTTTGGTCATCATGATCATCTCTCTCTGTACTTCGAATACGCTGCATCATACTTTATATTTACATACTTACGTCGCTTATGTCTCATTGTTCATACGCATCTAATAATACAATTAGAATAACATATCGCTCATTTACTTCAATAGTGTCACAACTCAAAAAAACTAGTTTTGCAAAAAACGCGTTTAAAGTTTCTAATTTACATACCTACAATGCAATGGAAAGATGAAAAAATATTCTTCTGTCAAGAGGTGGTGGTACAAGCTATTTATATGAAATTTTTACACAATATAAAATACAAAATGCTGAAATATTTTGCATGATTAACTCAAAAAATTGGTTTTTTGAGTTATGACACTATTGAAGAAAATGAGCGATATGTACATATGTATATGCATGTTGAAGTGTGATAAGAGTTGCAAAAGTGTAGAAGAAGTTTACGAGTATTTGAGGAGGGTTGCGAAAAACTTTGATATTAAATTAATGTAATTGCATTTTGACGCTTCAATGAATTTCTGATTGTGTATGGCTACAAGTACATATCTGCATATTTATGTATGTATATACGTATTCGTATGTATGTAGTTTCCTTTTCTGAAATTAACTTTAATTTTTAGGAGTTTATGAAAACAAATGGTTGTACATGACACGAAGAAACGTAAACAATATAATACCTTTCTAATGTTTTTTATTGAAATTTACGCTCTAGTAATTTATAGAGTATTTCAGAATGGTTCCCACTGCAACTTGTAGTATTTAAAAAGTATCTTAGGACCGCTTGTCACTTGCCATAATATACTATAATATATAATACCTTACCTATGTATGTATGTACATATGTATGGAAAAAATGTAAATTAAACTTGCTTTATATCATGATACAATAATTACATATTGTATTATACGTATTATTGCATCATGCTTTAGATCTTTTCCTTGAAAACCTTTATTTAACAGTAAGCCGAAAATAATTCAAAGATTCTAGCTAAGCCATTTTTTCTATATAAATCTTTTCTCCACCGCTCTTATTAGAAATTAGAAGAAGTTTCAGAGAAAAAAATTTATGAAATTTCATAAAACATTCATGACGTAAATTCAGCAATTCATTAATTACTCGTAAAATTTGATTACACAATTAAAAAATGTTGTTAAAAATCTCCCTTATTATTTGTCGACGTTACATCAATGCAGTACCAATAATTGTCTAATACTACTATTCTCTAAGGGCCATAAAATTTTAACAGCATGCCAATGCCAGTCAAATGATATAAGCAACAAGTAGACAATTGCCAATTTTTTTTTTGGATTTTATTGACTTGACATCAACAAATATACATAAATGTATGTAATATGGACAAATGAACAAAACTAAGTACATATGTATGTATGTATGTATGTATGTATGTATAAAGGGTAGAATTGGTAGCTGTCGAGGCTAGCCGAAATGTTAACGAACAAGACAGAAGGTAGAAGAATGGCAAGTCATGTCAAGATATTCAGCCCTGCTTCGCAAACCGATTACGACTAAATTTCTCGTTCTCAAAAAATTGATAATGGTCCTTCAGACGTTTTTAAAATCATACACGATTATTATATTCTTTCAGATATGATATTTGAAAAAAATAAAAATAAAAAAAATATTTCTATTTCTAAAACCGTGCGGTTTCAAATCGATCGGTTTACAGAACAGAGAGAGAGGTTATTCATACATTGCATAAAATATTGGGTCTGATCCCGGTTTGGGTTTGATCTACAGTTTGACCCTAGATTAAAGAAAATATTTTGGAATGCTTTTTTAATCTATTACAAAAAGGTTGTAGTCGAAGTTCGAAATACGCCAACAAATGTAAAGTAGAAATTTTAAGGATAAGATAAGAAATCATATAACTAAAAGTAAAGCAACAAGAGCGCGAAATCTTAATTTATCAACATTAATTTGACAATTTAAATGAAAAAAAAACCGTGAGAAACGTTGGCTTTCTATTTTATTTTTTCGTTCCTCAAGGATGTCTACGCAAAGCGTCTGAAAAGGTGTGTTTTTGCTTTCCAACAAACTTGTAATAGAAATGGAAGCATGTCACGATGATTAATTGTTTATAAAAAATACATAGACGTGTGTAAAATACCTCAAAATTGTCGTATCCCTAAAATTGCTCTGATTTTTACTAAAAGATGTACTTACATACATACACACGTAACAAAAACATATGTATGTATTAAAGGGTTGCACAGTTGGAACTGTTCACAACAGTTTTGCGTGTGTATTGGTTCTGATATGTTTAGCTATTAGCGTTTCTGTCTCTAGTAGGTATGGTTGTTTTTCAAAACTGTTGATGTGTGGTTGTATAATGAGCAAATGAGAATAACATGTTTGTTTGGATCTGTTTTTTGAAACCAATCAAATACGTAAAACTGCTTTTAACATACATAAGTACAACATGGTGTATTGAAAAAATTACCATTGTTGATGAATGAAAGACTGCTTTATGCTACTTTAATTTTTTTTTCATAACGTTTATTTAATATAATTTGTTTAAAAAAACTAATTGAGTGCTTTGAAGTTAAACACAAATATTTTAAATAAAAATAATGTGTTTTTTTTTTAATTTAAGTAAAAAGCAAATGCTTTTGTTATTCAATTTAGCCATTAAATAAAAAACTCATAAATCATTCATGAGTTTCACCAAAAAATTAAAATAATTTAATAAAATAAGGTAACAAAAGTAATTCTTTTTTGTACTTATGTACATATATAAAAAATAAATATACACAGGTACATACGAATTAAAAAAAAAATCAGGTAACAATAATTATTGTCTTTTGAATTTTAACATACTTTATGTAGTAAAAATAATATAACAAAAATTAATGTGATATAATTAAAAAATTAAGCAACAAAAACTATTAAATTTTTTAATTTAGACATAGGTACATCATTAAATTCAAAAATCAATTATTCAAGATAAGCATATAATATAAAGTAGATTAATTACGCAATACAAAAATATATGTATGTACATACATATATCTACATATGCATATCCATACATATATTTATGCATATACATACATATATATTATATCGAGTTTCTTGTATGCATATTTCATAGAAGAACTTCTAATGAATCGCAAAATTTAAGTCTCGTTTGCAAAAATGAGTTAGAGCTTTCTACATTAAGGTATCGGTATGTACATATGTACATATGTATATACATATGTATATGATAGGCTTAAACGAAATTCGGTTCTTTGAATTTATATTCACAAATAAAATTTCATTGAATGATTTTTCATTAGTACCAATTTGTGATCGTTTATTTGTTATTAGTGCCCGAGCTACAGAAAATATCCTTTCGGAAGGAGCACTAGATGCTGGTATAGAGAATATTCGGCAGCTTAGCTTATATAACAGCGGAAACTCATTTTTTCAATCATCCCACCATTTCAAAATATTTAAATCACACTGTAGGTGTATAATAGTATTTTTATATTTATTAACTTCCCTTTCAATTAAATTTTTGTTAGAATCAGTCTTATCTATAGGTTGTATATAAAATATCTGTAGGTTGTAAAAATAAAATATTCTTTTCGCAATTTTTTAAACTTTAAACTTGCAATTGATTACAAAATTGCCTAGACACGTTCAGGTTATACATATTGATATGTTTATAAAACTAGTTCAGGTCTAACTTAGTTACAACTTTGTCAAATACTGTTAGCAATACGTTAAAAGTCCCTGTTTGTTATTCTAAAAAAAGGCAAATAGAAATTATTTTTTTCGTAAAATATTAACATTTAGGGCTTGACCCACGATATCGACAAGGTCGACTTGTTACATTTGTTTTTGTTTGGAATGTAAATGTGTGACAAGTCGAAGGTTGTCGACATCGTGGGTTTGGCCTTTACACTGCAATTACACATGCCACTAGTGGCATGCAATTGTTGTATACGTATTATCAACGAAAAATTGTTCGAAATAGTCGAATCTCGAAGTTCATTTTAAAAATGTTGGCGAAGAGAACATTTGTATACTTCTCAAGTAAAAAAAATTGCTCCCATTTTGTTTATAGAGTTACCGAGTTCATTATATAAGCATATGTTTAGCGGAATGGTTAACATTTATTATTATAAGTATAGTTTTTATAATATTAATGCTCTATAATTAACAAACTTACATTTTTTATGTGCAGTGCAATAAAAAAAACACAATAATACATATAACAAGTTTTAACTTTAATTTAAATTTCACATTATTCCAATAAATGTGCATCAAATGCTCAACACGGTAACACTTTTCTTTGTTTTGACATTCAATGGCATGCAACTGCCAAATTTTCACTGGCATGCAAATTTAGCTGCCACTGGAGCTGCCATTGCGAAAAATTTGAGTGTGTTAGTGAAAAATCGTGAGTGTATTGAGTTTTTCGAAATGGCATGCCACTATAGTGGCATGTGTAAATGGTATGTTAGTGAACTCTTAGCTACATTATGGTATGTATAGTCACATATGTATATAAGTACTACCACCAAGCCTGAATTAGCTGTTGGGCAAAAACTTGAGCGTGTACTGATTTTCTAAGTCTATGGAGGCCCATAAAGTTGGTCATCAAAATCACTAATTGAGTTTATAGTTTTATTAACCTTTGATAGTATAATAGAACCTATACTGTCAAGTAGGTTCTATTGTGTTCAGTGTTCCTTTCACTGTTGTACATCTTAATTAATCAAGAAAAGCTTCAAATATCTGCGTAAAAAAAAACAAACCAAAAATAATTGTAATAATTATTTACTTGGCAAGTGTTAATAACATGCACAAATTACACAAATTATTAAAAATACTGACTAAATCCAATTAACTTGAATTTTCTATGCATATTTTGTAAAATTAAAACCATTTTTTGCATATACAATATAAAATATTATGTGTACAAAAAAGTGTCATTTTACATAGTAAATGTGTATGTTCATAATGTGAACAAAGCGTAAGAAATATTTCCTATGGCTTTCTGCTGCTCATCATTTATTTGTTGTACCAGTGTTTATTTTCATATACCTGTGTTACAATATGTTTTTGTGAGCAAAAACATATACAAACAGTTCCTAAGCAGCAATACAACAAGCAATTGTTATCTGTTTTAATTGTATTGCCATTTCGAAATGCAAACACACACAAGAACTGTTATACAAGTTCTCTCGCTCTCACCACAATTACATGGTACATACCTACCATGGTGTATGTGGTTTGTCTATACTTATAAGTATACAAATGCAACCCTTTAGTATGTATGTATGAAATATAAAGCATTATCATTATTTCTTCTCATCAGGATTGAAATTACACATATACTTACGTAGATATTTATTTAACTATGAAGGTATGTACATATGCATATACTTGCAGATTACATGCATATGTATACTGGTTTCGGGCCGAACGTCCCAACCCCTGCAGAAAATGCGAATAGTGAAATTGTAGTGATTTACTAGTGACATTGTCAGTAGTACTATTGACCAGGTGTATCCCAGCCAATGTAATTATCTATTAACATTTAACATTAGCTTGTCATTGAAAATCCACCACTAGACTGTAGCAATACTGACTAAGTAGTTCTTTTGGGACCACATGGAGACATTGGAACCAAAGATTCACTAGTAAATTTTAGGGGCTCCAGTCTACAATATCGATATTTCCTCGCTCCATATCAACAGTAAAATTGTAGTGATTTACTAGTGACATTGTCAATAGTACAACTAAATAGATGTACCGCAGCCAATGTAATTGCGTATTGACATATAACATAGGGTTGTCATTGAAAATCTACCAGTAGACTTTAGCAATATTCATTTACGTCCATATGGAGACATTTGAGCTAAAGAATCACTAGTACATTTTAGTGACCCTCGTCTACAATTTAATAAGGGTTGGGCCAACAAACTTAAATACATACATACCTAAATACATATGTACGTACGTTTTTAACATTATTGCATAGCATAATAAAAAAGAAAAACAAACTATTGGCAATATCAACAGAAATACATTAGAACTGTTGTCTCTAACGTATCTCTACTCGCGCATAAAAGGAAAATTGTCGACATTTCAACTAGTGCAATTGTCGCTAGAGAAAAGAGTGTTGACATAGAGACATATGGCACTAGGCTGGCTAGAGGGAACGTTTCACTTTAAAAATCCTAGTACAACATACACATGTATGTATGTATGTATATCTCGTATATGCACATTCATGTTCTTAGAAAAATAAAAATATTGGCGCGAAAATCTAAATTGAAGTTCATTCCGATTGCGAACAAACAATACAAATTGTGCAATGTTATTTATCGTGTTTTTTTGTATTTTTCCTTTACAAGATTTGCTTCATTAATCGTTTACAACTGGCATTTGTATTCGGTTGGGATCCTTTGCAGGACTAATAAGATTGCCTTGAGTATATTGTATCGTTGTGTGTACAAAAACTAAACTTCCTTCATATATGTACATGCATGCATACATAACAAAATACATACATACTTACATACATTCGTACTTAAGCAGCTTAAGACATTGATTGTTATAATTTAAGGTCTACCTACTACACATTTGTATGAACGACATGCAGTAAAGGGCCCTTGACTCGTGCTGGCGAAGACAGATGTTCTTATTGTCGCTTGAGTTATTTTTTTTTTGTATTATCGCATGGATTTTTAATTTAGTTTTGTTATTAAATACTTAATTAAATTTAAATTTTGCACTTAAAATTTGTAAAATTAATTTCGCCGAAAAAAGTTGATCTAGATTAAAAACTTTTTTTCAGCGTTTATTGTGAAAGCTTCTCTGAGCTTGGGAGGCGCTGTATTTCTTCTTCTTCTAAATTGATTTCTTCTTTAAAATCTACCCTCTTTTCTAAATTAACCATAATTCTTTTGGTTCTTGTGTATCTGCAGATGCAAAGGTGCCAAAGTCATGGAGCACTTGGTTGCAGGCAGCGGCAACCGCGACACTTTCGCCAGCAACAAAAAGGACACGAACTAAAAGAATTCGTTTAAAAATATACATAAGTAAGAACTGCTTGCTGATAGTGCACTCAAAACGTTTGTGTTTATTACTTAACAAAGTCTATACTTTCATTTTCATCAGAAATAAAACATAATGGCGGTATTCGGTGCTTGATGCAAATGGTCTTGTGTAATTGTAAAGGCAAAAGATCGTTGCGTTTCTTTAGATTGGTTGTTGTTGGATTTTAAAGAAAACCTATCCCAGCGGGAACTAGAAGGAGTTAGGATGCCTTCTAGAAGGCCTCTGTATGCCTTCTTTTGGATGTAGAAGGCCTGCTCGCTCCATTCCATACTCATATATTTTTTACACGAGTTGTCATTGCGGAGCAGGCCTTCTGTTCTTGCTTCCTTCGCAAGAGATGCTGGAAGGCCTTAAAATTAATGGATTGTGCTTTTATTTCCGTAAAAAACAAAACAAAACATGTTACTCTTTCTCTTCTCCCTTCTCATAGAAGGGAGTGTGTAATGTGTATCGTATCTTTTATGCGAAAGATCCCTTTAAGGCCTGCACCAAGAAGGTCTTCTGAGTTTTACCGCTGGGATGATATTTTGCATTTACATTTGCGCAATACCATTTATATCAAACACCGAATACCGTCAATTTATTTTTATAATTTTACACAAAATTATTGAATTTCTTAACAATGTGCGTACGCTCAGGGAAAAGCTGCAACTTAAAAATAAGAACGCGTTACATTAATTCAATAATTTTGAATATAATAGAAAATGTATATTGAGATACTCAAAAATAAATAAAATGAATAAATTAATACTGTAAATTAATATTTTTCCATATTGAAATAAGAAATTTCAACATGACTAGACTTTCGTTAGTGTTTCTTATTAATTCAATATGGTTTTCATTGATTTTAAACTGTTTTTTCCCTGGGTGTATGACATGACAGATGTATGTATGTATACATACATATATGTATGTTTGCATGTATGTATGTATGCATGTATGTATGTATGTATGTATGTACATATGTATGAACTAGTACATTATCATGCCTTTTGGAATTGAGAAAACCATTTTCCAAATTGTCAAATATTATGTGATTACAAGGAGCGGATCGAAATGTTGATGTTCTTGTTGTTTGCCTTTGACTTAAGTGCATCGATAAAATAATAATTAATTGTCTTGTTAAATATGCCCTTTGGCAATAAACTACTTCAGAGCTGGCCAGCGAAAGAAACACGAGAAAAATGCATTCGCGTATGTGTATTCATTTGTATAAGAAGCCGATTGATGTTCGGCACTCTGGTGCTACTTTGGGCAGCTCAGAACTACTTACATATGTATGTATGTATGTATGTATAAGTATGTAGTTAGTATATTCACCTGCTCAGATCAATTATGTACAAGTTGAATTGGTGTTTCGTTTTAGATATTCTCTTCACTTACAAGCTGTGAAAGGTAAACAAAATGATTTTATTTAAATGAAAACCACCTGTTTTTAAATGCCACAGTAAACGATACGTTATTGACTAGAAACATTTTCAGATGTCGTTTTAGTTTCGACTTCATTTTCATTTCAAAGTTCTACTCATACGGCACCCATATGTTCGAGCAGTTTGTTAGTTGGTGAGTTACATATACATACATATTTGCGAATATACATATGTACATATGTAAGTATATGTATATATGTATGTAATGTATTTAAGAATAATTTAGTTCTGGTCTGCTGCAGTAGTGCTACCAAAAGGACCTTATTAGCATAAACAAGGTATTTGGTTTAATTAAATTCATCCTATTGTAAAGAAAGCAAGGGAAAGTTTAACTTTGAAAAAAATATTGATTGTAGGTGTAGAGGAAAACATTGTCTGACGTGATACTGGTCACAGGTGGTCACATATATTTAAAACTCAATTATATATTTTATAAAAAAGTGTAATTTTTATAACGGTTATTCCGGACCAAGCATAAATAATTTATAATTAATATTTCATTAAAAAAAAGTATATATGTATGTACATATAAAAATATATATTAATGCATTATGTATTAATAAATAACAGTAACTATTGGAGTCTTCTCTCAACCATGTTTTTTGTAAAAAGAAAATAAGTTAACGCGTATAATAACTTTTAATTTTATTTAATAATTCTTAACAATTAAAACAAGGAAATTGAAAAAGGTTCAAAAATTTCAATTTAGTTAAGCATTTAACTAAATCGTAAGGCAAAAATTAAATGTTAGTCAAATTATATTTGATTGAAATTTTGTAATGAATAACTAAATTTTCTTTTCATATTATCGTAAGTTTTAGTATTATCAGTCGTATGCTCTAACGTAGAGTTATCGTCCTCTTCTTCGTAATCACTAGAGGAATTATGGCCACTATCTGGGCTGAGATTGCGCAGAATTCTACATGGGTGTATTTCATTATGTACAAATACATTATCAAATGCTTTGCTTATTTTGTGAGAGTGCGTACAAAAAGTTTGAGCTTGTGCTGCGTCCTTACCAAAAATCTTTTGGGCTGAACTTACGACACTCTCGCTAATTTTGCTAAGTTTTCGCTTTCTTCTAAGACCATGTTGTCGTCTCAATTCGCCAGGCTTAATATTTTCTTGCAATAATGGAGAACATATTTCTCTTTCATTAAATAGAATCTTTTTCGTTAATTTCGCTCTTAATATCTGTTCCTTTTGTCTGTAGCGAGCCTTTTCTGAATCCCAGACTTCATGCAAATCACTTGCAGGATCTTCGGCTGGTGTATAAGTAGGTGACATGTTTAATTCTTGCTGCGGAATTCTTTGAGCTTTCGGAGGCTTTCTTTCCTTGCGATTGCTTTCAAGAATAGCATCAATCATGCGTTCTAAAGTGATATCTCCCATTTTAGTTGAGCTTAAATTAGATTCTTCCACATAAGAGGGAGATTTCAAAATAGACTCGTCAGTATTACGAAATGTTTTTGTTTCCAGAGATACTTCCTCGTTAACGTTATTCAAACTCTCCTTGAGGTGAGGTGTTATATATCTCGGCTTCTCAAAGTAACTATCGGGTATGCCAACTCCTCTTAATGCCAACATAGGACCGGGAATGAAAGCACTTGGTGAATACTCTACGTCGAAACTCGGCAAAGTAGAAGCATAATTATTTGGTAAATTTTTGCTAGTTTGAGCCCTCTCAGGCGTTTTGAATGCTCTCGATGATTCTTTATTTCCTGACAATATTAGGGGTGAATTGCATAACAGTTCGGGCGTAATATCACTTAAATCTTTTAAACTACCCATTTTACTTGAAGGACTCTCTAAAAATCTCGTATTAGATGTATGTAAAGGCGTAGAAGTGTATTGACTATCCTTTTCAATCCAAGATGCTTTGGTTCCTAATGTGCTCAGATCAAAAGATTTGCGCTTCAGACTTTTTCTTCGCTGTTGTGATGAGGAGCCCGAGCTTCCCGCAAGTTCCACGTTATTATTACCATTTTGCAAATATGTTTGTCGGGAACCATTAACTGCCCATTTCAACATTTTAAAATATTATTTCGTGTCAACACTAAAAACAGAAATCAAAAACAGATTTTCATTTCTACAATCGATAATATGAAAGGATATTGAAAATTTTAAAAATTATAATTAAAAGTCTCGCAAATTATCGAGCCTTATTTTCGATTTTATCGTAAGCGGCATGTTATCGAAAATATATTTTTTTTATTGAAATTAAAACTTTATAGGACTACCCATACTTTATAATTATCAAAATTCCAAAATTGTTGATAAATTTTAAGATACTGGCTATAAAATTTTATCGTAAGCGACAATTTACGTATAAAAACATATTTGAAAATTTTAAAAAACCTTCTTCTGAACAATTTAATTTTTGTCGCTTACGATAAAATCGAAAATAAGGCTCGGTATGATCTGTTAACAAAAACTTGTTGCTTTTTTTCATAAAGCAAATAAAATTGCGCGCAAATTTTGCAATGTGTGTACATAAGTATGTACATACAGTACATATGTATGTATGTTTACTTCTTATTTTTGAGAATGAAAAGAATCTTTAAAAGAAGTATGTATAAAGAAGCATACGAAACTAAATTGTGAGTTTCATGTGTGTTTATGTTTGTATCTTATAATAAGAGCTTTCTGAAATTAAGCTCTTGCATAAATTCCAGCTGCGCAAGCAAAAATAAAAAAATAAAAGAACGTATTGTGTTCATGAAGAACAATAGAAAAAGTTCAGGTTTTACAAATGATTAACTTCCCTTCAAGAATAAGCAATTGAAATAAAATCTCTGCAATTGCCAATGTGCTTTGGATTTGGTAATACTCGTTCGTATGCATATCCAAATTTGCATTGAATTTATTTCAAAAGTCAAAAACTTTTTTATTATTAATATTGTATTTTTCTTTCTTAATTGAGAACGTTTCAAGATTTGGTGGATGAAAATATTAGATTAAAAAATAAGTGTTCATTAAGAGGGCTTTTAGGTAGTTATGAATTAAAGTATTCATAAGAATTTTGAGCATTTACAGTCCAATCAATTATTTACACACAATTGACTTGTCAGTCAAGTATTATTCAGTACTTAGATATATTATTTAACTCACCTTAATGTAGTGAATGTGAAAAAACCAATAATGTTTCCCCGGTGATAATTGTTAATCCAAAGGATATGAAAACTTTCACTGCAGTAGATATTTATATGCATACGTATCTACATAAATAAACTATGTGTTTATGTTTTATACTGCAATGTATTTTTTTAATTATTAATTTTTTACATACTATGCGCTTCTTTTTGTATTAAATTTAATGCACACACGTGTTTTCGGTTCAACTGTCGCAATGTATCTGAGCATAAATGTGCGACTGACACTGTTCGGCTACATCATATGTATTTTTCTCCTTGCAACCACCTTAATTATTTCTACCCAGTGTTGTTAGACATTTTTGTTCCAGAAATCGTCAAATTTTAAAAATAAAATCGTCACAGTTTTTAAACACAATCGTCAAAAAAATCGTTATACAAGACTTAAGGCTCAGTTACCCGACTGTAATGTAAAGTAACTGCAATGTAGGAAACAGCTGATTGATAATTTTATATGAAAAGTAGTTTACGTTACATAACATCTCTATAACCATTTACATTACTTTTCACATAACAATATCGATCAGCTGTTTCCTACTGTTGCAGTTACTGTACATTACAGTCGGCTAGCTCAGCCTTTATAAGTCTTATTAATTAACTAATATATTATATTACAAATAGGAGAATATATTTGACAGGGTTGTCAGATAGGGCGATTTGTCAACTAGTTTGGCGTCTAAATGTTTGATTTGGCGACATGGCGATTTTTCTGCAGATGTTGTTGTTGGCAATTTTTAACAAAATTGAACTTCAACATTTTTAAAAATTCAGGAAAATTAGTTTGTAGAAGTAGTAGTCTCAAAAATAAATATTACTAGTTATTTCATCAAATCGTCAAAGTACGAAGAATAGTTAAAACAAAATCGTCAATCGCCTTTTTGGAAAATGGTTAATAAAAATCGTAAAAATGACGTAAAATCGTCATATCTAATAACACTGTTTGCACCTTTAATTGTACGCCCCTTGAAAGAGAAAATATATTCAATAAATTTATAAAAATTCTCTTCAATAAATCCTGTGGGCACTTATACGTAAGAGTATAGTAATAGTTGTTGCTGTTAATGTTTATGTTAATATTTGTTTGTGTGTTACAAATTGCAACACAGACGAGTGTTGCCGGAGACTTTGGAAACAAATTAATGTGAACCATTATAACTCTAGGACTTTTCTGGAGAACACACCGATACCAAAATCTGCATCATGAGAAAGCTCCCATTGCGCTACAATTTTTGAAATTCTAACAGCAGCAGCGCCTTTCGCGCTAGTTTTAGCGCGTTTTAACTACGCCAAACGCGCTTTTTTTCGTCTTAGCGCGTTTAATAAAAAAAGCGCTAAGTTAGCGCGTTTTGATTAAAGTCAAAAATATCATCTCAGTTCAATATCTTTTTACTTTTTTGTATAAATTTAACTTTTTTGTTTAAATTCGTTAATGATTCAGATGTTGCAAATAAAATTCTCTTGACTGTGGTTAGAATTAAAAACGCATTTTAAAATTGTAAATGGCAAATATTTTGAAATTTCACAGTTAAAAATATGTACTAGTACTCGGACCCAAAAAATTTGTATAACTTATTAAGCATCTATTCTTTTTGTACTTCAAAAAGTATTTGAATCGCAACACTATTCGACAATTTATATAAGTTGTAACAAAGTTTGACAAATAAAAGTAAAATAAAAACTAAGAATTTCAAATATTTGTAAGGCAAGACTGATTCTGTATTAAATGATTTTAGTTATTTAGGATATAATTTCGAAGAAGCACTATTGCATAATCTGAAAAAGAGTTTTCAAATTATATAATTGATATGGAAAAATTGGACTCGAAATAAAACTAAACATAATAACAATATTAAATGTTACCAAGCATATACATACATATTCTCTAGACTGGAGCGAAGTAGTTATTTCAAAAAAAGAAGGAGTTGAAACTTGAATAAAATACTCCGGTACTGGCAGCCCTGTCGTGAAAACACCCTAAAAAAGAAGTAAGAACGTACATAAATTAGGGCATTTAAATTAAAAGAAAAAAAAAGAGAACAGAAGGCAAGAAATAGAATAATACCCGATACATTAAAAATGCCCAAGAGAAATAGTGAATAAGAAACAAACAACTACAACAATATAAGACTGAATAAACGATGAATGAGAAATCTAGGATTTCAAGCCCTTTTTCAATAAATTGCCAAACAATTGCACAATTTTCTGTAAGATTTCTGTGTCGCATCAATCTTTGCTCACATTTTATAGGTATGTAGGAAAAAAATAAACAGATTGAAGTAATGATATAGAAAATATTAGGAATGACCCGTGTCAAAGGTATTAAAGACATAAAGGCACACAAGCAACAAATTTTTTTTCTTCACTAAGCCGTAGATTTATTCTTATTCTTATTATTATTACTATTTTTTTCTTTTTGACAGCTGTTAAGATGAAAATGTTGAGGTGGTTGAAGACACATAACGAAGTTGCGGAAAATATAATGTGAAGTTTTAGAAACATCTTGCATTCGCTTAAAACTTAAACGTGCATACATACTTACATATGTACATATGAATGATGTAACTACGTGCATACATATCTAATATGTCTTCACATACATATGTATGTATGCACGTGCATAAATAAATTAAAATTAATTTTTTTTAAATCCAGAATATGTGTCACACTCCTTACTGCCCACTTAAACGCAGGAGGTGCCACGCCATTAAGTCATGAATTTCTGAATTTAGGGTATAAAAGCTCTTAAATCTTGTAATCTTGTTTCGATAACATGCATTCATTAATTAAATTTTTTTTCTGCATAAAAAATTAATTTTCCATTCAAACTTAAAATTATCCGAATCAAATATTAGTTTGTTCAATTTGGGTCCTGGAAATGTATTTCTTTAAACTAATATCGTCTTAATCTTAACTCTTGGTAAGCCAGTTTGTTGGCGAAGATTTAGATTTGAGATAAACATACAGTACATAGTTAAAACTGCTTGGAGCCCAATTTATGTAACTTCTTCTGGATATAAATTTTCCAGGAAAGTCTTGCCCCTGTTTGGATCCCTAATTCTTGCACCAATCGAATTTTGTAAAAATGCATCTTTAGGTCTTTGTGGAAAATCAATTCGGTATTACGACATTATATGAACACTTAGAGCACTTGTGCCCTTCCTAATTGGAAGGTGAGCATCATCTAAGTGACGCAAACCTTTAAGATTGCAAATTCTGATACGCCCTACGTCACATGAAGAACAATCCATATTGATTGAATTCTAAAGATCCACGCTACCGATTGAGTTCATGCAGTAACCCAGTAAAAAGAATTGGAAGTCATTCCAAAGGAACTACATTTTCATTGCTTCTAAAAAAATCGATATTTTTAATTTGCCGATAGTTAGCAGAAAACCAAGTAGAAGTTTATTTTAGTCATACAAAACCTTGTAATTTCTCCATAGTTTTAGAAAATACTCACCAGAATTTAAAAAAAAATCGATTTTTTTTAAAGAAATTTATGAACTAAGTTTAGTCTAAAATTTAAAAGTTATTTACTTAAATTTAAATGAAAACACTGTTTCGGTCTTAAATTTGTATAAAAAGAAACGAATTGTTAAAAGAGGTACCTATTTACCATTTTTCCTAGATGAAAATATTGTTTGTCATAGATCACAAAAAAGGAAATACAAATATAAACTTTCTTTTAAGACACATACATATACATACATATGTATGTATGTATATGTATATGTATATGTATGTATATGTATATGTATTAGGGATGGGCAAAAAATATCGATATATCGAAATATCGATATTTGAGAAAATAAATATCGATATATATCGTCGATATTTCAAAAACCTATATATCGATACATCGATTCTTATTTACGAGTATCGGGTTTCGATACTTTTAAGAGCTATAGCCGTTTTTTAACTGTGACCCAACTAAGGCAGGTGACTTTTTGGATTGTGTGGGGATAAACCTAAAGGCAGAATTTGTTTTTACTTTCAGTTCTGTTACGAATCAGCTGACTCTTTTTGGTTTATAAAAATCATATACATATGTATAAGCCATTACTTTTTCTCTCCTTAATTCTGTTATGTTGCGCACACATTCCTCGATGCATGTCGGTATTCACTTTATGAATGCGATGGTAGAACTATTGCTAAAACTTTACAACAATTACGCCCGGGAACTGAAATTGTATTATTTTTTTGACATGTCTTTATAAACGTTAAAAACCGAAAAGTTGTTCCCACTTTCCCAGGAAATAAAAAAGTCCAGGAAAAGAAAAAATCTAATAACAATGGACGATGCAAAACTCATCACTTTAGTGGAAAACTGAGACCAATCTGGTTCGACAAAGCTGATCATTTATTACAGAAAGAGTAACTATTAAAATTTAGAAACAGAATAGCACAGCACAGAGCAGCAGCAGAAAGTAAAGACTAATGAAGTCTTAAGGAGCTACAGTAGGTTACGTATAACTTAAAATAAATAGTTCTTTTGTATTAAATTTCTTAAAGTAAGTAATTGTACATTCGAAATTAATGCAGCAAAAAATATCGATATATCGAAATATCGATGTTTTCAAAAAATATATATCGATACTGTTCAAAAACATCGATACGATATATATCGATACATTTTCTTCATTTGCCCATCCCTAATATGTATATGTATATGTATATGTATATGTATATGTATATGTATATGTATATGTATATGTATATGTATATGTATATGTATATGTATATGTATATGTATATGTATATGTATATGTATATGTATATGTATATGTATATGTATATGTATATGTATATGTATATGTATATGTATATGTATATGTATATGTATATGTATATGTATATGTATATGTATATGTATATGTATATGTATATGTATATGTATATGTATATGTATATGTATATGTATATGTATATGTATATGTATATGTATATGTATATGTATATGTATATGTATATGTATATGTATATGTATATGTATATGTATATGTATATGTATATGTATATGTATATGTATATGTATATGTATATGTATATGTATATGTATATGTATATGTATATGTATATGTATATGTATATGTATATGTATATGTATATGTATATGTATATGTATATGTATATGTATATGTATATGTATATGTATATGTATATGTATATGTATATGTATATGTATATGTATATGTATATGTATATGTATATGTATATGTATATGTATATGTATATGTATATGTATATGTATATGTATATGTATATGTATATGTATATGTATATGTATATGTATATGTATATGTATATGTATATGTATATGTATATGTATATGTATATGTATATGTATATGTATATGTATATGTATATGTATATGTATATGTATATGTATATGTATATGTATATGTATATGTATATGTATATGTATATGTATATGTATATGTATATGTATATGTATATGTATATGTATATGTATATGTATATGTATATGTATATGTATATGTATATGTATATGTATATGTATATGTATATGTATATGTATATGTATATGTATATGTATATGTATATGTATATGTATATGTATATGTATATGTATATGTATATGTATATGTATATGTATATGTATATGTATATGTATATGTATATGTATATGTATATGTATATGTATATGTATATGTATATGTATATGTATATGTATATGTATATGTATATGTATATGTATATGTATATGTATATGTATATGTATATGTATATGTATATGTATATGTATATGTATATGTATATGTATATGTATATGTATATGTATATGTATATGTATATGTATATGTATATGTATATGTATATGTATATGTATATGTATATGTATATGTATATGTATATGTATATGTATATGTATATGTATATGTATATGTATATGTATATGTATATGTATATGTATATGTATATGTATATGTATATGTATATGTATATGTATATGTATATGTATATGTATATGTATATGTATATGTATATGTATATGTATATGTATATGTATATGTATATGTATATGTATATGTATATGTATATGTATATGTATATGTATATGTATATGTATATGTATATGTATATGTATATGTATATGTATATGTATATGTATATGTATATGTATATGTATATGTATATGTATATGTATATGTATATGTATATGTATATGTATATGTATATGTATATGTATATGTATATGTATATGTATATGTATATGTATATGTATATGTATATGTATATGTATATGTATATGTATATGTATATGTATATGTATATGTATATGTATATGTATATGTATATGTATATGTATATGTATATGTATATGTATATGTATATGTATATGTATATGTATATGTATATGTATATGTATATGTATATGTATATGTATATGTATATGTATATGTATATGTATATGTATATGTATATGTATATGTATATGTATATGTATATGTATATGTATATGTATATGTATATGTATATGTATATGTATATGTATATGTATATGTATATGTATATGTATATGTATATGTATATGTATATGTATATGTATATGTATATGTATATGTATATGTATATGTATATGTATATGTATATGTATATGTATATGTATATGTATATGTATATGTATATGTATATGTATATGTATATGTATATGTATATGTATATGTATATGTATATGTATATGTATATGTATATGTATATGTATATGTATATGTATATGTATATGTATATGTATATGTATATGTATATGTATATGTATATGTATATGTATATGTATATGTATATGTATATGTATATGTATATGTATATGTATATGTATATGTATATGTATATGTATATGTATATGTATATGTATATGTATATGTATATGTATATGTATATGTATATGTATATGTATATGTATATGTATATGTATATGTATATGTATATGTATATGTATATGTATATGTATATGTATATGTATATGTATATGTATATGTATATGTATATGTATATGTATATGTATATGTATATGTATATGTATATGTATATGTATATGTATATGTATATGTATATGTATATGTATATGTATATGTATACGTATACGTATATGTATATGTATATGTATATGTATATGTATATGTATATGTATATGTATATGTATATGTATATGTATATGTATATGTATATGTATATGTATATGTATATGTATACGTATACGTATACGTATATGTATATGTATATGTATATGTATATGTATATGTATATGTATATGTATATGTATATGTATATGTATATGTATATGTATATGTATATGTATATGTATATGTATATGTATATGTATATGTATATGTATATGTATATGTATATGTATATGTATATGTATATGTATATGTATATGTATATGTATATGTATATGTATATGTATATGTATATGTATATGTATATGTATATGTATATGTATATGTATATGTATATGTATATGTATATGTATATGTATATGTATATGTATATGTATATGTATATGTATATGTATATGTATATGTATATGTATATGTATATGTATATGTATATGTATATGTATATGTATATGTATATGTATATGTATATGTATATGTATATGTATATGTATATGTATATGTATATGTATATGTATATGTATATGTATATGTATATGTATATGTATATGTATATGTATATGTATATGTATATGTATATGTATATGTATATGTATATGTATATGTATATGTATATGTATATGTATATGTATATGTATATGTATATGTATATGTATATGTATATGTATATGTATATGTATATGTATATGTATATGTATATGTATATGTATATGTATATGTATATGTATATGTATATGTATATGTATATGTATATGTATATGTATATGTATATGTATATGTATATGTATATGTATATGTATATGTATATGTATATGTATATGTATATGTATATGTATATGTATATGTATATGTATATGTATATGTATATGTATATGTATATGTATATGTATATGTATATGTATATGTATATGTATATGTATATGTATACTGTATAATGTATATGTATATGTATATGTATATGTATATGTATATGTATATGTATATGTATATGTATATGTATATGTATATGTATATGTATATGTATATGTATATGTATATGTAATGTATATGTATATGTATATGTATATGTATATGTATATGTATATGTATATGTATATGTATATGTATATGTATATGTATATGTATATGTATATGTATATGTTTATGTATATGTATATGTATATGTATATGTATATGTATATGTATATGTATATGTATATGTATATGTATATGTATATGTATATGTATATGTATATGTATATGTATATGTATATGTATATGTATATGTATATGTATATGTATATGTATATGTATATGTATATGTATATGTATATGTATATGTATATGTATATGTATATGTATATGTAAATGTATATGTATATGTATATGTATATGTATATGTATATGTATATGTATATGTATATGTATATGTATATGTATATGTATATGTATATGTATATGTATATGTATATGTATATGTATATGTATATGTATATGTATATGTATATGTATATGTATATGTATATGTATATGTATATGTATATGTATATGTATATGTATATGTATATGTATATGTATATGTATATGTATATGTATATGTATAAGTATATGTATACTGTACTCAGTATATTGTATATGTATATGTATATGTATATGTATATGTATATGTATATGTATATGTATATGTATATGTATATGTATATGTATATGTATAAGTATATGTATATGTATATGTATATGTATATGTATATGTATATGTATATGTATATGTATATGTATATATCATGACATATGTATATGTATATGTATATGTATATGTATATGTATATGTATATGTATATGTATATGTATATGTATCTGTATATGTATATGTATATGTATATGTATATGTATATGTACTATGTATATGTATATGTATATGTATATGTATATGTATATGTATATGTATATGTATATGTATATGTATATGTATATGTATATGTATATGTATATGTATATGTATATGTATATGTATATGTATATGTATATGTATATGTTATGTATATGTATATGTATATGTATATGTATATGTATATGTATATGTATATGTATATGTATATGTATATGTATATGTATATGTATATTGTATATGTATATGTATATGTATATGTATATGTATATGTATATGTATATGTATATGTATATGTTTATGTATATGTATATGTATATGTATATGTATATGTATATGTATATGTATATGTATATGTATATGTATATGTATATGTATATGTATATGTATATGTATATGTATATGTATATGTATATGTATATGTATATGTATATGTATATGTATATGTATATGTATATGTATATGTATATGTATATGTATATGTATATGTATATGTATGTGTATATGTATATGTATATGGGCATTTCCATATCAGCGTACGTGACATTTGCACGCCTACAAAGTGGAATAGATTCTGAAAAAATAGAGGTAACTCAAAAACATTTTGTTGTTATGTTCCATTCAGGGCGTACTATATGCGAAAAAAAAATTATTACATTTGGAACCCTGTTGTCCAAAATATCAAGGAAAATAAGGGCATAGCGTACGTGACATAAAACGGAACTGATATCAAGGTGCATGTAAAAGTATACGAAAATCTGCGAATTGTGAAGTTTTTTTTCTTGTTTTAAATTTCTTACACGAAGCCAACTATTTTTTCTTTATTATCAGTACTTTTGAAATAAAAAAGACTTTTGGCTTATTTTATAATGAATGAAGTTTAATAGCGTACGTGACATAGCGTACGTGACGGATTTTTCTCTTATAATATTCTTAAGTAAAAAATTTTTTTTTTAATCTGTGGAAATAAATAATAATGGCTTGAGTCGAAATTTCGTGTTTTGAGATATTATGGGTTTTGTCTAAAATAAATTGTGTTTGGTTTTTATATAAAATTTTTAGATACCGAAAAAAATGCACAATTATTTATAACAAAACTGTTAATTTTATAAAAAAAGAAACGATTTTATTAGTTATTATTCGTTGTTTTTTAGTTAAGATGTTATGAAAAAATCCATTGGCAGAAAAATAAAAACTAAAGTGAACTTATTATATTGAAAGGCAAAATAGTTTTTATTGATAGTAAGTCGAGATAAGTGCTTTAGGTTAAATTGAAAAATACGGAAAACCTGAAATAAGATAATTTTTTAACCCCTCGTTGTCACATGCCAGTAATTACTTGCAAGTAGTGTATATATATTACTAACGAAAATCAGGAGAAATGTAAAAAAAAACCCAAAAATTTTTCGAGTGGCTACACAGCACGGTGCAAGTTCATTTTTAAAATGTCGTCAGCAAGTAAAGTTCTAGCAGAATTGGAATTAATGCAGTGTTGCCAAGTATTCAATATTTTACTTTAATTGACTGTGAACATATTTCTTTCATTAAAACATGAAATTTATGATCAAACTTAGCTGTAAAATTAGCCTTTGTGTAATTTCTCAATATCATTTTTATATATACAAAGAATTAGCTATAATATTAACCAAATTAATGAAATAAGTCGTTACTCGGCAACACTGTTTTTCGTTTTGTCACTTTACTTGCGCAAGTGTAAAAATTTACTTGCTACATAATTCCATTGCAAGCTGACTCGCAAGTGGCAAAAGTGTGCAGTGTTAGTGAAAAAATGTGAGTGTATTGAGTTTTTTTCACTTGCACTTGCATGTGACAACGGTTGTAGAAACAGGGAGTTATATTTAACTAACTCCCTGTTTCTACAACGTAGACGGTTGACTTGAGTATAAAATTTGTATGGAAAGCACTCATCTTTTTGAGTGATTTTCATACCAGCAAATAACCTTCCGTTGTCACATGCAAGTGCAAGTGAAAAAAACTCAATACACTCACATTTTTTCACTAACACTGCCACACTGCGTTGTAGAAACAGGGAGTTAGTTAAATATAACTCCCTGTTTCTACAACCCAGACGGTCGACTTGAGTATAAAATTTACATGGAAAGCATTCATTTTCTTGAGTGACTTTCATACAAATTTTCTAGACGAGTCGTTATTATTGAGTTATTGAACTCAACTGTATACAAGTTTTGATGCTCAAATATTTTAATATTGATGTAGCTACCTTACAAAAATTAAGTTGAGTTAAGATGTTATGGCTTATGTATTATTTTCCAAGAAGACTTAAGTTAAAATATAAATGGGTTTAGTTTAAATGATAGATCTTGAGGAAGAGAATATGTAATAAAATGAAAAAGCACTTATGTAAACTTAAGCCATTATTATATATTGCCACAGAAATTTATGCATACAAAAACTTAAAAACAAAACAAAAATATGTATTCAGTGAAAATAGCAATAAAACAAGGAAGAGTCAACTTCATTTCTTACTACATACTGTTTACTTGGGCGCTGAGTTTTCGCCGCCATCTTATACAGGCATGTTCTGGAAATCACAAGTTTTCAAATCACTTGTGATTTTAAAATCACAATTGTGATTTGATGGTGTTTTGAATATCACAAAAGTTTTAAATTTTCTGTGTGATTTTACTCTTTAAAAATAGAAGAAAACAGCTGACGTTTTGTTTTGTAAATGCAATATCACAAATGTAAATCACAAAGCAAATAACAACATTTTTGCAAAATTAAGAGTTTTAAATTTTTTCATAATTTCATAAATTCTTTCGTAGAAAATTGCTCATTTTACTATAAAAATCAATAAAGAAGATATTAAGTTATTCATTTAATTAATCTATTGAGAATTTCAAAATAAAGTGATTGAAAAAATTACCAGGTGATTTCAAATCGGCAGGCATTTAGGTGACCGATTTAAAATCACAAAAATTCAAAAAGTTATGTGTGCAGAACACCTTTCTTGTATTTTCAATTCACTTTCACAAAAAGTGATTTTCAGAACATGCCTGATAATTATCAAGTTAACGCTGATACATTTAATTGCAATTTTAATACTTACAATAGCGTACGTGACAAACTTTAAATGCTTATAAAATTTTTATTACACTAAATTGAGAAAAAATTTTGAACAATATTTATTTGCGACAATTATCCTGCTTTGAACTTTTATTTTGAAACAGTTGCGACCGGTAAAATTCAAATGATATAGACAAATACGGTTTTTGCACCGCGTACGTGACATTAGAATAGCATCCAAAGCAAACCAAAAAAATACCGCTTATCGAACTCTAAATTTTCTCTTTCCTCATGGATCTTGTTCATTGTTGTTGTAACATTAATTTTAAAGTATAATTGTTATGTTACAAATACCTGAATCGAGTCGCTAGTTAAGAAAAAGTAGGTGATTGCAGTATCATAACATTAATCAAAGAGATGGTCAGTTTAAACTGCTATTTTTGCTCTTGAAAAATTTTTATAAGCTATTAATACCTCTGCATAGTAAAATTTGAGTGATTTTTTCCTCTTTGACAAATTTTAAAAATAATTTCAAGGTTTTTTAATTTTTCAGTCGTGGTTGTCATTTTCATGGAAATGCCCATATGTATATGTATGTATAATATGCATTGTTTTCTTAATTAAATAAAAAGCACATTTAATCTTCAATCGTTGTGAATGATATTTTTCTTTATTGTAATACATAGTTTGATTAAAAGTATGTTTTTGGATGTTATTAATTTCTTTATGTCTTTTAAAAGACATTGTTTTTTTATCTTCCTCCAAAAGGATATTCTGCTTTACTTAAGTGCTGCTAGACAAAATCATTTACTATCTTTTTTTTATTCTTTTATAAAGTTTTCTTTAGTTTTAATAAATTTTTTTTTTAATTTTTTCAATACATTTGAGCATTTTTTTAACAAAATTTATACTAAAAATCAAATTTAAAAATGTCTTTAAAAAATGTCTTAAGTGTAGATGTTTTAAAAAATGAGCTAAGGGAATTATTTTATTTAAATTTATCTCTAATACAATGTAATGCATACATAAATATATATATGTATGTGTAAAGCATATAATTACATTCATATGTACATATGTATACATGTGCATATGTATGCATATATGTATACACACATATACATACATATATATGTATATATGGAATTACAAAAAAAAACTTAAAACTCACTGAGTTTTGCTAGTGTTTATTAATTGCTAGAAGTTGCTTATTGGGTAGTGTGTGTATAAATGTTTCCTGGGTTATTGGTAATAAATGTGTTCGAAAGTAGTGAGATAATAAGATAAAGTGCAAAAGTTACATTCATAGTGTGTTCCAAACTTGAACGAATGTTGTTTTTTATTTTTAATTGCAGCTATAGTATTTGGTATATGTATGTATGTATATAGGCATAGTATGTGTGTAGGTATGTATTTATGTACAGTGCGAGCCAGATTTAATTAACCACTATTATTGCAACACCCCGTTTAGCGGAACAGGTAATTTTTTACAAACCCAACTTAAAAAACAGACATCATTGTAATGCATCATTTTCTGTTTTTTTTTTTTAATTTAAAGAAATTTTCTCTCTGAATTCATTTGTTATAAAAATTTTGCTTCTATTCCAAACAGCTGCAGTTCCCCAAAAAAATTAAAAGGTGTAAAATTGTAAGATTCTATATCTCAAACGAGTATGTTTAATACATGTTTGTTTTTTTTTGATCTTGAAAATAGTGTTATTTTATGTTAGGTTATTTTTTTAGTATTAAAATAAACGTCTTAATAAAATGAAAGATTTCCATAGAAAGCTGATTAATTTGTCTTGAAATTGCTTTTGGTTTTAGCTTAAAATCTTACAAAGCAACAGAGATACTTTGATTAGAAGAGCGGAGCGTTTGCTGTACAAGTTTTTTATTTGCTTACTGTATGTACACATTTTAAAAATATGTAATTCATGTGTACCTACGTATAAAATAAAAATACCATATATTTCTTGTTTTACATTTTATTTATATAGACGGCTTTTACACACGCAAAGTTTACTTTGCATGCTATTTTGTGCTTCTCTCCCACAAACTCAAGACTTTAAAGCACACTTGGCGTATGTAAAGGCCGTCCATCATACAATGTATAAAAATAAATTACTATGTAATTAAAAAACAAAAAAACATTGTAAAAAATGAATTTAAGTTAAATTCAATTGTGGTATGTTTTCATATTAAGTCGGGTTTTACACTCTTAAATTTTTCTTTTTTGATGTTTTATGTTTTATGTTTTTCTTTCTCAATATAAAATCAAAACTTGAATGCGAAAAATTGGTGCTAGTAAAACCTGGGCTCTAATTGTCGCTTTCGATAACGTGCTGATTCGAACACGTATTTTCGGTTTGAGAGTGTGGCATTCGATATCGAACCATATTATTACGTTTTTCGATAGCTAATGTCATAGTCTCAAACTGAAAAATTTGATGGAATCAGCTCGTTATCGAAAGCGACAATTAGACCCCTGACTAAGTTTCAAATGATTGCAAATTGATTGACTTATTGCAAAATTTCGGTAAAAGCCACAAGTCTGTTATCCTTTCCGTATGCTCAAATCGAGCTCGTACTGTTAGGCTTGTATGTATGTGTGTGTGTGTACGAGTATAAAAATTTGTAAATTTTCGACAGTTTTTGTAAATAGCGTAATTGATAGAATGTTGAAATATGTATGTATGTATGTATGTGTGTATGTATGTATATGTGTATGCGTGTACATATCTTTAGAAATAGTTTAGATTGAAATAATTTATGTGTTTGTTAGTGTAAGTATGTATGTTTGACAATTGATGTTTTTGTGTGTGTAAGTCATTTATTGACATATCCTTTGTATATTTTTTTTTATTATTTTACGCTATTCTTTATATATTATTTTAATGCATGAGATTATTGTATAGTACTATCAGTCTCACTTCGCGTGCCTAAAAAAGATTTTGTTTTTTTTTTTTGTAAAATAATTTTTAGAAATATGTTTTTAGATATACTTTTCTTCATACATATTTGTATATACTTACATACATATGTATGTATGTACATATTTATGTATGTATAAATACTTATTTTATTTTAATTTTTTTTTTGTTAAATTTCAAATCCTATTCGGGGTTTTCCTTATGATGATTTGTATTAATAAAGGATTTATGTAACTAATTGTGTATGAAGGGATTTGTAACAGTGTTAGTTAGACTTTAAATGTATGTATAATCCTTTTGTTCTTTTAAATTTAATTTAATTTAAAAATAAAATAACTGAGTGCACAACATGTTAACTTTTATATATTAATTAAAAGTAATGAAATTGTTATTTGTTTGTTATATGTATGTAAATGTGAAAAATTTAGTGCAAAATTTGCTGTTTAGTTTTGTATTGAAACCCGCTAATAATATTATTTTTAATACAACTCTTAAAAAGCTTGTTATAAATTATTGAAAACAAATAAAATTTTGTTGGAATAAAAATTTAAGTAAAAAAACTTAAGTACAGTAGTATTTAGTAAGCTGAGCTCTTCTATCTATACTATTTAACTTATGGCGATTTCTATTCTGAGAAAAAATATGTTGCATTATATACATCTGTTTATATGAACATATACATACATACATATGTATGTAACACTTTTAAATGTTACCTCGAATAACTCAAAGTGTTACATGTTGTATTACTATAATCGAACAAAATTAACTGCTTTTATTTTCACATTGTCGTTAACGCACTTCATTGGCGGTTTTTATTGCGATTTGAGAGGTTTGCCGCACAGTATTATAATTTTGAAACGAACATTTACACTACTAATTACGTGCAAAATAATCAAAGCACTAATAATATTTAAATATATATTTATTTTATTTTAAATTTTTTTTATAATAATAATTTTATCATTTTTTATTAGAGCAAAATAAAACCTTCGTTACCACATCTGTAAAAAAGGGCAGAATGTACACCTAAAAAAAAGTGTGGCTCAAATATGCAACATACATACTCGTAACCTATTCACAAAAGAAATTGAATATTTTTCCCATGGTTGTATTTCTTGTACAACCGAACAGAAAAATGCAAACCATGTAACATACATTACTTCCATAGTATATGCAGCATATTTCATCGGTTGGTTACTGGTTTGCTGCAGACATAAGGTATTTTGAATATACTGTGCCGCAAACCAGAAACCAACCGACGATTTGTCAGAAAAGAAATCGCTATTGAAATCGGCATTTAAAAGAAGAAGAAGAAACGATTCGACACATTTGACTCTCGATTGATAGTCATCATTAATTTTTTTTCACTTACGATTAAAATTTCATTAGCCCAATTCACAATCTTGTGCAAATGGTCTTGCATCGTTGCATGTGCACAATGGTATTGATACTCACCACTACGAATTGTTAAGTGGTGAATATGAATATACTATACCATTTTGCACATGCTACGATGCAAGACCATTTGCACAAGATTGTGAATTGGGCTAATATGTTTCGTCAAAATGTGCACTTCATCTAGTGTGAATAAATCAGTAAAGAAATATAAATAGATCTTAAATAAACAACAAATTCTTATAATTACGCTGCAACAAATGTCTAATCATTGTTTTTACCGTTCAAAGTAGTTCTGTAAACCTTTTCTTTGTTTCTAGACATTTGGCTTTTTGCTGTGAACTTTATGATTTCAAATATCAATTGCCGTTTCGTTCCAGGTTAATTTTGCTTTATGTTAAAGTATTTCTGTTTCATAGACTTGTTTCGTAGTTGTTGAATTGGATGATGCACTGATGCCGACACCGAGACCGACACCGGCACCGGCACCGACACCAATTCCACCACCATTGCTATTGTTAAGTTTCGCATTCACGAGTCTATCGTTTGCATTTCGGTTATTGATCAATTCGTTGGAGGATATTGATGACGTAGATGATACATTGTTGAACGTTATGACATTGCCAGAGGAATCGTGTGCATTTAATGCTAGGTTGAGCTTTTGTTGTATATTTGACTCACTGCCCATTTTCTTAAGTGCTTGTGCTTGTGCTTGTTGATTGTTGATATCCAAATTTGTGGTCGAGCCCGATGACATATCAACTGAGGGCATTTTGCTCATTTGCTGCAAGCGCTGATACTGTTCTTGTAGCATTTTCTGCTTTTTAAGCAGTTCTTGATGACGAATTTCCAAAGCAGCTTTACGTTGCACATTGTCATTGCCAGATTCGTTGCCGCTCGAATTTTCACCACTACTGTCGGTGGTGGCATTAAGAGATGCGTCCTTGGGTTCTGTTTCGCTGAGCGTGGGCATGGGTATGTTTTGTGGTACATTTGGACTTGTTGGGCTGGCTAAGGGACTGCGTGAGCTTGTCCTAGGTGGCGGTGGTGGAGGAATGCGCTTGCCACCCACTTTCATAATCAATTCAGCATTGCGTTCTGGTACCGGCGGCTTGGTCATATTTCTCATTATAGGTATTGGTATGATGTCACCTTCACATTGAGTGGGCATAGAGTGAATACGCCTCAAGCTAGAGACGTTAGTGGCCGTTATCATGGGAACCGTTACGGGTGCCGCGTTATTTTGACTATGAATTGCAATATTGTTGAAGTGTTGTTGCAATTCACTGACGCAATTGGAGGTCATTAAAAGTGGTGGTGTGCCGGCTTCAGGTTGATTATATAGACGTGCCTGAGAGATTTGAGTAGTAACAGTGCTTTGTACCATGGCGGTACTATCATCAGAAGTGGAGTCATCGGTTCTTGTCTAAAAATAGAAACTATATTATTTGTGTATTGCCTTTTGATACTTTTCCCACGAATTACCTCATTATTTTGTATTAGAGGCTTAGAAAACGTTTTCAGTTCATCTAACAAAGCATCGAGTGCGTTTTCTGGTGGGGCTCCCCCGCCGACAGCGAACGTCCCCATCCTGGGTTGTGGGATTGGCTAATAAATAAAAATTTCTTTATCAATACGAGATATCATTAAAAACAAGTGTTTGCATAATGGAGATCATTTTTCAAAACATTAATAAAACATTGTAAGGAAGAACATTGATTTCTGCTAATTTAAGAATTGCATTTAATTAAAGTTAATTGCAGTACAGTGATTTTGCATATTGAAAGCTTTGCTATAAGAGTTTCAAACATAAATTTTTTTTCTTCAAATTTATTAGTTTTAGAAAGCTTTAGTGAAAACATTAATAGAAAATAAATAAATAAAAATTATAAAAATAAGTAGAAATAAACAATGAAATAAATAACTAACAGTCATAATTGAATATTAAATAGCACAAAAAGCTCTTAGAGATTCTTATTTTTGTAAGTCTATGCAAAGTTGCATGCATTTTAAAGATACGAGTATTTAATTTGCCTGCTTTTTTGTTTGAAAGACAAATATGATCACGGAACTGAATGATAATAAGTAATGAAATTATAATTTTAAAGTCGTCAGTCATCTCATCATTGTGTACACCACTTAAATCCATTAAACAGTTTTGTAAAACATATGTACGAGTACATATAAAAATTAATCAACTTAGCACTGTTCAAGTGAAAATTCGTATGTACGACACCACACACTACTCGTATCAACCGCGGACGTAAAATTGCGCTTCCAGTTTTGAATTCCCAGATCGTTTTAGAAAGATTATACACTCATGTACTTTTAGCTACTTGCGATACTAGATTCCGAATCATTCTGTTTCATTTAGAAAATTCATACATACATACATATGTATATCACTTGTGAGAGAATTTAAACCAAACAACCACCAAGTTTACTGTCAAAGTTCGCGCAAAGTCAGATAAAATGGTTTTTGGCTTTTTTATGTTATTGCAATTTTATTAAACAAAAATTAAATAAATGAAAGCAAATTTGCAAATAAAAATACCATTTTTTCTTGGTTTCTGTACTTTTTTTTGTACTTAGAAGTTGACAACAATGATATATGAATACTTATTTCGGCCTTTAATAATTAACTTTATGCCAAATGAAAGAGAAAAATCTCTGAAGCTTATCTATCTATATTTGTTTCATTAGATAGTCAAACTAGACAAATATTTAATCAAATAAATGCAAGCAGCATTAGTTATAAATGTTAGAAGACATAAGGCTCAAGGCTCATTGCCGGCGGCAATGTAATGTAAAAGTAACTTAGGAAACAGCTGATCGATATTTTTATATGAAAAGTAGGTTACGTTACATTACATCTCTATAACCAATTTCATTACAAATGATTATAGAGATGTAATGTAACGTAACCTGCTTTTCATATAAAAGTATCGATCAGCTGTTTCCTACGTTGCAGTTACTTTACATTATTCGGACTTCAAAGATACAATAACACACTATTGCTGTTAAAAAATTTCGCCAGTTTTAGTACGTCCATCCAATGATGAATAAATTTTTTTTTTTAACAAAACATTTCGACAGTACAGATTTGCAGTTTATTATTAAATTTTAAATTAGTAGACTCTTTTTTCAATGAAGTCGAAAATCAAAAGCTGTTCAATGGGTTTCATTTATTTTTTTATTTTTTTGGAATTTGTTATGGTTTTGTTGTGTTTCACAAGAAAACTTCACCGACTAAACATTATTTCTAAGAAAAAAAGTCATGTTATATATAAATTACATACATATGTATATACATATACAGAAAAGAGTTTTTTTATAGACAATTATAATTAGATTGCTACACATCAACACTTATTTATTTAGGTGTAAATTCTAAAAAAATTATTGGGCACGTTTGCATTATCATGAAATTATGAATGAGTAAAGCTTAAATTAGACGTGACATAGCCATAACGCCATACCCATAACCAAACCAAAATTCAATTGATTTGTATGGTGAGAGTGAGAGTGAGAGAGACTCGCCATAACTCTCACCATAGAAACCAATTGAATTTTGGTTTGGTTATGGCTATGGCGTTATGGTTATGTCACGTCTAATTTAAGCTTAAGATCTATACGTACATAACATACATACATAGTACATGCATAATATGTATTACAAACTCGTACATACATATCTATGTACATATTTATGATGAGGGACAAGAAAGAAAAAAAATATTGTGGTGGCTGGCGATATTTGATGTTTCAGTAATGTGAATATGAATAGTTGTTGCAAATCAATATATCCTGACCCCTAGTGCCAAACTATCGTAGGCTACATTAAATTTTTTTATCGAAAATGCTTCTAGTTATCGTTAATTAAAACAATGTGTGTTCGAGTGTTTTAATTCTTCCCATTGGAAATAAAATCGCTCATTTATTTCAATAGTGTCACAACTCAAAAAAACTAGTTTTGCAGAAAACTCGTTTAAAGTTTTCAATTTACATACAATGTAATGAAGGATATGAATAAATATTCTTCTCTCACGAGGTGGTAGTACAAGCTATTTATATGCAATTTTTACACAAGATAAAATACGAAATGTCGAATTATTGTGCATCATTAGCTAAAAAAAAAAACGCATTTTTTGAGTTATGACACTATTGAAGTACATAAATGAGCGATATATTTTCAACACACATGATTCTGTAGAGACAAACAAAACCGATAGGCGCTGTATAGTAATAAGAAAAGTATAGGGCCAAACCCACGATGTCGACAACGTTCGACTTGTCGCAAACTTACATTCAAACCAAAAACAAATTTTAATATTTTGTTGTTGTTTCAAATGTGTGCGACAAGTCGATCGTTGTCGATATCGTGGGTCAGGCTGATAATTTCGGTGTGTGCAAGTGAACAACTTATTTTTTCAAAACCGCGAGAGTATTCTATTTATTATTTATATATTCGAACTGTAAAAAATTTAAATTGAAGCAATTATTTCTTAAGATTAAATTAGACATGACATAGCCATATTACCATAGCCATAACCAAACCAAAATTCAATTGGTTTCTATGGTGAGAGTTATGGCGTTATGGCGAGTCACTAATGTTGCCCATTAGTTTGGTTCGAATGGCTATTGGTTTTCTATGGCTATGGTTATGTCACGTCTGATTGAGCCTTTAATTATTGGAATTTTATCAGGAACGAGTTCGCTTGTTTTGACTCCTGCGATAATTTGACGCTAAGTGTCGGTATTTATGTATGTATGCATATGTATGTATAAGTAAAATAAACGGGTAATTTCAAATAGAAAAAAAAGACAGACACTTAAAACATTAAAAATAAATATGTATGTATGTATGTAAGTTGTCAAATGAAAATTAATGTGCTTTTTTCAAGTCAATCAACTACACATCACGACAAAGAAAATTGTGTTTGCACAAAAAGCAAAAAAATAAAAAAACGAAAAAGGACGTTCGTTTCATTTTAGTTTGGGTAAAATTTAAAAATTTAACTTAATTTCTTTTTAAGAAAAAAAAAATAAAATAAATAAACAGAACTAATAATAAATATAACATTAACAAGCGTTCAAAAAATTTAAGAAAAAGATTAGTTGGTAGTATTTAATTGGATTTTACTTTCAAATATTTTACATTATTGTAACATCAACCTAAATATTAGACTTATAGTTTTGTTTATAATTTTTTTTCGATATTTTTGTTTAATTTAGAATAAATTCTTGATAATTTAGTTAAAATATGTAGTATAAAAAAAGAATTGTCTAAATTTTGAGTAAATTATTTTTTATATTACAAATAAAATGGTGTGTAACAATTAGAAAAAAAAAAAAAACGATAGTACTGTTTAAGGGTTAATTGATAGGTATTTTTTATTCTTTTTTAAAAGTTAAAAAGGGTTCATTACTCATTGATTGCCTCTTTGAAGTTTGAACTCCAGCGCCAGTTAAACTACATATGTACGTACGTATTACACCAACAACGGGAAACACAAGAAAAAACAAAAATAAATAAAAAAAAAGAGAGGAGACCATTTTAAACGTAAAGTCGATACAACTTGAAAAGAAAAACTTGTATTAAGTCTTAATGAAAATCAAATGAAACTATACAATTGCATTTGCTGGTTGCTTGTCTTATAATTCTTTCTGATAATTTTGGTTTGTTAAATTTTCCATTTGTATTGATTGCACAGTATGTATTTTCGATTGATGGATTTAATTATTATAAAATGGGTTTAAATGTAGGAGCACCGATTCCATTCAATAATTTTTTTAATCGATTTATTTCATTTATTTCAAGTTTTTTTTTATATATTGCAGTTTTTGCTCTACATTTAGTTTGTTTTGTTTTTTTCAGTTTTGTTTTATTTATGTTTTGGTTGAATCGGTGAAGCGTTTCTTTGAAACTCTAAATCGCCAATTGGTTTGTTTGATTTTTTTGATAAATCGAAAAGAAAAAAATTTTAATTAAAAACGAAATTATAAGTTTTTGTTATAATTCAGCCAATTGCAAAATAAGTATAATTTAAGCAGAAATTAAAAAATACAAATTAGAAATTATACAATTTTAATTTATTTGCTTGAGGAGAACGAAAACATTGAAATAATTTTTGTTTTTATACTAGGTATATATATGTATGTACACACATTTTCTAAATTAAATAGGTAGTTTTATAACATACTTATGTATACATATGTATGTATGTATTTATTTATGGGAGAAGGGGAAATTTCGTATTTAATATTTTAGTGTTCTACTTTAGCTCAATCGAAAATTAAACAATTTAATTAATTAACTTAAAAGTAGTCAAATTTGAACTTAATGTGAACTTTTTGGTTTTATTTCAACTAGGTATATTTTATTTAAAAGTATGCAAAAATCAAATTAAACTGTATGGTAATATTGATTTTGATATTCTTTATATATGTATATGAATGTATGTTTTCATATGTATGTATGTATGTTGTATATACTAGTATAAAGCAGCTAATGTGAAGTGCCTTTAAAATTGAAGGGGTTTCGCATACATTACACAAGCACTTACCTTATCTGCCACAGAAACATCAGCAGAGCGGGGCGGATCCTCATTTGTCTGAGTATCCGTAGGTGGCAATCTTTGTTCTTGAACGCTGGCCAATCTAGAAGAAAAAAAGACAAAATATGAAAATAAATATTTACTCTCGATTGAAACATAATAAGAATTAGTAAAATCGTATCGTTCTACGATAATAATATTGAAAGAAAAAAACAATTTATTGGAATAGTAGAAAATATTTACTGAAACTAAATTTTATTTCAAACAAACATTTTTCTTAAAAATTTTTTGTTTATAATATTTTCTGTGTACTTTATATGTAATTACTCGTAGTAACATGGATTACTTCTCCAGATGCGATAATTGATGCATTGTCGAACTTGGGGGTTAATGTAGGATTGTGTGAGTGGATTCAAAATCTACTAACTCAAGGCAGGATAACCTCGGCTCTAGGAGCTTCTAGGCAGACCCTTTGTAAATATGGGTACACCAAAGGGAGGAGTTCTTTCGCCACTATTGTGGAATCTAGCTCTAAATCCTGTGCTGCTATCTCTAGTATCGTGGGGGTGCAGGATCGTGGCTTATGCTGATGATGTGGCAATATCTGCAAGAGGAAAATTCCTCACTACTCTAAGAGATATCCTACAGGATGGTCTTTCACACTTAACAAGATGGGCGGAGAAACGAGGGCTCGCCGTTAATCCTATTAAAACGGAGCTAGTCCTCTTCTCCAGGAAGTATAAGATACCTGATTTCCGACCTGTTACTCTCAATAATATCGAGATAAAAGTGTCCAACACTGCAAAATATCTCGGTGCTATTCTTGATTCAAAGCTGAGTCTCAAAACTAATATTCAAGAGAGAGTGAAGAAAGCAAAAATTTCACTCTATCTACGCAAAAAGTCCATTGGAAAAAAATTGGGGTCTTACGCCAAAAATCGTTCATTGGATCTATACTGCAATAGTACGTCCAATTCTCATGTATGGCATCATCGTATGGTGGCCGTCCCTGGAGAAAAAGACGTATCTACATATCTTACAAAAGGTGCAAAGACTTGCATCCTTGTATATAACCATTGCTCTTCGCACTACTCCTACGGATGCACTGGGAATGCTCCTTCATCTACTAACATTGGACCTAGTAGGGAAGGAAATGACAACGTCCTCGGCAATCCGTCTGCAATGTACCTCTCTGTTGAACGGAAATGGAACCGACCACTGTAGAATACTCGATGATGAAGTTAGGGGATGGAGGATTGACCAAACCTCCCCTGCTCTACTACACGAACGTCTTTATAAAACCTGGATACCATCCACAGAATTGTGGATGAATGGAACTCCTGGTATAAGAAAAAGTGTTGATTGATTTTTGTACGGATGGCTCCAAAACACATGAAGGTGTGGGTTATGGAGTCTTTTCGAGGGTTTTAAGTCTTCGTATTGCTAGGCGACTTCCGGATCACTGCAGTGTTTTTCAGGCAGAGATCCTTGCTATAAGAGAAGTTGCGGATTGGTTGAGAGTGAATGTCACTTCAACGACTTTGATTAACATATACAGCGATAGTCGAGCAGCTATTATGGCCCTTGAATCCACGCTTCTAAGAACAACAACAGCCCTCGACTACCGATCATCTCTAAATGAGATGGCAGAGCAGTTTGATATTAGGATCATCTGGATCCCGGGGCATAGAGGCTTTCAGGGGAACTCTAGGGCTGATGAGCTTGCTAGAATTGGGACAACCTTACAGGTTCCACAGGATTTGGAATACTTGGATTTACCCCTACTCTCTTGGTCAAATTACTCGTATACTAAACTAGCGGCACCACAATTTAGAGTATAGTGGACTTAAATTTTGGAACGATTCGTCAGTCCTTTACAATTCAACGTAACTTATTTACCTCTTTAATGTTACCAAAGTGCCTGTCAGCTTTTTGCATCTTCTTAGAGCTGATTCCAAACGATCAGGCTCATCTTTTAGGAACTTTTCTTCTCGCACAACTTTCTCCATTTCGCTAGAAAGAATACAACGTAGTCCATTTGACAATGCCGGAAATTTCATTTTTAATTCGGCTACAGTTTTACTGAAAAAAAAGAAAAGTTTAATGTAAGTGAGCTCAATTAAGTAAAGTAAAATTTTGTTTAATTTTTTTTTACCTGGCTCTACTTAGCACTAAAGCCATGTCCTCTACAGCTGTCATATTTACTCTTGTTCTACGATTGATTACTTCTCCCCTTAGACTCTCGACAGATGATTCCAAATCGCTGAGATCTTTTTCCAAACGAATTACTTCCTGTTTATATAATTCTTCCTCACGTGATATGCGTGTAGCGTCTTGATCTTGATGGCCCCATATACTACCACTGCTCGCTAATAGCGTGGCGCGAATGCGCATAAAAGTACTTTTGATATCTTCTCGTACTGCTACTGCTTGAGCTTGTGAAAGGCGTCGCAGAGTGCGCACCTCGGTACGCAAATCTTTGGCTTTCTTCTGTAGACCTCTTAGATGATTGTAAACTTCTGGGGCTAATGCTATGTCCGCTCTGTAGTTGTTATGAGCAGTTTGGGCCAATACCATAGGCTTGGGAGGTGGTGGTGGTTTAAGGCGATCACGTTCTGCATAAAGTTTTAAATATTTTATAAAAAAAATCTTCTATTTCTGTCAAAATTTCTTAGTTAAAATAATGTGTTTGAAAGTGCTTTGCGATAACAAATCGTTACTTACCTTGTGACGAGGTTCTTGGCAAAGTGGAGGATTTGATGGCTGGTTTTGTGGGTTTTGTATCAGCTTTTTATTGTTTACAAATATTTGGATATGCAAAATAGAGCTTTTATTAGTTCTTCGAAAAGACAGATTATAATTAAACTAGATATATGTATGTACTCGTAACTAACTTCACGTTTAACATTATGCAAAAGTCATTAAGTTTTTTTGCTTTTTTTGAAATTTTCTTTAGAAACTATTTTCTAAATTTTTTCTGAAAATTTTGTTATTATACTTTATTTACAACTAAAAGGTTTTTAACAAAATAAGCCCACAAGTTCAACAGGTATGTGATGGAATTCGATCAATTGCAAAAGAATCGATTTAAAAAGCTGAGATAAATTCCGAATAACCAAGAGATTCTTTGAAACCATCTCAAGGTGTTGTCAAGCTAAAGCTAAAATGCAAACAAAATAAAAAGCTTTAGAAAGCAAAATAAAGCAAAAAGTAAAGGAGACGAATTTAGAAATGCAAACAAAATGGGTGTATTGAGAATATTGAAATTATTTTCTTTTTCAAAATCGATTTCCATTACATGCCAATATACTCGCAAGTGTGTACATATCGCCCCTTTATTGAAAATATCTTCATTGAGTTGCATATACATACATAAATTCAAAACTATGAAATCATTTTTTGCAAAACAATTTTTTTTTGAATTATGATTGCTGCAATAAAGTAGCGATATGTATGTTTTAATAGTTGTAGCAAGCATGTTCATATGTAATAATTATGTATATGCATAATTAATTATATATGTACATACATATATTGCGAATTATCCTCAAAAGTCGTTTATTTGATTTTGATATTTGAACCGATATAAAATAAACATGCAAGTAAAATTTCTTATTTACCAGCATGTTGAGGGCTGTGCGATTTTGGGATACCGTGAATATCATCACTAAAGGAGACACTCTTTTCGAAAGATACCGATTTTTCTGAAAACAAATTGTTTGATTGATGTATGAAATTTTTAAAAGTTTCAGCAACTTGCTGCAAGTCGAGTGGTTTCGTGCGTGTTATATTCGAAAAAATTTCTTCTTTTTTCTGTTTCTACATACATACATACATACTCGTACATACATATGTACATACATAGCATGTATATTTTTACGTTTACAATACTTGTACTGTCTTCAACCTTAACTTCGAACACCAAGTGCTTGATTTGTAATAAGCACTCATTTGACTACTTTTCTAATTTCTTTTCAGAAATAACACGATTTGAAATCAGACGACTTATTTCCAAGAGCAATCTGTGCTTTTCCAATAGAATGTTTGCCAAGAAAACAATAAAATAACAAAAAAAAAACTACAAATAAAAAAGAGGAACAATACTTACGGCAGGCATTTTTGCCTAATTTTGGAGCCTTTTCTCTAACATAAAGATCTTCTCCAGAACCGTTTACTAAAAACACAAAAAAGGCGTAAAAGTACAAATAGGTGTTTTTTTTCTTACAGTGTACTGTGATTTTAAAGGTGAAATAAAAAATAAAAAATAAAAAATAATACAATAAGCATTAAACTAAAAAGACACAAACAAATGCAGTTGGCGAGATAAATAAATAAATGAAAAAAATGCTTGGCATGAAGTGTAAATTGTTGTTATTATTCCATAAAGACAGACAACTTGTATTTATATTTACAAAACGTGTTCATACCATGACATTGCGTGGGCACTACCAAATAATTAGGATCCAATGTTGGCACTTGTATTGGCGCGATCTGTGGGTTCTGATTTACTAAAGCCTTTTGCACTAAACCCGTCAAATTCGCCAACTGACGTTCCATATGTTCCACACGTATGCGATGTAGATCTTCTGGTCTGTAAAAGAAAATGCAATAAAATAATAAAGCTTAATAAACTATTCTCGTATGATTTCATTTAGATTTTACAAAAATCATTGTGTCAATTTACCCTAGAGTAATTTTTATAAATACTCGTATCACGCTCTGTTTGTTTAATTGTTGCAAAAATATTCGCACTTTTCTAAACTTCTTAATTGAATAATAAACATTTTATAATTCAGTTGACAATTGAATACCAGAGTGAAAACATTTCTTTTTCCTCGCAACGTTAGCAAAAGAAACTAAAAATGTCTTACTGCAATGGTAACTAACTTGAGATATTATTTTTATTAGAGAATGCTTTTTCTAATAAAGAGTATAATACATACTTTCAGTTTTGGATTCATATTTGTTTGGAAGTTGTTACACGGACTTAAGTGTTTCTGAGCTGTTATCGTTAAAACATTCGTTAAATCATTTGAAACTAACACATGCAACTCATTACTCGAAAGCACTGAATTTTAAATGTTCAGAAGAAGAAAATTGTGAAAAGCCTTCTTCATTGGCTTTGGTAGCAGAACAAAGGTAAATATATTGCCTACTAGGTTTCCTTCCTGTAATACTAAATATTTCCAATTAAATCTGCATACCTTAGAAGCGACGAAGTTTCACTTTCAAGTCACGATTATTGGCAACCTGAAGAAAAGGCCTCTAAATTGCAAACCCTCTTTCAAATAAGTGTAACTGCTTTAGCATTTCTCTCATTTGGTGGCTACTTACTATGTTTAATAGTGCAATCCATTAAAAGCAAAGGTACTCATATTTATTTGTGTGTCATGTCTTTTGTGAAAACAAAAAAGGCCCAATACGATAAATATCTTTCTCTAGGTACCACCTATTTTCATCCGGCTGCTTCAACAGTGGCTACAACAAACGGCGTGAAGCGCATAAAAGTTTATAGAAGAAGTCGCCGATCATCATTGTCAGCCATTGAAAATAGAGAAGATTATAAACTTCATGGCCTAGATAATAATCCTTATCAACATTATCAGACCAAATACAAATAATACATACAAATACAGTCATAAATAAATATTACACACTCTCGGTATCGTTTTGTTAAGTCTTTAAATTCATTGCACCAAATATGAAGAAATTTCCATTACATATTATGTACATTTAGGCCTCGATTATCCGTAATGGTCGGGACCGGGAGCATTCTGGATAATCGGTTTTCCCGGTTAATGGGGTAACAGTTTTTATTGTTTTTTTCATATTTTTGTACTTACTTATACATCTTTATAATGGACAAAAAGAAAACAATTACAATATTTCTTTTCCGGATAATCGACGTTGCCGGTTAACCGAATCACGTATAATCGATGCCTTACTGTACTTTATTTTTTGAATTCAACTGGAAATTGATGAAAAATACTAACAGCGACTAGAATTTATATGATTTTTTTTTGGTTTTTGTGACAAGTCATCAGTACACCGAAAGAATTTTGCTTCACAAGTCCAATGAAACAATTTCATGAATGTTGTGAAAGAATTTCATTGTAATTGCTTCGTTGGTATTCTGGTTTCGTAAGAATATCTATGTTATTGGATTTATGACGACAATATTTTCTAATTAATAAGAAACACCTTTATATTTAAGTTACTTTATTCCTTTCATGAAATTATTTTATTGTTTCGATGAAGTTATAGCACTGCATTAATTACACTGTTAAATAAATTTAATTAAGTTTTCAATAAAATAATTTTGACGAAACTGGTTTCATTAATCCAACGATTCATACCTTCCTTCAAACTTATTCGAGAAAGGCTTAATACTTTTCATACATGAATTGTTTGGCCTTTTATACAAAAAATTTTTGTGGATAAGGCATAATTCTATGTAGCTTTTCTATGTACTTTATTCTAAGGACTTTCGTAATTTCTGCGTACAGATAATTTACCTAAAGTTTATATTTACGAGTTTTACTTACTTTGACGAAACAACACCGTTACATTTTTACTAGTTAGATGATGTATACACACATATGTACATACATATGTACACATCGATCATTTACTCAAACAACGTCATAACTCAAAAAAACCAGTTTGCTAGAAAATGAGTTTGACGTTTTCAATTTAAGGCTCAATCAGACGTGACATAACCATAGCCATAGAAAACAGCCGTTCGAACCAAACTAATGGGCAACACTGTATTTGATTATACGAGACTCTCCATAACGCCATAACTCTCACCATAGAAAGCAATTGAATTTTGGTTTGGTTATGGCTATGGCATTATGACTATGTCACGACTAATTTAAGCTTTACACACAACTTAATGGAAAAAGAAAATTAAATTTTTCTCTCAAGAGTTGAGTAAACAAGACATTTGTATAAAATATTTACACAATATGAAAAACAATATGAGGATTATTTCTGCATCACTAACTCAAAAATTCAATTTATATATACATATATATAAATATGTATTTATAAAATTTACAGAAATTTGCAAATTATATACATAAAAGTTCACGAAGAACACAAGGCGTCACATACCTGGTAGGATCATATAATTGATTCGTTCGAGGCAGACGACCGGGACCTATTTTCATTCCGTATAAAGCATATTGATCTTCATTCATTGCTATTTCGCTGTAAATATTTCAAATTTTATAAGCATGAAAAATAAATTTGACTAATATGTACTCGTATTTCCGGGACTTACGCTTGTTCTTCATCAATAATGGGTGCTATCACTGCACCCCTGGTACCATATTGACTATAATAGGGCTCTTCATAACTTCCACGCGTTGAACGTTCTGGCGAACTTGTATAACCATCTGCAAAATGTTGTAGTAGTTAGTTTTCGTTTTTGTTGTATTTTGAATAATATTACAGATCTACTATATAAGTATATATAATTTCTAAACCAAAAGGCTACAACAATTTCAATAAAATAAATGCTGGTATTTTTATATACAATTTACAAAATTTGTTTATTTATTCCAGAAACAATGAAAACCAATTCGTTGTGGGTTGTGTTTTTAATTGGCATTTTTATTATGACTAAGTACCTGGTATACTGTATAACTGATCCGGGGGATAAGGAAACAAGGGTTCCATGCTGCCCCTGGAGTTAGGCGTTCTTAAAGGTTTCAGTGGCGTTCCTATATATATTTATTTAATCAATGACACACATACATACATACATATTACAAAAGTTTAAAGTTGTTCACATAAATAAACTAAGCGCTTGGGATCGGAACGGGGATTCCAGAATAAAAACAAACAATTTAAAAATATAACACAGTTAGACTGGGAAAGGTCGAGAACAAGTCAAATCCAAACTTAAACATGCGTCTTTTACAACATCTGACTAGATTTAGTATCTCTTAAAATATTATAGTTACAGGATAATATTTGGAAAATATCTAATTTGGGATATATTTACGAATTTGACCATCGGAGTTACTTACCCATTGTCATCTTATTACGATCGGTATACATTCCACGGGGTAATGTTTGTGAGCCTCCCACATAATAAGGGGCTTGTTGTTTACCAATCTGCAAGCAATAAAAATTATTATACTTATTATTTCTCTTCTTATTTACTAACTACTTTGCATGTTGCACATTTATATACATATGTACATATGTATATGAAGTGCACGTACATATGTGTCAATATACCCTTAATATAGAAACGCCCTAACTCATAATTTTTGGAATCGATATTTTTAAATTTTACGATACATTATAAGTTGTTCTATCGAAATATACAAAAACCCCAATTTCAAAAAAAAAAAATGAGTTAGGGCCATTCTACATTAATGCACATATATGTATATTTATTTACATAAATATCTACATGCACTTAAAATGTTTATTGTCTATAGTATTTATATTTGCAAGTGTTTTTTGGGTGCAATAAGTTACATTTTCTTGGCAATCAACCAAGATTTTTTCTTTGAAAAGAAAAAGTTGCACAGGTTTCCAATTGCTGTCAATTTCACTTTTTATTTGATATTTCCCACACCTTATTTGTTGGCATAAGATCTTATTCGAACCACTCAGTAGAACAAAAAAAGACTACATTATGCGGACCACACACGTATGATTTGTACGTGCTCGACAATGTCTTCGTAGAATTGTAACAAGACTTGTTATTTAAATTTTCATTTTTCAAATTTAGTGGGCTTGTGGTCGAACATATGATTTCTTTTCTATTTTAGTATAAAAAAACGTCAAAGTGAATTTATAAAAGAGATAGATATGTACATACCAAAAGGAAAGGAGAGAAAAAAACTAAACTAATTTTTTATGTTATTTTTCAATCACGGCAAAACTTATTAACTTGTGATGAAACATTTACTTAAATAATATACTTACATACATACATACATATATACTATATAGAGTAACTTTGGGTAATGTGGCATGTGCGACTAATGTGGAACCAACACAAAACTTTTTTGTCAAACTAAGTGTTATTTAGCATCTGTAACCATCTGTAAATATAGTTGGCAGAAACAAAATAGCAGCACGAGCTTGGCTATAAGTATGGTCGTACCGTTACTAGTGCTGGGACACTATCGATAGTACTAATGATAATATCGATAGTTTTAAAATATCGAAAATATCGATAGGAAAAAATATCGATATCGATATTATTTAAAATGCAGTTTTATAAACGAGAGCTGTTATAAAAATTTTTTAACTGACATAAGCACAATTTTTCAAAAGCTGTCACCTAATATAACGTTCGTAGATACATACATTCATACATATTAAAACAAAAAGACTATAAACTTTCAATTTCAAAAATTAGTTATATATTTCTCTCTCAAGTACAAATATTTCGTCGATAGTAATATCGATAGTATCGATAGTGAAATTTGTACTATCGATAGATATCGATAGTAGCAAATATCGATAGTATCCCAGCACTAACCGTTACTTTTCAGTTGGCGCCTAAATAAAAACATGTGTAGTAGACTTTATTTTGGTTCTAATTATTAGTTGTCTTATTCATAAAAAAATATTTATGTTTTATAAGAGGTTTATAAAACAAATTTTCAATGTATATTTGATTAATAAACCTTTTATAAAACCAAAATATTTTTATGACTTAGGCCCTAAGAGTTTGTCTAGTTTTTTCGATAAGATAATACAAACAGTGTACTAAATAATCAGTAAATATCTTGATGTAACATGTTTTCTAAATTGTATATGATTTGTTTTAAAAAATTTGCCAGTCGGCTAATATCGAATTGAACCCCTTTTCACATTATTCATAATGACTGCCTTCCAAAAAAAAAACAATCAATTTTCGAGTGTGCGTCCATTTTATATGTACATATAATTAGCTAAAGATATATTATATTCGATCTCTCATGTGCATATATGTAGACTGGAACCAATATGCTGAGGAACAATGTATAATTTATTTTGTTTTTTAGTAAAGCAAAGGACGTACTCTAACGTTTTAATTTAATTAAAATAAAAGAAGCGGAAAATATACTAAATTGATAAATTGATTCGTGTCTGGTGATATGGTATATTATTCCACATTACCCTCCACTTTTTTAAATGACTGTTTTTGAGGTATCTCAGATTTTTCATGTATAACTTTTTTTTAAATTATGATAGTATAATTTTTGTGATAGTTATACCAAGTTAGGCAATCAATCAACAAACACATTGCAACCAGTGCAATAAAAAGTTTGCTAACACTTCTCTGACGACCAATAGGGGTTCCACAATACCCGAAGTTACTCTACATACATACATACATATCTGCTCACAGTTGATGTTTTTTTTTTTTGTTAATTTTTAGAATTTTCAATCAGATGGCGAAAAGTGGATGAACGGATGGAACACATTTTTCCTGTATTGAGAATTGGAACGTGGACTTTGAAAAAAGGATCAGCCACACAAGTAAGATTTTTTATTTTTTTATGACAAAATCGGGAAATTTCAAATATACATATTTAAAAAATATGAACTATCATGAAAAAAATTTTTCCCCTATTGAAATTTTGAAAGGAGAAATTTATTTTTTTTATTATTAAAATAAGTACGACTTCTTCTCAAGCGGAAGTTCTTCTTATAGCGGCGAAATTCCTTCATTAAGCTGCTTAAGTTCTTAGATACTCAATTATTAAAGAATGTTATGGGGATCAGATGGCAGAAACAGAAATTCTGACACATTTCAATTCATTAAACACTCACTTCTATTTATTTTAATAGTAAATTAGATCCGCAACAAGCCTAATGGGCAGCTAGTGCTATTTAAAATAATTAAATAAAACTATGTACATACTCATGTAATGTAAATTGAAATATGTAGCTACCCAGCTAGCATTTGGGTGATCATTTTTGGCAGAAATATCTTATATGATTCTCTACAGATCGCTTTTGATGATTAAAAAGTGATTTATCACTTGGGCGATTGAAAGAGGATTCACTTATGATTCATCTATATGATCAAATAATGATTTCTTGAAAATAGAGGAACATCATGCAAACCGCAAAAAGGTGATTTAAATGATTTAATATGAAAATTGCTCAAAAATAATCAGCAAATCGTATCATAACTGATTCTTTGGTATGATTCATCTGTAGGGTATATACGGTTATTTTTCCCGTCAAGCTGATTCGGAAACGATTGGATATAAAATGATACAAAATGCTACCTGGGTATATATACATACATACATACATACATACATACATACATACATAAATAACTAAACATGATTAATTGGCTAGTTCTATTTCTTATAATAAACTGCACTTTTACAATTGTGTTACATACCAGTCTATTTCTTATTCTCATTAAAATAGGAATTAAGCAAGATAAAATTTAATGATTTCGTGATATTATTCCAAAACACACGTCATGATTATACCAACTCATTATATGATTTTATAGCAAAAAAATAAATAAATATCGCTTAAGACAAGCCTAAATAAATTCAAGTTAAAACAAAAACTTTATGAATGAATAAAAAGGTATGAATGACTTGAATCAATCTTTGGTTCTGTTACAATCACTTGAATGTTTTTATTCAACAACAACAACAACAACAACCACAACAACAACAACAACATTTTTTAAACAATACTTGAACATTTTTGTAGCCAATTTTTTTTTTTGCACTTAAAAGTCGTTTATACAGACGGAACATTGACTGCTTCCACATTTTGAAGCTTTTAATGAAATTTAAAGCTTTTTATATTGCAACAAAAACATTGAAATATTTATATTTCACGAGCAAAGTTGCCTTCTCTAGCTATGAAAAATTGGCTAAACTCTATTTAGCCGAGAGCTTAGCCATTTGATTTTGAGCAGTAATTTTGTCAGAAAATTTTAGCGCTAATTAAAAATTCTTAAGAAAATTTGTCGATATTTTTATTTCCAAACACATGTATTTACATACATATGTATGTATGTACATTAAGGCGGTTCGATTTTTTTTTTGCAAAAATCGTCTCAAATCAATCCATGAAAATGTATTTTCTCTTCTTTAGAAAAACAATTTTTTTTAAATACAATTTTTTCAAATGGAAAAATGTATGTACTGAAATAAATGCTATTAAATTCGAAACATTATTCGTCCTCCCACGTATGTACTCCCTGCTTTTAATATTTTCGCGAGCTACCTTAGATTTATCCATAATATTTGGTTTCCCATTTTAATCTTTAAAGTCAATGACGCGTAGTCATAGTCAAAACAAAGTACACTTTAAGAAATTAAAACCAGTATTTTGTATGGTAATACTGGTTTTAACTTCTTTGTTTTGACTATGACTACGCGCCAATGTGTTTCAATAAGGCAGGCAGTAGCCAAACAATAAGCAGCTAAGGAAGAGGAAATACATTTTTATGTCGAGAGGCGCGGTATATGGTTTGATTTTACTTCGCAAAATATTCTTAAAATTATATGTAGATTTCGTTTTTGCTATAAGATTTTTTAATTTTTTTTTTCATCCGTACAAATCGACCCGGCCTAATGTACATACTTATGCAAACATATGTATGTATATCGTTACCTTAATATAGAAAGGACCTAACTTATTATATTTTTGAAATCGAGTTTTTGTATATTTCGATACAGAAACATAAACCGCATAATTTAAACTTTTAATTAAAAACTCAAAACAAAATTGCATACAAAAAATCAACAAAAATATATTTATTTCATTTACATACTTAAAAACTAAAACTAAAACACGTTTAAAAAAATAAACAGAAATATAATATTAAAAGACAAATTTTGTAAATAGAAACGTTTTTTTTTCATTTTGAAATTTGTATGGAAAAAATATTTTTTGAAACGAATTTTAGTTATTTTTCATAAAAATTTGAAACGTTTAGAAACGAAATTTTTTACAAAATCTGCCTATAAATTATTAATTACAGAAAATTATCCAGCAAAACGTACAATCACACAAAATGCCCATACATGACCAAATCGCTGGCACAAACAATTGATTGCGCATTTATGTTGTTGTAGTGTATGGGCCCCTTAAGAAAATTCTGTAAATAATATATAATTGTCTGCATCGGTTTAGATTGGTTCAACGCCACTTTCATCATTAGATAATATAATCATATTGTCATCGTATGATAAAATATTATTTTCATCACTAGAATTCATCTCGTGAATAGGGGACGAGATCAAAGAGTTTTTAGGGGCTTCAATTTTGTCTTTTCTTGCAAAATAATTTGACATTAAACTTTGCGATTTTGAATTTTTACGTTGCATATGCAACTCTTGATATACGAAAAACAGATCAGTCAGTCCGCTTTGACAGTCCGTGTTAAACGCTAAAAGAGCTTAAAAACATCTAAAATTTCAAAATCTGTTAAAATCCTAAAAAAATCGTTAATATAAATATCGAATAAATTGGATGCCGCATAAAACGAGACCTGAGTGTAATTTAGCAAATTAGACGAACTATAAAGCTTTTTACAATTTTTCTATTTCATCTAAAGCTTTGATTTGGCTATTTTTTTTTGTTTTTATTAAATATTTGATTGAAAACGTACTACATATGTATACAGTTGTTATTGCGCATACGCGTATGCACTATTCCGTTCCAAAGACTTTTATGGTAGTTGATTGTGAACCATCGCGGTGTCAAGACGCGTTATACTTGAATAAAAGCATTAAGAAACCATCCCAAGAAAAATCCGTTAAATACGAGTAGTTAAAAAGTAAAAAAACCCGAGCCCGTTGAAGTTAAAAAATAAACAAATCTGCATACTTCATATATGCAGTATACTCTGGTTGTTAATTGCGCTAAAAAAAAGAAACAAGATTATACCATAATGAAGTCTATGTGGTTGTTGTTATTGCTAAGTGGTCACACCACTGTTTGCCATGATTGGAAACCCATAGTGGGTCATGCTGCCATAACAGGCACGAAAGCAACTTCGGATACATTTACAAGTTCATTTAGTTTACAACAATCACATCCTGAATTCAGTAGTAAAAATTCATACGTTTCGGACAGTAATATTAAGGAAGTGCAGAAACCATTAGCAGAAGAATCTTTGAGTGCAAAAAATATTTATGATCCATCTGTGGTAGTGGCTACACAACCAAGTACTATTAATTTTGGCGATGCCAGGTTTGGATATAAGGCATCAGGATACGAAGAGGTATACAGACTTTATATCATGTACAATTGAAATGTATAAAATTACATTTTATATTACTGTTTTAAGGATCAATGCGCCGTAAAAAAATATGCTTTTAATCAAGATGGAACAGTACATTTTGACAATAAAATGCCGGAACTAAAACAGTTTACTATTTGCTTTTGGATGCGATTTACAAATCACAGTGGAGATCACGTTATATTGACTTATTCAAGTAAGTGCAAAATGTCGTCAGCGTTTCCCAAAATTCTTGGGAATATGAATGGTATGGTAACAAGTTGTTACCATGAAGTGTTTAAAAATTAGGCATTTTTATTTTTAATTATTTCAAACAACTTTCAATAACATTGGCTGATATTAAATTTAAAAATCATTTATACGAGTATGTGTATATTTACATAATATGCACATGTCCATACATACTTACATACATACATACTTACATAAACAAAAGCGATTGTTAAATATTTTTTATTGTGTCAAAAAGACAATGGACAAAATATGTAGATGTATGTATAAAATGTTTGCAATTTTTGTCTTTCCTGTTACAGCACCAAAAATGCTGTTTCACACAAATTCAATGTACATTTGTATGGATGTATGTAAGTATGTATATTAGAGTGGCCGTTATTTATTTATTTTTTTTGATTTCTTATATTCTCACCCCCCAAATCGGTCCAGTTTTAAGTAAAAAAAAAATACAAAAAAATTTCACAGCGATAAGTTGTGTTTTAGGGGGTGCGTCCGCCCCTCAAAGTTGGCCTTCAAGCCTATTTTTAAATGTAATTTTTTGCATATGACTATCTTTTTAAAAAAACATTTTACAAGAAAATGATGTATGGCAATATTTTAGCTCTTCTAGTCTACAACATTAGTCTCAAAGAAATCTTTTTGCTTAAATTAATGTTTTAGGAAATAACGAAGAAACTAACCAACAAAATACTAAAAATTATATATACCGAAATTGTCATAAGACAACTAAACAAAAAAAAAAAAACAAAAAATTACATTGAATATACATATGTATGGGCTTGCGGGCTAATTTTGAGGGCCGGACGCACCCCCTAAAACACAACTTATCGCTATGAAATTTTTGTGTATTTTTTTTTACTTAAAACTGAACCGATTTGGGGGTGAAAATAAAAGAAATCAACAACAAAAAAATCCTCCATACAACTAACGGCCACTCTAATGTATATGTATGTATGTATATTTTAAATGCAAGATATCTAATCTGATGTCAAATAAAGTCAAGATTATAGTTTTGCTTTGAGAAATTTTTATTAGATCAAGTCGAAAGCAAATATTTTTCGACCATATCAATCTTGCGCAATAAATAATTGTACATACATACATACTTATGTACATACTATGTACATATGTACATAGATATTTTGCTGCTTAAACGAAGTAACACTAAAAAAGTGAAAGGAAGCAAATTTCCTGCTGATTACAAACATTGGAAAAAAATCATCATCTTTAGTGTACCAATCAATAATGCTGCTAGAAACAAGAGGGGGCAATTGGACAAGTTTGGCAAAAATATTTATATAATACATACATACATACAAACATACATACAGTATGTATTTATATACATATGTACATGTGCATGGGTATATTAGTGCATTCATATTAACCCAGACGGAATTTGAGTTAACTCAAATCTATTGAATTATCAGCCAAAAATCAGTCAGGTGTAAAAAGTAACATATATTTGGAGCTAGCTAGCTAATAAAAATCGGACTGGTAATTGACTTTTCAACAGAGACCGAACGTAAGACGGTTTATATCCTTTCAATCGTCGTTGATATGGAAAAAAGATAAAAAATCTATATCCGTATTTTCCTTGACTATTTTTAGATACGTACATACGTATGTATGTATGTATATAACATTATATTCTTTTCTTTTTTTAAGTAGATTTTTGTGAATACTTTTGTTTCATTTAATTCTCGCCATTTAATTAACTTCAGTGCGTTAAGTTCTCATATTCGTTTATTTTATTCAGAAGCAATTAGTTTAATAGGTAGCTCCCGTGATTTCTTATATTTTTTCCCCTAATTGCCTGGATATCGAAAATACAATGTAAAATTTTCTAAAAATTTAAGCTAATTTTTTTTAGCCAAGTTATTAAATTAACCGATGCGAATTATTCGAATCAATTTTTACTCCAAATTGAGAATGTTTGTCTTATCGAACATTGTTTGACTTAAATTGTTTGATGAATTGATCAAACTTTATTCGAGTGAATCTCTAGTGCTTACATAAATACATATCGCACACTAAATCATACAGAGTCACAACTCAAAATTATTAAAGTGGTTTTGCTTTTTTATTCACCAGTTAATTGAAGAAATCTATGTATATCGACCTCAACAATTTCTTTTGCAATACAGTCTTCTTGAAGAATATAAAATACCGTTATGCTTGTTTTTATATCACATACTTGTATCATTTGTACAGTAACTACAGTTGTTTGCAACTACTCAGCATCTGAAATTTTTTGAGTTGTGACTGTTTATGATTTAGTGTGCGATATGTATGTGTGCAAGTATACATGGAGTTAAGTAAACATTCATGAATGTTTGGACAATTCAAAGCAAAAAAATTACTAAAATTTCGTACTCATATACATACATACATACATATGTATGTATGTATTCATGTACACAGAGCACATGTGCTTGCATATAAAAATGTTTAGTTAAAAATTAAAAAAAAGTAGAAGATGCTCATTTTCAAGTCAAATTAATATTAATTTTTTTTCGTCCGTTATCTGCAAAGCCATACATAGATACATATGTACATATGTATGTAAATATGTATGTATTTACTCGTAGCTTTATTACATAAGTAAAAATTTGGTTTCATCTGGCCGGTTGTGTTACAGCAAAAATATTCAAAACGAAATAAATTACCACAACTAACTATGTACATATGTATGTATAAAGTTTTTCGACCCGCAAAGAAAATCAACTGTAATTGAATTGTCACGATTTGTTTTTTGGTTTTTACCGTGAAGTGGAGCAAAAGAAGCAAAGAGAATAACAAAAAACAGAATTAGTAGGTTAACTAATCGAGACTTCTAACAATATTCATACAGATGAAGACACTAGCGCTCGTAATCATACCGAACTATATACATATGTACATATGTAAGTACAGGGTGGGCCAAAAGTCACGCCTGAGTGTAAAAATTTAATAACTTTTTTGTTTATTATTATTTTTTATTGTTTTTTTTAATATAATATTGGCTTTGTACGATGTAAATTTTACACAATTAGGCTCTTAAACAGGCGTTTTGCATAACTGCACGCAAAGTTTCAGGCTCCATCGCACTGATCTCAGCTTCAATGTTGTGCTTTAGCTGCTCTATAGTTTGGGGCTTGTTAAGATACACTCGTTCTTTGAGATAACCCCATAGAAAATAATCAGGGGTGAACGTGCTGTCCAATTGAATTATGAATTTCTTGAGATAATTCGGTCTTAAGTAAAATTTTCATGCAAAAAATAAAATGTTTTGCATGAACAATATAAAAAAAAACAATAAAAAATAATAATAAACAAAAAAGTTATTCAACTTTTAAACACAGGCGTGTATGTATGTATGTATATGCTGTCCTATTGATTGAACGATTTTCTACATTGAAAGTTAAGTTTGCAGAAATTAATTATTTTAACCATCTAAAAAAATATAAAAATTTTTAAAGATTTTATTACTTGAAATCTAGCATTTTCAAATCGCACGCTTATCAACACACCGCCGACAGTGTTAAAATAAATATTTAAGACAAAAACATTTGAGACCATAAAACACTTATACCCAAATTTGAATTTTAATTTTGTAAATATGCACAATACATAGACAAGAGAACCGAAAAAGTATGATATGCGCAAAAATGCAATTAAAACACTATATTGGGTGTCCCACAATTCAACATCAATCCAAAAATGGACGGACGCTACGCCAGAAAAATTATAAAAAATTTGTGCCGCCAACTTGAAAGTTTCTGCCATCCCAATAAACATTTCAATTTTCTATTGCTGTAACTACGAATTTTTTACTTTTCTTATTTTTATTGTTACATATTATAACAACTAACCCTCCTGCGAAATGCATTTGAAATTTGTTAACACTATAACATGTTTTTAAGGAAAATGTCAACTTTGGCTAACCGTGTTTCCAATACCATTGTTACAATCAACTTCAACCGGCCGTATTGAAATAAATACGTACTACGAAATGTTTGCAAATTTTCATCAAAATTTGTTGCAATCATCATCAATGTCATAGGGACAGGGGTTTCATGCAAATGCATGTTTTTCCCCTTAACCCTGATAATGGCAAGTACAAAATATCTTTACGAAACAATAGCCCAATTCACAATCTTGTGCAAATGGTCTTGCATATGCAAGGATGCAAGACCATTTGCACAAGATTGTGAATTGGGCTAATGATTTTGTGTAAATATGGCATCCATTTGTTAGTGCATATTTTTGTATATTTTGCTGAAAATTCATATTTTTGCATAATTTGATCATAAATGCATATTTTTGTTTTGTGTCATATTTTGTCAAAATGCAAAACAGTTTTTGGCAAATTTATTCGCTTGAATTGTTGTAGAATTCTAGAACGATTGTACAAGTACACACACATAACCTTATATGAAAGGAAAATTTGAGGCGATTACATCCACAGACGTTGCAAGCCATTTTCAAATGCGCAGAAACTTTCTAGGAACAAATTGATTCAACTTTACATTCGAAAATATAAAATTTTTAAATAAAAATAAATATAGTATATAACACTTTTCTTTTTCTATTTTCGTATCGCTCCCATACTGCAATACAGTATACCCTGTTTAATTACCCATCGGTTATTTATTAAATGGTCATAAAATTTTAAGTCTCTAGAGATTATATAATTATAAAACCAAGATCTGTAGAAAGTGAAGGTGTTTTTCATTGAATTACTTTTTTTTCAAATATAATTAGAAACAGGGTGTCAAACGATTCTACTAATGCATCAATACTTTTCTTTGCATTTACCTATAATATATCGTCAGCTGAAATGCAACACCAGATAACTAGCAAAAAGTTCAAAATAGTATTTAAATTAATTATTTTTTATTACACCGAAATACATGTCCCTAAAACTTTTCAAATCTTATCATAGCAATCAGCCGTAGTAAAACTGAAAATAAATATACTTTAGTCACTTGAAAAATATTGGCGGTATTCGGTGTTAGATGCAAATTGTTTTGCGCCATTGTAAATTCAAAATATCATAGCTTTTAAATCCAACAACAAACTGCACACACAATCGAACGAAAAGCTACGACATTTTGCATTTGCACTTACGCAAGACCATTTGCATCAAACATCGAATAACGCCGTTGTTTAGTTTTTTCTCTCTCCCAGTAAAAAAAATTGGAAGTCATTCTAAAGGAAGTACATTTTCATTGCTTCCAAAAAATCGATATTTTTAATTTGCCTATAGTTAGCAGAAAACCAAGTAGAATTTTATTTTAGTCACGCAAAACCTTGTAATTCCTCTATGGTTTTAGAAACTACTCACCAGAATTTTTAAAAATTCGATTTTTTTGAAGAAACTTATGAACTAATTTTGGTCTAAAATTTTAAAGTTATTTGCTTAAATTTACATGAAAATACTGTTTCGCGCTTAAATTCCTATAAAAAGAAACTAATTGTTAAAATAGGTAACTATTAACCATTTTTCCTAGATGAAAATATTATCATAGAACAAAAAAAAGGAAATTTTTCGTAAAATCGCTTCCAATTCGGTGACCAGGCATCGAAAAAGAGAACTTCTTGCAATGACAACCCTATGTAAAAATCATTACATCGGATCAAAATTTGCACTACTTCCAGATCGCAAACTCTACATTTTCATGACTTTTTTGGAGTGTCTTTTTTTACTGGGCTCCTATAAAATTTAAAATGGTGCAACTACGTGGTTTTGCATTTCAGGTAACGATATTTATATATGCATGATTATCATATAAATAACTGAAATTATATAATTTTTTTACTAACGTGTTATAAACACGTGATCTCATGAGTTATCAATTAATAAAGTAAACTAATAAATTTTTTTTTTTGTATTGTTATCCCCTGGTCGGGGATGAAAAACTCCGGGAAAAGAAAAACTTTAGTATATAGTCAAAGAAACTTTTCGTTGTATATTGTTATATAACTTTCCAAAAAAAAAAAATTAAATAGGTATGTACTATGTACTTACATATGTATGTATGTTTTGTCACAACTCAATTCATCGGTATTGCTGTAGGATCTGATTTTTATCATAATAAAAATTATTTTGGTCTACACACACATGTACATACATACATAATTATGTATGTATGCAAATAACTGTATAAACCATATGTGTGTAACATATACGGTATATTTATAAAAAAATGAAATAAATTATTTTTTACTTGTGTAGCTGAGGATGTACATAGAGAATTTCAATTTTGGGTTGCGAATGCGAAAAATTCCAGTTTTATATCGATGGCTATAAAAAATCAACAAATATACAGGTATGTATGTACCAATCTCAATAAATACTGCAAAATCACGTACAGCATGTACACGTACATATGTATTTATCTACTCAAATACATATATACATATAGATATATGTGTACATACATACATACATACATGTACAATATCTATACCATAAATTTTTATATATAGATCTGAAACTATTTAATGTACATTTTTAACAACAACAATATTTTAACCCAAACGTAGATATGTAGTGCCTTTAACAACAATCGCCAATCAAGAGATAAATAATTAATTCTTAACAAACTATAGTACAAAAGCTTTAACATTTTTTTTTTTACTTAAAATTCTTTAATATTGCATTTTTTTTTGCTCAGGCTTAATTATCCATTAAAAGTCCGCCAGTGGCACCATACTTGCACATCTTGGAACGGAAAAACGGGCGAATGGCAAGTTTGGTTAAAGGCTGAACGTATCGGACGAGGCTTCCATAATTCCGTATGTTGTTGGTATTTTTATTAATGTAAATTCAAAGAAAAAATTATCACTTTCCTTGAAATTAATTGACAATTATAAAGAAATTATCCTTTCAGTTTCTAATTTTTTTTTTCAATACATAATAACAAACGACTAATTCCGTTAGCTATTTGATTTGTAAATCACAAATAAATAATAAGTAAAATACATACATACATACACATTATGTATGTACTTGTACATTAGAGTGGCATAAAAGCCCAGGCAAATTATTGTAACTCTTCGTCTAAAACTTAAATGGTTAAAATTTAAAAAAAAAATATATTGTGCATATCTACATAAAAATACCTTTTAAACCCTATACATATGTTTCATCAATATTAGTTAGTACAAGTTCGTACTAATGAGAGAAAAGAGAATATTACTGTCTTAATATGCAAAAGTTATCCAAAATTGCTGGAACGCAAAAAACCATAATTGCACATCTCGAAATACTAAAGGCTCAGTTACCCGACTGTAATGTAAAGTAACTGCAACGTAGGAAACAGCTGATCGATACTTTTATATGAAAAGTAGGTTACGTTACATTACATCTCTATAATCATTTTCATTACTTTTCACATAACAATATCGATCAGCTGTTTCCTACTGTTGCAGTTACTTTAATTTTGTTTACTTTTACATTACATTTAATAAAAGTGATTTTAGTCGCTTAAAACGCATAACATTAAAAAACAAAAATTTTGCATCAATGGCAACAGCTGTAAAAAGTAAATGAAAATAAGTTTCGACAAAGTAAAAGCTACGTGAATTATTAAAAAAAAAATAATTTTTTCATATTAAAGAAATGAAGAAATATGCACAAATGTACTCACAACTTCAATTTTGTTCAAAAAATAAGAATTAAATAATTATTTAATTCTTGACCGAACTTACCCAGAAGAAAAAGTTCGTACCAGTTTGTACAGGAAATGAAAAAAATTACTCTCTCATTGGCTCTCAAAATTGCACAAAAATTGCTTTCTGGAATGCTTTTGTATAACTTTGTACTGGTTCGGACTGTTTTGTTATGCGTCTGGAACAAACATAAAGTTGGACGATAACATGTTTAAAACGTAAGACAAAAAAAAGTGTGATATATTCATACATATCGCTCATTTACTCAAAGAACTTCATAACGCAATTAATCCCCATATCCTTCTTCATATTGTGCAAAAATTTCATACAAATATCTTGTTTACTTAACTCTTGAGAGTAAATAATTTTTTTTTCATTAAATTGTAAACGTTTTCTGGCAAATAATTTTTTTTAGCTATGACATTGTTTGAGTTAATGAGCGATATGTATATATGTATGTTTATAAGAGTTATAACAGCACCCATGCCGATTTTCGAAAGAATAGGGTTTAAAATTTAAGAATTTTCTAATTAACTTGCGGTAAATCGGTGAATTTTGCAAATTTTGAACTTTCACCTCAATGGGGCACTGCTTAGGGTTGTCCGATATAGCTCAAATTTCCCATATTACGCCTGGGCTTTAAAAAAAAAAAAAAACAAAAAAAGTTGAATTTTCAATGCCACTCTAATTTACATATCCCTCCCGCCTTTATTACAACAGAGGAATATCTCAAAAAAGTTAATGTTGCAGAAAACAAGTTTTAAATTTACATACAACTCAGTGAAGATACAAAAATCGGTTCTTGTCTCACGATATGAACTTTTTATATATAACAATATGTTCGCACTGAAGTAGCGAACATAAAAATACTCGTATTGCTTGTTTTATGAATAATACGTGTAATGTGAAAAGTAATTGAAAATTAAAATTTAAGACTGTATATAATTTACTTGAACACTGTCTATGAGAATAGAAGTAAAAAAGTGGTGTTAAACTTTTTGGGTAAAAGTTCACAAATCTCATGTGCTTTAATAGCAGTTTTTTGTCTAACTAATAAAGTTGCAATTACGCTTTCATTTCTAGTTGGTGACTCATAAAATTCCAGCCAATGGTAAACTTTATGCCGGTGGCTCTTCGGTGACCGGTAACGTTTATGACGGTCTACACTTTGAAGTTACATTAGTGCAAATATATCGTGTAGCTCTAAGTGCCGGCAAGGCTCATCGTGATCATAAACATCATCATGCCCATCACTTTGATCATGAAGGGCAGGAAATACAACTCACCACCAAGGCACCTGCTCCGGTAAGTGAAGTGAAGTAAAATTGCCATCCAATAAAGTAAGATGTAGCATGATTTTTAAATTTATTAAAAGATAAATCGGCCTCAGGCAATGAATTTTTTGCTGGCTAATGGACAAATACCTACACAGGTGCGAATTAATCTTGCGCAACCTGATAAATACGATGTACCTTCACAAGTCAATCAACCTGGCAAACAGGACTTAACAATACATACAAATTTTGTAAATGGTCAAATAAATGTCGGCTCCCGCTTAGTGGCCCAGCAACTGATAGGACTTAATCACAAAACGGCTATTGGCCCACAAACCACACAAACTGTCACAAGACAGCCCATTTACGATGCCACAAATCCTTTAAAAGTACAGTTTGTTGATGAAACGGAAACGCGCATACTTTTCAAACGTCATGCTCCTAATTCGGTATCAACACTTGACGGCACTATTGAAAATGACGAAAAAGCCCTTAAGAAACGTGGATTAGTATTCTTGGAAGATGGTAGTTTAGTTAATGATCCTTTGGCTAAAGATAATGCTGGTGGTTCGAAATATGACGGTTTGGCAGAATTCGGTGGACAACAATTTAAGGATGACATAAGTGTGAAAAGAGATATTGAAGATGAAATAATGGAACATGATCGTGAACCAGCCGAGGAGGAAGTTAAAGCTGTTATGGGTTTTTGTACTGCCTGCCAAAAAGAGCCGTTCCAAGGTGCCATAGTGTTTGCTTGGAAAGAAGCCGAAGCGAAACTAGATAATGTTCTAAAAGGTTATAGCGTTGGAGAATGCGGTCAATTTTAGATATACATACATACACACATACATACTCGTATTATATTTAAATGTAACATTGCTTTAGTACAAGTAGATTATGATTTTTAATTTTATGTATAATGTCAAAGGAAGAACTTTCATTGTATTTTTGTTTCAAGCACTAGTCAGGTAATGAATGGTACTCGTATTATAGTTTTGAAACATTCATTCGTTATTGTAAATTCACTAACTCATTTAGATATGTATATCAGCATTTGTTTCTACATTTTTTTCTCTACATACATACATATATATGTATATGTAAATTATATATAATATGAATATAATGAAAAAAATTTGCGTCTTTCGTAGGGATATTTTGAACTCACCTTTGATTTATGAATGTGTTGATTTTTATAATCAGAATCAAATTCCGGCTCACTGAAGTAACTCTGCGAGACAAAAAGATTTCATTTACCAGTTAAAGCACATTTTACGTTATAGAAAATACCTGATCTTGATCCCAGTGCTGTGCAGTTGTTTGAGGTAACGGTTGCGGTATACCGGGACCTCCTGGTAGTATTTGAGGTGGTGCAGCTACTTCAGTAGATTCGAAGAGCCTTAGAACAGAACGGTCCCTTATCTCCCGCAAATGCGAGCGCACATCTTCCAGCTCGTAGAACATATCTTTGCTGGCATCATGTATATATATTTTAACGTTGGGCCCCTCTAGGTAAGCCATGGTTAACTGGCGAGGAAACGAACGTACAAATAGAGCTCGTACAGTGTCAATCGAAGTAATTTCATTTGGCAATAGAGCTCTCTTTGTCTCGGAACGATATTGCAAGAAAACCAGACCTGCATAGAGAAAGGAAATAAAACGAATTTTCAATTTATTTATCTGATATGATATTTTGTAAGAATTATTGTGTGTGTGACACCATACCTAGAGGTCTTTCTAAGGTTTTCGAGGGTGTACGCACAACGGGTAACGAAGAACGTTGCTTACCACCACGTCTAAACCCCGTGCTAGCTGTCTCTACTTCTGACATAATACCCGGATCATCATCAAACAATGGTCCTTGATTAATGGGCATATAACCACGATTTGGCTGCATCTAAGACAAATAAAAATGAATATCAATGACAAATATTTTAACGCACTCGTATTAAGTATCCACCCACCTTTTTATTTTTCTGAGCTCGAGTTCCCATCTGCAAAAGAGAACTAAGAATTGAATAGCGTTCATATGTGCACATGTATTTTGTGTATAAATGTCCAACTGTTCAATTCGTTTTGTAACATTTTAAAATTATATTTAAAAACATATTCCCTTGAAAACTGTAAAAGGTCTGTATCAAATTTTAGCATTCGTCAAAACTTTGCGTATGTATGTATGTATATGTAAATACATAAATACATACATCATTACATATGTATGTATGTATATACTAGAGTTTCTCTTTTCCCTGATTTTTTTTATTTCGCGGGAAAGCGGAAGGGGTTTTTTTTAATTTAACGATACAAATTATTATTTACTTTAATTTATTAACAAAATATAATTATGATTCATGAGATATATTAAATAAACACTTTTTATAAGCACGTCAATGAAAAAAACATGTGTTTAGTTCTTTATATAATAATCATCCATACATAAATATCGTTACCGGAAATGCAAAATCACGTAGCTGCACCATTTTAAATTTTATAGGAGAGAGAAAAAAACTAAACAATATTATTGGAGTGACTAAAGTAAAGTCTCTTTATTTTATTTTTATACTACGGCTGATTGCTATGAAAAGATTTGAAAATTTTTAGGGACAAAATAATTAATTTAAAATGTGATTTTAAATTTTTAGCCAGTTATGTTGTTTTGCATTTCAGGTGACGATATATTATTATAGTAGGTAAACGCATAGTAAAGTGCATTGATATAATATATATATACATATATATATATATATATATATATATATATATATATATATATATATATATATATATATACATATATATATATATACATATATACAAAAAAACAAGTTATATTATAAAAAAATATAATACTTTCTAAATAGGACTTTCTAAGTAGAACAGAATAAGCATTAATAGAATCGTTTGACAGCCTGTTTCTAATTTTATTTAAAAAAAGTAAAATCAGTGAAAAACACGTCCTCTTTCTACGAATGTTGGTTTTATAGTCAAAAGAAAAAGAGTAATCTTTATACTTTCAGTTTTATCACCAGTCCCTTTAAATTGGAAAAATTCGACACGCGCCCATCTCTAGTAACGACACTCATCAAGAAATATGTGCATACAAACTAAATTTGGCATAAACAAATATTTTTATGGACATTTATGGGATTTTTCCCGGAACTTTTTCTCCCGTATGAAAAACAGCATTCAAAAAAGTAGCGATTTTTTTCATTCAAACTGCTGAAGCTGAGCTGTACTTATGTATATAATTCAGAACAAAGTCATACGCCGGAAGCTAAGCTGTTTCTGTGTAAATTTACACAGGCTCATTAGAGGGCTGTGAAAGAAGAGGAAGAACTATTTGTTCTTCCTACATTTCTACGTCAGCAGTGCGACCACTACATATTTTATAACTAGTTAGTACAGGTTCACATGTTTCAACTTTTGTTGCTCAACTCGTAATTCAGCTGTACGAAAGACGGAGATGGAAATACAAGTATCTCTTTTTTTCTTACAGCTGAATTACGAGTTGAGCAAGAAAAATTTAAACGTGTGAACCGGGACTAACATGCATTGCATATGGTATGGCTTTTGTCAGTTGACACGCAACTTTACGATATGATTTTACTAATTCTACACAGAGAAAAAACTACCTCGTAGAATCAATAAGATTTTCTCTATGTAACGTTTTTAGGCTAAGGGCTATCCCAGCAGAAAGAAGCGAAGATTTTTTCATAGAGATTCCTTATTGTTTTTATGTGGTAAATCTTATTAATTTTATCAAGAAGAAAACCACATAAAATCAAGAAGAAATCTTATTATTCACAACTTTTTTTACTCAATTTCCGTTACTTTTGGCACCAAAAAAATAAACAATTCATAGAGAAAAACTTTTTGATTCTATTAGGTTTTCTTATAAATTGTAAACTATAGGGATTTCTTATTGATTTTATTAGGTTGCCCTATTAATTTTTTTTAAAAAAGGTTTTCTTCTTGATTTTATTAGGCTATCTTATTGATTTTTTCAATAGTAGTTTCCTATATGATTATGTGTAAAGCATCTTATTGATTTTTGTTATAAGGAAATCTTCTTGATTTTATGAGGTGTCTTGTTATTTCGTTTCTATAAATAGACATACAGACAATTTTTTTCATGATCTTTTTGTATAAGAATGTTTGCACAATAATTTCAATGGTTATTCAGGACGCTTGTTAGCATAATGGTTAGAGTGTTTGTCTATCAGGTAGAAGTTTGCTGGTTCAAAACTTGGTGAGTAAGTTAGTTAAGAATATATACATATAACATAATGTGTATGTATGTATGTATAAATAAATGACATTTACAATATACTACATACATACATACATACATATGTATATGGTATAGAATTTAAATGAAAATACATAAGTACAGAGAATAAAGACGCAATTTTTTTTTATTGAAAGAATCAATAAGACAACCTCATAAAAACTACAAGATTTCTTCTTAATTTTTTCAAAAAGGTTTTCTCTATGAAATTAATATGATTTCCTTATTGAAAAAAAAAACCATAGAGATTTCTTATTAATTTTGTTCTATTTTATGAGGTATTTAGTAGGCACTGTTTTCTCTGTGTACCTTTACTGTCTTCACAGCAGCCGACAAACAGCCACTGTTCGTTTTTCACAGCTTCGACAAAATGAAAACGAAATGCTGAGCCGAGGCTGAGCTGATAAAATTTCCACAACCGCAGCTAATTTGTTTGAAAACCGCTGTTTAACAGCTCAGCCAACAGCTATTTTTGAGTGTTGGCTGTTTGGCAGCCAGCTTTGCGAACGCTGATGAAAACGAGTTTGAAGTTTTCAATTTCCGCACGACTTAATAGAAAAAGAAAATTTTATTTTACTCTCAAGAGTTGAGTAAATAAGATATTTGTATGAAATTTTTACACAATATGAATAACGATGTGAGCATTTATTCTGTATCACTAACTCAAAAATTAAATTTATCAAGTTATGACGTTCTTTAAGTAAATTTGCGATATGTATACTGTAAATTCTATGTATATGTATGTGTCGAGTGTGTTTTAAACATTTTGTGAAAAATAAACAAATAAATGCAAGTCCATACATACCTCCAAATCCAATGCTTTTTGTGACTGCTGCTGCAAATTCTGTTGATTTGTATAAGCGAGCATATCACCACCTAATGTATGTCTACGTGGATCCTCTCGTCTCATTCCACGTCTTCGTTCTTCTCCTAACGATATGCAAAAAATATAAGCATTACTACATAATAAAAGTTTTATAAGACAGCGTTATAATTTTATATAACACCATCCTACTCCATTAACAACGCATGATGGCAGGAATAACATTTAATTACTTAGCAAATTTTATTTTTCTATGGAAAACTAATATTTACCTTGTTCATTGCTCTGCATATGACCAGATTTCATATCATTTTGCCAGTTTTCATCTAAATGTGAATTATGTATAACGAACACCCACCACAAAATAAATATTAGACGGAAGGAAGTTTAATGAAAATTTTCAAATGCGCTTTCATTGAAAATTAAAATACAAGTATGTAAAATATTACTCACCGCCTTCGCGTCCTTTTCGTTTCTTTTTGGAACTACTGCTACTAGTACCACCACTGCCACTACTGGTATTTGTAGGGTTCGGTGAACTTTTATCTTTGCTTTTCCAGCGTATTAACATTTTAACGAAGAAGATACCAGGCTAAAATCCAAATACGGGAAAAAAATTTTTCTGACGCTGTACGTGGTAGTGGTTTTCTATGTGTAATATTAAGAGGGAGTTTGTTCACAGTTGTTTCTACATATGTGGAATTTTAAGAGGGATTTTGTTCACAGTTGTATTCTTATTTTTTATTTAGTTTACTATGTACTTTTGTAAGGACAAAAAGGATTTTTATTGGTTTATTCCGCTTAAAAGCAAAATAAATATTTGATGTATAGCACATACTTGAACATGATGGCTGTGCTCATGCATCATAGACTAGATGATAAAAAAGAGGAACAAAAAGAAAAAAATCGAAATGTCATGAATATTTTATACATTTTTCTTAAGTTTAAATTTCCGTACAAAGTTATATACATACATACATATGTATTTACATATGCACACTGGGTATAGTAGCACATACATACATAAAAATGTATATACCTATGTATGTATGTACATAGTTGACTTGTTTTCTGTGTGTTTTAATGAATATTGTTCTGAAGCAGGGGTCTTCTGGAAAGAAACACACATGTACATATACATATATGTACGAACACAGCGCATGTCCTCTTCATATACATATATAAATATTTTAAACATATCAACTAAAAACCGTGATAAAGTGAAGGGAAAGGTGCTTTAGTCTGTTTGTTTATATTTTAAAACTTCAAAAAATTTCGCCGGTAAGAACAAAAACATCACGTGCAAATTGCCAAACAAAATAGAGATGGAAGAGTAACAAATAAAAAGAATTCCAATGAGAATTTTACTCCAACGTGACATCTTATTTTGAAAAAGAGAAGCCAGCGTTCAGTTGAGTTTCCTAAATGTTGAGTAAGGTTATAAACATGCAGTGCCTCTAAAACTGTAGGGGCAGGGATACAGCTCTAAACTTTTTTTTTCGATTCCGATGAGTTATGGACCTTAGGCGTTTTATGGTTTAAAAATAACTGTGTTACTCTTTAATGTTAAAGTTGAAGTCAATTACATAAATATAATTTATGTATTTTTTTAGTGCAACGCTTATACATACATAGATGTAATAAATTCCTTTACAAAAATTCATGTGTATGTATATACACACTATAATACATATTGTATTTATATATATACATATGTATATTTGTACTTACGCATATATGTATGGATGTGTACATGTACATAAAATATATGTATAGTTAAGTCTGTGTGAATATATTTTTATAACCAACAGTAATTTTTGCGATTCAGAACTGAGCTTTATTGATATATGTATGTATGTATGTGTTTTTTTTATTGTTATAAATAATAGTTTATTTATAAAAAGTAATACACAATTTTCACGTATTACAAACGATTAACATTTGCCAAAGATATATGCATTTTAATAATTTTTTACACTGTTTGAAATATCTCAAATGAATTGATTTGTGTATGCATATTGAATATTTCTGTGTATGGCTTAACACACCTTTTTCATATCTATTTTTTCCTTGTACTTAACTTTTTATTATTTACTGGATTTAATATTTTGATTGAGTTAAACAATTGAATATTTTGTATATATATTGTATATATAAAATAAGGAATGGAATTTTTGCACAGCAATAATTAGTTTGAGCTGCCTATGACCGCTTTGTAAAACCGTTCGATACTTTTTAAATGCCTTTAAATTTCGTGTATACCATAGAAGAGTTTCCGCCCTAAATGTTGTGATGAACGTTCGACGCGCATGCGTTGACTTTGAAAGTAATATGTTACTTTAATGCCCCTTAAAATAGAACCAACAAATGGATAGTTTTAAATGCATTGATGATGTAACAATATACACAACTATACTGCCATCTTTAAGTTAAAAATATTACCAACCGTTTACTCTTAGTAAATACACAAACCCACGACTGTTTCTGTATCGAGGTGAAATTTAAATAGAGTGGTAATATACATTATTAACACAACATACTCGTTGTTATCACTATCCGTAGCTGCAGTGTTTGAGTTGAAAACTGAAACTAATCGCAGAGTTTCAAGGGTTCGAACCACCACTTTTTCATATGAAATTTTTAAATTTAAATTAAAATCAAAATCCCTCATTCGTTATCCGCCACACGTCATTTGTAAACATATGCAATTTGTTACGTGCCAGAATTAGAAGGGAGATAAACATAACATGTCTCTGCAGGAAGCTAAGTATAGACGTTGCATTGCATTGCACTTTGCTTGCTAGTCGCTTAGTGCCAAACAAAATGAGATACAATTTATTTTATTTCGGAATACTTCATGTGCACATACATGTATAAGCAATTTATATAGGTTTATATTTTATTTCCAACCTGGGAGAACATTTCCTTTAAAACGCTATATTTAACTCAGTAATGGCTGGAATTACACAATGACATTAAACTTTGGCCCAACTTGTTAGGGAAAAATTAAGATTCTTACAATGGACGTTTATATGTCCGTAACTATTTGACTGTAAAGGTTGAATGATGTGTAAGGTTGAAGGCAGGATCGCCATGTAATGGTAGCAGGTAGGATGTGTGACGGCAGGATCGCCATGTAATGTGTTAATAATAAAGGATGTAGTAGTGTGAGTGTATGGCCCTATAGTCCCTTGTTTAGTTTTTACGGCTGTCAGGGAGACCAGCTTGTCAGTAGGCGCTCAAAAGAGGTGCCAAAAGATTTGGAGAATTTAATTAAAAAACAAGGCAAGTTATTGCTAGTTTACGTTTAGAAATTAAAGTCTGATTTATTGAATGTTTAACTCCACTTATATATTATTTTACATTTTATTATTTTTGTGTTTCTTTATGTCTTTACTTTTGCTGGCCATCTATAATAAAATAATTTTGTAATGAAAACAAAAGTGTGTCATTTAAATTTAATAAAGCAAGCGTTTTGTTAATTATTACAATGAACTGTGTTGCAATGCAATTATATTATGATACAGTGTATTACAGTAAGTGAGGTACACTACATGGCGCATGAAGTGCAATTTTTTTTTATTTTTTTAGCTAATTTCAAAATTGTTGGGTTAAGGTCTACTGACGGGTTCCATGAGCAGGAATTTTAAAGAAACAACATATAAAAAACGAAAATGGGCTGAAATGGCATAATTTTTACAAGCATAGGCGTAGAACGGCCATTTTGTGGTGGCATTAAATATTATCGTAAGCGACAATTTGCGCACAAAACATATTTAAAAAAAAAAACTTCTCATGAAAAATTAACTTTTTGTCGCTTACGATTAAATCGAAAATAAGGCTCGTAATAATACATACATACATAAATGATTTCAGTCAGGTTAAAGTTCGTTTTTGACTTTAGCAGATTTGCAGTTAAAGGGAATGTTTTCAAAGCAGAATTGAAAAATTTACTTGAAAATTGTCTAATTCGATGCTCAACTATCAAAATCAAAACTCAACATATCGAGCCATATTTTCGATTTAATCGTAAGTGACAAAAATTTAATTTTTCAGTAGAAGGTTTTTTTATAATTCTTAACTGTGGGTAGGCCCATAAAACTTTAATTTCAATAAAAAAGTATATTTTCGATAACATGTCGCTTACGATAAAATCGAAAATAAGGCTCGATATTGCAGTTATTAATATTGAAGTTTATTTTGACGTTACATTTTCTGTGTTCTTCCATTAAATATCTTTTGCGTATTAAAGGAATTATTTAGATTCATGTGAACATACATAAATACGAGTGTACATACATACATATATATGTACATATGTACATGCATATGTAGGTATGTATGTACATTTTTCGATTTTTCGCTAGAATTGCAAATTTCTCAATATGCATTTTTATTGAGTTTGAAAATAAAAATAGCAGCAAAATAATCCACTTATTCCATAGCTTAATGTATTCAATGCATTTATATAGGAAATTTAAATGGAAACTTCCTTTTTAATACTCGTACTTCTACTATAAAATTAATGCAAAAAATCAAAGCATGCAAAATAATTGTTGATATCTACATTCATATATATGAATGCATGTATGTACAAATTAGAAATCTTCTGACAAATTGGTATTGTAGCACAGCAAACTGCATGTTGTGTTTTTGTTGTTAAATTGTTGTGGGACTTCCTGCTACTGAATTCGCCTTGGCTACTTTCGGCACCAAAAATCGTCGATATGACGATAAATCGTCACATCTGGCAGCCGTGGCTACTTGCTTAAAAACAATATTAAACGAGGTTTCGGATAATAATCAAATTTATTTACTTTCAGATATGACAAGTAATAAATATACGCGTCCCGTTGAAACAAAATATTTGGCGTTGTTATATTGCTTATGATAATACAAATTACAACAAGAAGACCAAAGCACAATTATCAAGTACCATTAGTTCTACAACAAAAGTACAACACAAAAAACATACCGCAGCAAGAGAAGAGGCAGACATGACATTTACTAACAACGTGTCATATTCGAAGCCAATTACGCTAACTAAAATCAAAATCATTAGATATGTATGTGAAATGGTCTAAACAGTTCTAGTGTAAGTCTTAATACATCCTCAAGGGTTTTGGAGGAGATCAATTTATTACTCTACCAATAAAGTTCTGCAACAAAACTTGAAGAAAGATACCAACTTAGATGAATAAATGAGGGAGGTAGTGGCTGTGAGTATGGATCAACAAGTAGATAGATCAGGTACAATTTAAATAATTATTAAAGAGTTTAATTTGATGATTTCATTCGTTCTAGCTTTGGTTTCAATGACGTGGCTTCTATTCTAAGCGCTTATCCTGTTAAGTGTCGGCAACCAGTAAACTGTAAACCATTGCAACCCGCGGACTACTACTACATAGTATACTGCCTACTAGCTAAGAAGGCACTCTAATCGTGATGTATGGAGCAAATTTTCGGTGAGTGTTAAATTATAACCCAGCAGTAACGTGCGAGACATAATAAAATTCACATAAAAGTTTAATAGCTTGTATACATCGTAAATTGATGAAACATGAAATGAGGTGTTTAAAATTTTTGCTAAACAGTTTTTACATAACTTGCAGCTCGGTTAGGTTCCTTGATATATGTTAAAGATGGCAACTAGAAACTAACATCTGTCATTTTCAATTGCTAAGAAGAGGTTCATTGCTATCCGTAATCAGCCTATTAGATAGACTCAGCACTCAAATAAAATAAGGAAAATTGACATACAGTAACAATAAAAATGCTAATTGAGTTCAAAATAAAAATTCGGTTAAAAAAACTAGCTTAAAATTAAAAATCTGTTAGAAAACTAGTTTTGAATAAAAATTCTGTTATAAATTGTGCCAAAATCGGTAAAAAATACTTTTACCGCCATCTATTGTTTGCTTATTGGTCATTTTGAAAATCAAAAAATCGATGCAACATTTTTATATTTAGGAATGCAACTATGGAAATTGATCTGGCATCACTGCAATGTTTTGGAAAAAAATGTAGAGCTGCCGGACCGTTTTCGCTAGTGGGGTAGCAAAATCAAGAGAACGATTTTTTGATTTTCAAAATGACCAATAGGAAAACAGTAGATGGCGCTATTTACATGCTTAAAAGCACTGCCAATCTTTTTAATGTTTTTGGCACAATTTATAACAGAATTAATATTTAAAACTAGTTTTCTAACAGATTTTTCATTTTAAATTAGTTTTTTAACAGACATTTTATTTTGAACTCAATTAGCATTTTTATTGTTACTATATGTGCATTTTGGTTTTTTTTATTTATAAAAAATACAATATGTTTCATAAGAATCAATAAACTTAAAAACGATATTCCATTTATGTGAAAACTTGACAATCTGATTTAAATGTAAATACGATAGAATTTTTACTTGAGAAAAAGAAAAGCAGGAATCCATTATTTTTTCAGGAAAACACTAAGCGTGTGCTGTGAATTTAAATGGAACATTTGGAACCCTATTTAAAGTTCAAAAATATGTATATCTTGAACAAGATTTATGATTTTTGCAATGAAAAATCAGCAAAATGCAGAGAAATCTGCAAATCTGGCAACAGTGTTTGCATTATTTAGAACTTTTATTTTGCAAAATATGCAAAAAAAAAATATGTACCTAACTTGAAGGTTACACTTTAAATTTTTGCTTCAATTTTTGTTTCAAAGTTCAATACATTTACACTTTCTTACTACCACACTCATACATTTGGGAATTGAATACCAAGTGGACTTCAATTTATCTTTCAATGCTTCATTAAATTTTTCTTTCAATTTAACAGCTGTTTTAAAATAATTTTTGTGTTTGTAAAAAAGTTAAAACAGAAGTAATTTTATTTGCTGAAATAAAATATGTATAAAATCAGTGAGGCGAAAATTTTTAATTGTTGACGACGGCATTTTGAACATAAAATTAGACATCAAATTGCTTGCAGCCTACGTCACAACTTTTAGCAAAATTTGACAAACCATATGTGTGAAAAAATTTAATGTGTAGCCGCAAGGTAAGCTACGGGAGATGTACATTTATTGATAGACTAACTATTTGATGCATATCCTTAGGCGCTAACTACAAAACCGAGAAGTAAATAAAAAATGTAAACAAAAACACATGTTATTAAAAAGAAGAAGAATTAGTTTCTAGAAAATTTTGGTGCGGTTCGCTTCGCAGCTCCGTGAAAAAGTATATTTTATATTAAAAAAAGTGTTATTTTGCTAAAATATAAACTTGCAGTTATTTATTAATGCTATTAAAAGTGTTTAGAAGTTAAATTTTGTTGAAAAAAGTAAAAGTAAAGTGGTGGGCCAGGGTTCTCTTCAAAAGAAGAAGCTACCTGTGGCTGCTGGCTAAAGTTTCATATCTGCATAAGAAAGTTAAATAAAATGTGATAAAAAGGCTTTTAAATCTATTTTTGTGTGTAAAATGATTATATTAGTTAGTTAATTGTGTTATTTAAACAAAATTTCGTTTCGGTCCAGGTCCTCTTTATAAGAAGAAGCCACCTGCGGCTGCTGGCTGAAGTTTCATATGAAAGTAGAATCAACAAAAAAGGCTTTTAAATATCTTTTTGAGTGTAAACTTATAATATTAATTAGTTAATTGTGTTATTTAAAAAAAGTTTCGGTTCGGTCGTTTTGTCAAAATGTTGAATGAAGATAAATATTCGGAACAAATGGAGTTTATTGAAGCAGCTCCAAACAAAATAAAAGGTTGCCATGTGATATAAAATTTAAAACTAAGAAAAAAATATTATATAAAAAAGTTTTTGGCGACGCATATTTTCCGAGTTATGGGGCTTTGTATAAAGCTTATCCGATAGGAAATTTAAAAAATAAGAAAACAAATTTAGTAGAAAAATTGGCTCCGACCCATATTTCTCGAGTTATTATCCTGAGAAGTTTTCATAGAAAATTGTGAAGTGTGATAGAAAATTCAAAACTAAACGACGCTGCTCACTAAAGTTTCTCTGAAAAGCCGCCCTTTGGCCAGGCTTAACAGATTTTCCTGCACTGCCGGCCGGGCTTCAGGCTTTTCTCCACCATGGTGTTTCCCGACACGGCTCAGCATAATAAAGATTTTCTGCCTTGCAAAGTTTTTCTACATTGCCGGCCCTTGGCCGGGCTTAAGGATTTTCTCCACCATGGTTTTTCAAGCAACGGAGCAGCATAATGAAGATTTTCTGCCTTGCAAAGTTTTTCTACATTGCCGGCCTTTGGCCGGGCTTAAAGATTTTCTCCACCATGGTGTTTCCCACAATGGCGCATCATAATGAAGATTTTCTGCACAGCTCTTAATTAATTCAAATATTTACCCCATCACATTCAGAAATGCAAAGAGATATCACAATCTTCTTTAAGGGGATATAACTGGAGAAATAAAAGTCGGAGCCTATTTTTCTACATTTTCAGTTTTTCAATTTCGTATCAGATAAACTATTAAATTTTTTTCGAGATTTTTCGCAGTTTCCTAGTGGAAGGTTCAGAGACCCATAACTCGGAAACTATGCGTCGCCGCTAACTTTTTTATTTAATATTTTTTCTTATTTTTTAATTTTCTCACATAGACTACTTTTTAGTTTATTTGGAGCTGCTTCAATAAACTGCATTTAAGCGAAATATTCTTCCATCATTGTTGTTGTTTTTTTTATCTACGTATGGCCTGATGTTTTAATGCGAAGGTAGCACTGCATAGCAAAAGTATCGCCTCATAGTTGTAATTCTGATGTAAGTAAAATCCTATATTATATATGTCTTATGTATTGGAGGACCGCCAACAAAGGCGAGCTAACTATTTTGTTTCCTTGTTACGGTCTTTCAGCAGCATTACTTGCTGCTGTTAAAATAAAACAATTCTTTACAACAGTCTATTGATATACCTATTTACAAATCGACGACATAAATTTAATATTTATTATTATTATTTGGTTTGTTTGTTGGATATAATTAGCCTAAAGTTGGTACATATTTTGATGAATCCAATTTACATGCGACATTTTTCATTATTGTGACAAACACCAACATATGGGGACAATAGAACTTTAATCATCAGTGTTGATATGTTTTGTCCACTGTTGTTGTGGTGTCAGTTAATGCAAACTTTAACCTTATGTGTACATTAGACCATCCAATGTGCCGAAAGTTTTTATTTTAGTCGCTCCATCGGCAGTTTCTGGTATACTGGCCATAAAAACTACACGCATTGCACTTTTCACCAAAAAAAGACGCACTATAAACACTTCTGGCCAAATAACTTTCAAATGCGGTGTTTTTGGGAAACATTTTATATAACCATTTTTGTGCAGATTAAATATCACAACATAATTTTGCCCTAACTATGGCTTATCATGGTCCTTTAATGCCAGCCTGGCCAAAGTAGCACATACGCGAATACATTTCTCTCTTTAATGAGATGAAACTATCGGCCTGTCCCACGATGTCACCAGAAATTATTCGATCGACAACTTGTATTGCAAACAACAACAAATTTTCTAATGTTATTGTTGTTTGCAATACAAGTTCTCGATCGAACGAATTCTGGCGAGTTTTTTGGGAAGATTTTTTTTCAACGACCCTCGCCAAAAATTGGAGAGCGATAATTATAATCCGTTTTCATTATTTTATAAAGTAAGATCTGCTCCAAATATGTATCATTTAATAATATAAGGATCAAAACATCACATACCAGTTTATTATAAGCTTTGTTATGTATTTGGAAATTATAATACAGCTCCTAATCCATTGAATATATCTAAAAATTAATTGCGTACATACTTGCATATGTATATTATGTAAATTCATTAACATGATTTTATATGATTTGTCCTTTCTTCATCCTTCTCCTTTTGTATTTTTAAATATTCTTAATATTTATGCACAAAAACTAATTTGCATATCAAACTACAACATTTACTATCATTAAAGGTACAAAATACGTAGAAAGAAATGGTTTTGCAGAAGCTTATGAAAACATTTCCTCCAATTCTCATAGAGAAAAAAGTGTCCTTTCAAAAAATATATTCTTCGATATAGGTACGAGTATATACATATGTACATATGTATGTAAATATATGACAATACCAAATTATTTATTTTAAAAATTTTTGTTGGGTCACTTAAGCAGTGATGCCAATTTAGCGCCTTTCGCGCTAGTTTTAGCGCGTTTTAACTATGTCAAACGCGCTTTTTTTCGTCTTAGACGCAATTTACACTGTGCCTTTTCTGCTGGCATGTGTAGGCAGGCTTTTTCAGTTCGTTGGTGAGAGGTGTTGAGACGCAGGCGGAGTAAAACAAAAGGCACGAAATGAAAATTTGAGGGGATTTTTGACATTTCTCTTTGTTTTTTCGTACTCTCAGCACTAAGAGTGTATACAAACGTCAAAAAGTCATGAAGAAAAAAGTCTTAATGTAAATGTGCTTGACTTTTCGTAGGGGGTTTAAAAGAAAATTGTCGAAAGAAGGCAGGCTAAAAAGGCATAATGTGAATAGGCTCTTAGCGCGTTTAATAAAAAAAGCGCTAAATTAGCGCGTTTTGATTAAAGTCAAAAATATCATTTCAGTTCAATATCGTTTTACTTTTTTGTATAAATTTAACATTTGTCTAATATCCAAAATTCATCTTTTTGTTTAAATTCGTTAACGATTCAGATGTTGCAAATAAAATTCCCTTGACTGTGGTTAGAATTAAAAACGCATTTTAATAATGTAAATGGCAAATATTTTGAAATTTCACAGTTAAAAATATGTACTCGTACTCGTGACCCAAAAAATTTATATAACTTATTAAGAATCTATTCTTTTTCTACTTCAAAATCATTTGAATCACAACACTATTCGACAATTTATATAAGTTGTTACAAAGTTTGACAAATTAAATTGAAATAAAAGCTAAGGATTTCGATAATTTGGAGGGCGAATCCGATTCTGTATTAAATGATTTTAATTATTTAGGATATAATTTCTAATTAGCAATATTGCAGAATCTGAAAAGGTTACTAAAAAATTAATTGTATTTACTAATACATAGATCAACTTTTATTAAAATTTAATTCAGCGCGTATGAAAAATAACGCGTTTTGACTATAAATTATTGATAATGCTGTAACTTAGCGCGTTCTAGCGCGTTTTGAGAAGGGGTATAGTGCGTTTGGGTTATAAATAGTTGGCATCGCTGCACTTGAGGCTACAGCGTAAAAGTTTTTACAGATGTGTTAATGGAAAGTTTCATACTTAGACGTATTTTTAAAAGCATATTTTTTATAAAACAATGGAATGCGAACATTGCAATATTTTGTCTTTAATCTAGTACAAAATCGTTATAGACAAGTCGAAAAACAGCACTCGTAATTAGCCCTATTATCTATTAAAAATCCAGTCTTCTAAAAAGGACAAAAAATAATAAATAATAATAAAATAAGCAAATCAAATACGGATGGTTCTAGAATCTAGATGAACGGGTTGTAAATTTGGAAAAATTACGATTATTAATAAGCAACAACAAAAAATCATATTCTTATTTTTCGTAATGGACAGCATTTTGGGTCATTTCATATCCCAAAACACCGCAACAATGTGTATGCTTAAAGCCCTCCCGCTGAGTGTACTAGTTAAAAAATGTTCACAAAACAAAAAAAAATTTGAAAAAACTATGTACATATGTACATACATATGTATTTACATTCTTAAATTTTTTACATTTAGCAATGCAATTTTTCCAACTTCAAATCGTAAATAACAAAAAATAGCAAAAGTAGTTATTTTAATAATCATTTTTCGCCACTTAAGGTTCAATTGCCAACATTGTTTATATGAATAAATCAAAACTAATTATTTATGTATGTATGTATGTATGTATGTATGTACATATGCTTTGCTCAATAGTTTAGTATGATTGTAATTCTATTTATAGAAATTACAAACGTTGCACTTGTAGAAGAGAGAATTAAGCCGGTTAGCTAAGCTAAATTTTTAAATGACTGCTAAATGTCGGGTGTGCATTGCAATGTGAGTTGATAAATTTTAACTTAACATGGGGTTCGCACGCCCCCAAACAAGTTTGAAGTATATTTTTATGTATTACAATTATTTTTTCATACACTTTTTGTAAATAAACAAAAAATAATTAAGATTCTGTATGAGTCAAACCTTTAACTGTGTATGCATGAATGAAAAAGGGATTGAAAAAGGGAATCGATGTTAACGGATAACTTTCGAAATATGTATAGTGTACACACACATATGGGCAATTCCCAGGCGGCGGACGCGACAAGATCGCGGAAAGATCCAATATATGTATATCTTAAGTGTGTTAAAGTAATGAAGGAGTAGTATATAAAAAAAAATTTGGGCGATATCAATAATATAGAAAAAATATATAAATAAGCAAATGTCAGTGAGAAACGGATGCGACAAAATTAGAAGTTATTTTTGTGCACTTATATAAATATATAGGCAAATCCCGGTATAACGAACGATATAATGTCAGGCCCATTCGTTATACCGAAAAATTCGTTATATCGCAAAGTTTTTTTCAAGTGTTATTGCCAGTTTTTTCTTATACATAAGGCTGCTAGTTTTCATACAAGTAAAATTTTAAGATATAAAGACTCGGAAGACTTTTCTTGCAAGTAATAATCTATACTGATATAAAATAATATATATGTATATGTATGTATGTATGTATGTAGTATATGCAGGAATTTGAAGTAAATATTACTGGGTCTATTCATAGACCCCCATATTCATAAAACAATAAAATTTAAAAGTTTAAATAAAATACATTTTAAATTCATTTTAAAATTTTATGAATATGGCGGAAAGTATCCCAAGAAAATATAGTTCTTATTCTAATAGTATTTTTAGTGGATTTTTATTTACTTACTTTATTGCTGAGCTACCCAAAGTAGCACCAGAGTGCCGAACATCAATCGACTTCTTATACAAATGAATTCACATACGCGAATACATATCTCTCGTGTTTATCTCTGTGGCCAGCTCTGCTTTATTGTCAAACGACAAGATCACGATTATTTTAAGAAATATTCACAATTCAAGTGAAATAAAATGAAAAAAGAACTCAACAAGAAATAAGCCACAAACGCAAATAAATAAAAAAAAAACTCAGTTGTCCCAAAACACTTGGATGGTGTCATGTATCGCTTTAAACATAAAACGGCAGCCAAAAGACATTATTGTATGTTGGTAAGGCGAACAACACTAAACACATGCAATCAATATCTGCTTCAAGCAACGAATTTGTCAAATCAAATAATAAAATAACCAATAATATTTAGTGCTACATAAAACTTATGATCTTTCTAAACACTTGACTCAAGTAGAGGGGTGTTATGGCTTGATTACTCATTAAATGACTGTCAAGTGCGATATTTCTGGCGCATGCTTAACTTCAATAAGCCATCTGAGCATTAAGAAAGGAATGACATCATATACATACATACATACATACATACATACATACATACATATATTTATGTACATATATGTATAATTATTTGCATACACAATATGATTGTAGGTACATAAGAATTAGGATTTTATCTCTAGGCTACAAAATGCAAGAATTGGGTATGACCAAATACTTGCATGTATAAATAAAAATTTAAACTGAAATAAACATAAGTACCTACAGTAGAACCTCGATAATTCGTATGTCATAACAAAATGTTAGACCCTTGAGAAAATCGCAATAACACCCTCGTTAATCCGTATTTTTTTTAAATTAATACAAAGTTTCCTTAACCTCTAATAAATCGTAATTAGTTGTTGATAACCTCTTTTAATTCGTAATGAAGTGCAAAAATGTCAGCAGTTACAAGATAATGTACATATGTACATATCGATGGTATCAAGTAGAAAGACCCTAGCCTAGAATTTTTTACGAAATTGAGTTTTTCAGTAATTTCAATACATTTCACACAAATAACTACAAAAAACATTTATTGCAATAGTGTAAAAATAACGACTTTACAAACGTTAACGCTTATATTTGAAAAAGTTACATTTTGAATATTACAGTTTCTAGAATGTTTTTACCTTATCCTGTAAAGCTACAATTATTTGAGTTAGTGCCTTTCTACTTGAGAGCAACGATATGTATGTATGTATGTATATTATAGGGACCTAAAGTATAGACTCAATAAAATATTTTTGAAGTACATATTTAAAGCGGAACTTGGCGAAATATTAATATGCAATTAAATAAACTAATTCTATTTTTTGTATTATGTATGTATGTAGATACAGCTAAATATATTTTTCACACGAATGTACATACATATGTATGTATGTATGTGTGTATTTATATATAATATAGACTCATAAAAATAAATTTTTCAAGAACAGAACTTAATTAACAACATGTTAACAAATTGATTATTGGCTGCTAATTGAAAATATTAAAATAGAGATTGCACGCGATTGAATTATTCTTAATCAAAATCAAAATATTTTTCAAAAATATTTTTCATACTCTAGACATTTATTCACGTATTATTTTTATGCTGTAGGTCAGGGTAATTTTTATATAAATTAGGTTTTTATGTAAATTGTTTATGCGAAAAAGTTGTGTCGTAGATATTGTTAAAAAGAAAGCCGCAAAAACTAAATTTTATTAATTACATTTAAAAGCGGCTTAACGTTATTTTGACAAAGTAAAGGTGCGTTTTTGATGTGTCCCCAGTGATAACTATGAGGATGATAAGTTTGTTTTAGTATGTTTCGGTTAGCACAAGGGACGCACATGCATACATAAGTAAATATGTATGTATACATATGTACATGCACAAATAGTTTTATACCGTCAGCTGAAATGATGATGAGTGATGAACTTTTATTAAAACCGAAAAGGAAAAAAATTATTTGGAACTACATATTTATATTCAAATAATAATTTTCCAAAATCTAAGTATGTACTTATTTTTTAGTTTAAAATAAATAAGTTGACAATTTAGAAATACATACATATGTATACATATGTATGTATCTATATATGTAATTTATTTAAAATGACTATGTATATATTTTGGGCAATATTTTCACGTCATCTTTTGAAACCCAAAGATTATGTTCAACTTCTGCTTCCTATTTTTAAAATTTTACGTAATGTCATTTGTAAGCGAGTACTTCAATTTGGCAATCAAAGAAGTCATTATATGGCATGTAGTTCAGATGGTAATGTCTAATTTTTTGCTGGGAAGTACTAAATAGTTTATCTGTAATGTCTTAATTAAATATACATATTATGTATGTATTACTACGTTTATACGCAGGGCTGCAAATAAAACAGTAAATTGTTGCCATATTATTGTTTTTATTGCGACTTACTAATTCAGAAAACTATTCACGATTAACGCACTATTTGCAAATAAAATGCTTGAGGTTGCCACGCTTACAAAATGTTTGATAACAAAAAACAATAAATGGATAAATATTGCAACAAGAAACATTGATCGAAGCAAATAATGACGATTTAAACAAACAATTATTTGATATTTTGTACATTTACACTATTGTTTTTGTCAACATAAGTAAATTTTCTATAGAAGTGCTACCAAGTTTGTGTACTTTTGCTATGCCGTATAAACAGTGAGTTAATTTATTTGCAAATAATTTTATTTGCAAATAGTGCGCGTATAAACGTGGTATATGATAAATTTATGTAATTTACTTAGTTTACGTGCAAAAAATCAAATCTGTTAAATTAGTGCTTATTTCAAATATATCGTTGATCAGAAGTACAAAAGCCAAAATAACTGTAACTTTACAGGAGAAGGTAAAAACATAACAATTGCTTTGTACAACTGCTTTATTTTTTACACTATTCTAATCAATTTTTGTGACGAGGTGTATTTGTGTGAAATGTATTGAAATCACTGAAAAGCTCAATTTCGTGAAAAGACCTTTCTACTTGTGACCATCGATATGTATGCATGTATGTACGTATGTATATATGTATTACTGTGTATAAAAGTTTTTAAATGTTTGGTAATGAAAACACAAGTACTTCCTATTTCACCACCATGTTTCACCACATGTTGAAAATCACCACACTTTCATTTCTTGGCTTCTATTAAATACGCAAGCGTTTTCTTACTCCAATGATAAGTGCGCAATTAGTCTGACGTTTATACAACATCTCCAGTAGCCGTGATCGTCTAGTGGTTAGGACCCTACGTTGTGGCCGTAGTAACCCAGGTTCGAATCCTGGTCACGGCAATGCTTTCCATGTGAAGCATTGTCACGGAGGAAATTTTTTTATTTTATAGATTTTGTTGTAATAATAAAGGTAATTCATTTCAGTTTTTTTTGTTGGAAAAATGTAATTTTTTTTACAACAAACACATGAAAAAAAATTAAATTTTTCTATTTTTCCAACAAAAAAAAAAATTTTACCTTTAATAAAAAATTAAAAAATTTACCCAAATTAAAATTTGTTAACGCTAATAATTTTAAATTTACACAAATCCATTACTAATTAAAAAAATACTCCAACATATCAAATTAATTTGGATTCCACTTAAATTACATGGGTTTGTGTTTTTTGAGTTTTGTGTCGATTGAGTGGGTTCGACCCAAGTCTAATCAAATTAATTTTTTGTTGTACAAATCTTTAATTTCCAATTTATTTTTTCATTTTAAGACGTGATATGTTTGAGTGAAATTGTATGAAAAAGGTTATAAAATTTGATCTTACTTTAGGAATCGATTAGATATAGTTTCGAGATAATGACATTTTATATTTTTTCTTTGCATTTGCCAATAATTCATTAAAAAATTGATTTACTCAGTATAATTTTCTGCTAATATTTTCTGTCATTTTCGTACATTTATTGCTATTAAGATATTTTGCATTCACACTTACGCAAGACCATTTGCATCCAACACGGAATACTGGCAATTTACCATTTTGATTCTCATTTCATAAGAACCATGTTTTTATTTTTAATCTAACCAGTGATTTATTATTAATAAAAATATGCACTACTAATTTAAGTTCCATATTCCATGCTTTAGGTTTCCGTCGATTATATTTTGGTCAGTATATACTATGTTATCATATATATCATATATGTACATACATATGTACATAACAAAAAAGAAAAAAGTATTCATGTATACATATATACATTCATGCAGTTGCAGTCAAAAAAATAGCACCATGTAAGAAGTTAATAAAAATTATTAAAATTGTAAAAAATTTTACTTGTAATGGCTTAAATTTTTTCATTATTTTACTAAAACAACTTAAAAACGTTCAAGTCAAAATGATATCACTTTAGTTTAGCTCCTTAAAACACCGAAACACTCTGTAACATTATTTAGAACTTTTCAATACTTTCTAGTGTGCTCTCTGTTTGCAATTACAGTCATACAACCCATTCCCTCCGCATCGAATAAACTTTGAGATCCTTCCATTCATCCATTGAAGTCCACACTTCTTTTACAGCTTTTCAAAAGCTGTCACTAGTTTTTGGTTTTAGTACAGGCACTCCCTTCTTTAAGTCTGACAACAGATTCTCTATGGAGTTTAAATCTGGCGACGGTACTCGCGTCTCCATCACATTCGCTAAATGATTTATTGTTAAACGATTGTGTTTGCCTTTATTCTGGTGCGTTTCGTGTTATTGTATGGTTGGAAGACTTACACTAAGTTAATATTGCCTCTTCGTGTAAGTATTCTGAATTATACGGTAGCATCCCTAGTTGTTTTAATTAATCGAATGTACAGGAGTCACACCATGATATGAAAAACATTGCCGCACCATAATACTAAGGTCACTTGGATTGATCGTTTTTGTTGTAAACTTATACTCACTATCGGCTGGTCTTCGGACAAAAGATCTAGAACACTTTCCACCAAAAAGCACGATTTTGGACTCATCTGTCCTAATTAGCACTAATAAATATAAGCCGAAAATAAAAAAAAACATTTTAGTTCACACTATGTTATTTGCAGAATTTAGCGGAATAATTAAAAGAAATCTAACTGGGAGGTAACTAACTGTTATCGATTCTTATGATAAAAAGTTAGCAGCAAAGAGTAAGTTTTGTTTGTTGTAAAGAAAAATTATGACTGGTGCTATTATTTTGACTTGCACTGTACATATATAACAGATGTCTATCTCCACGGCCTTGGCTAATATATACATACATACTTATCGCTCATTTACTTCAATAGCGTAATAACTCAAAAAATGCGTTTTTAAGTTAATAATGCAAAATAATTCGGCATTTTGTATTTTATCTTGTGTAAAAATTTCATACAATACTTTTTAATTTCTTCATTGAGTTGTGTGTAAATTAAAAACTTTAAACACGTTTTCTGCAAAACTAGTTTTTTTGAGTTGTGACACTATTGAAGTAAATGAGCGAATATGTATGTATATTAAAATAAGCGAATAATATTTAAATACGTTACATCAACTCCTTGAATAACGGCATTCCCACCAAAGAATGACAAATGTATTAAATAAATTACATGGGTTTGATCATTGGTTTGTGGCAAAAATGAACTAGTGAACGAGTTCGACCCAAGTCTAATTAGTTTGTAGTTGTAGCGTAGTTTACTTTTTTGCATAAACAAAGTAGAGATGCTCTCGTATGTTGGAATCGGATAAAGTCATAGTTGTTTGAGAGAAAATATCTGAGCGTACAAATTGTTTGTGCTACAATTAGGATTATGCGCAGTTGCTAAAATTAAGACTATTTACTTACGTGCATATGTATATATTTTTTCTCGATTTCTTAATTAATTTAGTATTTTAACAATAAATGAAAATTATAAAAAATGTCTAACATTTGAAATTGGATTTAGCAAGTAATCACAACGTAAATCGAAGAATTAATGTACGAGTACTTAGAGCCAGACACACACTCGTACACATACATACATAAGTATGTAAGTCTAATTTATTGCACGAGTATAATTAAAATTGTTTATTTAACATGTGGCAGTTCGTTGTGCTAATTTCAAAATTGTGCAAATGATTTTTTATGTTTCCTTTATTATTCCCTTAACATGCTCATATACACAGCGGGAAAAAGAAGGAGTAAGGTTGCCTTCTAGAAGAGCTTTGTTCTACTCCTTTTGGACGTACAAGGTTTGCTTGCTCCATTCCATACTCATATCTTTTTTACAAGCGTTGAGGGGTAGGCGTTCTGCTCTCGCTTCTTTCGCCAGCGATTCTGAAAGGCCTTCAAATTAATGGATTTTGCTTTTGCTTTGGTAAAAAAAACAAGACAAAAAATTTTACTTCTTGTGTTCTCCCTTCTCATAGAAGGGAATGCGAAATGTGTATCTCTTATATTTTATGCAAAAGAGGCCTTCGAGAATTGTAATTTAATAAAAAAAATTTAACAAAGCTTGAGGGCCAACTTTGGGGGGCGGTCGCACCCCGTAAAACACAACTTATCGCTGTGAATTTTTTTTTACATAAAACTGAACCAATTGGGGGGGGGGGCAGAGAATATAAGAAACAAAAAACAACTAACGGCCACTCTAATGTACATATACATATATGTGTATGTATGTATATATTGCACGCAGAAATAAACCAGTGACAAATTTTAATTTATTGTAGGAGTTAATATACATACATTGTATATGTATGTATGTCTGTAGTATTCTAGTCAAGCTGATTTTAAATTTTTTTCCTAGTAGTTTTGTTTCATTTGAAATACTCTGCAGAAACACAATAAAATGAAACACATAAAAAAACACTAAATAAAAGCTTGAGACGAATTATCGTAATTAATTTAAGTTTTTAAGTTGATTATACACACGTATACGTATATGAATGTATGTAACATACAGTGTTGGAAAAATAATAACGACTGCTTATTTTGCTATGATTTTGTCATACATACCCTGTCGGAAATTTGGCTAACTTTAAACTAACTTTAAGCTAACTATTTCGCAACTAGCACTTACTGACACTTGGATTACTTTGCAATGTAATCAACTGACTATTTTAACTTTGCGATGTCCTAGGCGGTAGTCAATTGTCTCACTCTGCACTACTTTCAGCTAACTTAAAGTTGACTTTTTTTTAATCACCTGGTAGTCAGTAAATTAAAAAAACATGTAACATCACACGTTGTGTACTCAACGCGGTACCAATCGGCTAAGCTGCAATCTAAAATAACAACAGCAAAATGTTAATATAAAACTGAAATGAGTTTTAAAGTAGCTGAGAATAAATTTGTTGGCTCTCATCAAATTCGATTACTTACTCAACTTAAGAATTAATTTTGGATTTTTTCTGGATGACTTTGCAGCTAGCTTTTAGTCAGTCTAAGAAAAGTTAACTATAAGTTAGCTATTTTTGTAGTCAACCACACATTCTCTGACAGGGTGAGATATACACATACATACATACATAATTTATTTATATATTGATAAATGAAAAAGTTTTTGAACATTACGTTAACTTTTCTATTTCACTCATAGATTTCGTTCCCTTGCTTCCTAAATTTTAAAACAATTTTTTTTAAATGGAGCGCAGTGCTTCTTATAGCCAATTTTACCACTTGCTTTTTAGAAAACTAACTCCAATAATAGAAATATTTTTTCAGACTTTTTTAATTTTTCTATTATATACGAGTTGATTCTTAAATATCATATATGAAAGAAAACTATCATATATGATTTTAAACACGTCCGCAGGGCCATTATTAATTTTTTGAAAACGAGAAATTTATTCGGATTCGGTTTACAGAACAGGGCCGTTTATTTTATTTATTTTTTATTAACTTTTCAAATAGCGTTAAACAGATCATTATGATACTGGCAATCGTTCTTATTTTTTTTCCAACACTGTATGCATGTATATATGAATATAAATATCTATGTATGTCTTTATATATGTATGTGTGTGACTTTTCTATTTCTATAATAAAATTAAAACAAAATAAAAAATACAAAAATGAAATAAAAAGTAAAATAGCCGAAAGTATTCAAATTCAAGGTCAATCGAAATAACACTCATTAAAATCATCATTTTCGAAGCCATTCATCATTATGAATTAAAAATGGGGAGGGGGGGGGAATATGATGTTAATTGGTGTTATTTATTTGAAAACGCAAAAAATTATTTCATTTTTAACGTTTGAAAAGTGTTTCCTCTGTATGAAAAGCAAAAAAAAAAAAATTATGAAGTTTCTGCACTTATTACATTTAACAAGCATTAATTATTAATATTCGTTCTTCAACTTTAAATTTAACGCATGTTTGTTGAGTTTCCTGAATAGTGAGTGAATCTTTATACTGAATTATTCGGCCATGTTCTGTAAACCGAATCCGAGTAAATTTCTCGTTTTCCAAAAATAAATAATGGCCCCATTGATGTGTTTTAAATCAGATATCCTTAATTAATTTCAGATATGATATTTCAAGCTCTAAAAAATAGAAAACTACAAAAAAGTCTGAAAATAATTCGCTATTAGTGGACTTAATTTTTCTAAAACGAGCGTTTTTAAATCGACTTGATTTACAGAACAGGCAGGATTGTTTGGTTTGCTCGAAATTAAACGATGACAAAAATTAAACACCTGAACTACTGATTCGATTTCTTAGATCTTAGATCAAAGTTTACGTGGTCAACGTTTATATGCATTTCATACCTGCTTAAGAAACTCGTCAGTAGACTACTCGCCTTTTAAACACTCTTAAAATGTAAAAAGCTTGCGATAAATTAAAATATGGATTCAAAATCGAATAAAAATTTCTGTTTTGTGAGGTTATCTGTTTGAAGCTTTTAAACTTATTATCAGGCATGTTCTGAAGATCTCATTTTCAAACCACATACGAGTATGATTTTAAAAGCAATAATGGCCCTGTAGACGTTTTTAAAATCATATACGACAAAATTTCTTTCAGAAATTATATTAAATTAAAAAAAGAGTGAAAAATATCTGCATTACCATTATTAATGTGATCCACGGAAAAAATAGACAAGAATTATATTCAACAAAACCATGTTATTGAAAAAAAAATTTTAATTCAATATTTTTTTTTATCAATACCGCGCATTTTAAAATATCATTTAATTTAGTGTTTTATTTTTGGGAATTACTACAATTTAAGTTTAACATTTATTAACGCACTAATAATCGAAAATTATTATTTTACTTATTAAGTAAAATATTTTTTATTAAAAATACATTGAAATTGATTATGGAGGGGTTTAGCTGGATCCTATGCGCATTTCACTGTTGCTTTTTGTTTACACCGAAAGAATTTTGCTTCATAAGTCCTATTAAACAATTTCATTAAAATATTTTCACAAATCTAATGATAATTTCACAAATCCCATGAAAATTTCATGAATATTGTGAAAGAATTTCATTAGAATTGCTTCGTTGGTATTCTGGTCTCGTAAGAATATTTTATTGGATTTATGACAACAATATTTTCTAATTATTAAGAAACCCCATTATATTTAAGTTATTTGATTCTTTTCATGAAATTATTTTATTGTTTCGATGAAGTTATAGCACTGCATTAATTACACTGTTAAATAAATTTGATGAAGTTTTCAATAAAATAATTTTGACGAAACTGGGGGTCTACTCTGTAATTCGATTCGAAAGAAAATGATTTCGAATTTACATGTTATAAACATACAAATTCGAAAGCTTCTTCTTTCGTTTCGAATTACACAGTAGACACCCTGGTTTCATTAATCCAACGAAGCATGACGTTGGTTGAATTTTAATGAATTTTTCATTAGATTAATGTCGAAATTCATAGAATTTATGCCGAAAATTCTTTCAGTGTACGTACATAATTCGAAATAACATTTTGCTAGTTTTTCTCTAAACATATCAATTCAATTAATTCTCAAGAATTAATTGATTGAAGTCTACTGATGAGTTTCTTAAGGAGTAACGAAATGCATACAGACGTAGCTTAACCTACAACAATGAAAAATTCTTCACAAAAATGATTTATTTTTTAGACTTGTATCGAACTCTTTCAGTAGCTCGTTTTTGACACAAACCAATCATCAAACCCATGTAATTTAAATGGGTTTGATCATTGGTTTGTGTCAAAAAGGAGCTACTGAAAGAGTTCGATACAAGTCTATTATTTTTGTGTTAGAGTTGTATCCAATGGATCATTTTGAACTAGTTTGAGAGCGTTCGAATCAAAAGTTGTTTCAAACCCATTTAATTTACATTGACGCTCTTGACCGAACTTGTGTCTAACAGCTCATTTTAGTTCAAAAGAGCTGTTGGACACAACTCTATTTTGTGTTAAAATTAAACAAGTTTCAATTGAATCGAATCGAATTATTGAACATTTTAAAATTCGCTCAGAATATTTTTTTCGCAATTCAAATGATTTTTTTTGTGAACTATATAATGTCTCAGAATGTCGCTAGTATACGAGTATTTTCTGTTTGTATTTCCTTAAAACCTGACTAAGCGACTAAAGTTGATGTTTTGTAATTCGTTATCTATAATAGATGCAGTTTAACTTTTCACTTGTCAACAGATTTTTTTTCTTGCTGTGGGGTGGGTTTGTTTGGCAGTTGGGAAACTGAATTTCTCTTCTTTTAGAGATGGGCTTATCGTGTTGGCGTAAGGCATGCATTAACTAGTCTAATCCTTTCCCCAAAAAGAAAAACAACAATTAAATGATCTGTTAATGTTAATTTGTTTTTTTTATTTTTTTGTTCATTATACATTTAATATTTAATTTGTGTCTTAAATTTCATATTTTAGTTATTGATTTTGTAAACAATTTTGTTTAAATAATTTATAATTTAAAGATTTTCCACAAATTTGCACAAATCTACACATAAATTTAATTTCTTGGTTTTTTTAAACATATTTTTTAATTTTTATACAAATATTGCTTAAATTAAAATTAAAGACAATGTAGAGTAATATGTATTTTTTTTGTGTAAGTTTTATAAAAATAAGAAAATTACAAAAGAAATAAATAATATACAGTTAGTAGTTAATTAATATTAGTGTTTGTTTCAATATTGGTGTGTATGTACTCGTATGTATGTATTATTATTCGTGAATATTTGTTTGTTTTTTCTTCATTCATATAAGATAAGTGTGTGTAAAAAAATAAATTAAAGTCATTTACTTTGTAAAAAAAATATAAACAAAAAATAAAAATTTGCAAGAAAACAAATAACAATAATAACGAATCAACGAATACTTAAGAATTATATAAAAAAAAATATATAGTCATGAATATTGCAACAGTTTAACTCAATAGAACAAATTAAATGTGGAAAGGAAAAATAAAAATAGAAATTAAAAATATATTAATTTGATATTTTTGCTCAGGTCAAAAATATCTTAATACTCTCACTTAATAACAGAATTTTAATGTTTTTAATTAACAATTGTTAAGGAAACCTTTTTATTTTATTAATTATATGCATGTAGTAAATATGAAATTTAAACAAGACTTACAAATTTAATGAAATGAAATGAAAGAGGAAATTATTAGATTATTAAATTTGTTTTAACAGGTACATTGGTAGCGCAATTAGGCCCAGAAGCAGCCTTGAAATAATTTTTATTTGCGTGATTATAATAATCGTATTATGCCGGCCATACACTGCGTACACTAAGCTTGTGACACACACTATACAAGTAAACTGTGCATTTTTTATTTTAATTCGCCATAATGCTGATGATTCTTTGTATAATTCTAGGAACTCTGTCCAGAATATTTGTTCAGTGCTCATTTCTTGTTGTGAACTCTTAAAAATCACTACACAACTGAGCGTTTACAACATACACTACACAAGTTCACTGTACAGTTTTTAAACTTGGGTAAATAGTACAACCACCCCCATACACTACTACACAAACGCACTATGCAGTGCCAAACTTGTGCAGTGAACTTCTGTAGTGTATGGCCGGCATTAGTCTGGGGTTGGTTGGTTGGTTGGTTGGTGGTGGTGGTTCTTAAATTCAAAAGATAATAAGTTTTGTTTCAACATTTATTCACAAATGCGCCACTTTATTGTAATGAAAAGAAACATGAAGCGATATTTTAAATATTTCGAAACTTCTACCGGTAATACGAGTATTATGTATGATTTTGATTTTTTATTTCTTTTGGCCAGATTTGAGAAAGTCTGACTCTTGGCGTAGAAGATTTGAAGAAGATTTGAAAGAAATTCCAAAAAAAAATAGTAAGATTGAGAATGAAATTTGTTATTTGTAAGCCTTGTTTATTAGATGTTTTAAATTAAATTTTATAACACTTTTTCTCTTTTCTGTTTTAATTTTATTTAAATAACAACAATATATAGATTTTTAATACATTAAATTTTTATTTCTTAAATGTTTTTGGATTTGTTGTAATGAGGTAATTTGATGCTTTGATTTTTTTTTTTACTTATTTGATTCTATTTATTTATTATTATTATTAATTTTTGTTTTACTTTTATATGTAAGTATGTAAGTATGTATGTATATATATATATATATATATATCAATTATGCATAGCAAACCTATTATTAAAAATAGGAAGAAGGCATTTCTTTGTCATAATTTATATCGTATTGTTATTTATTGGTAGTAGGAGTAATAAAATTTTAAGTTTATTTGCATTGTAAACTCGTTGCAAAAAAGCTTTAATTAAACTGCTGCAATAAAAAATATTTATATTTTTTTTTACCAAAGTTTATCAAAGACTGTTTGAAACTGTTTCTTCAAAGTAAAGCACTAAATTTCTTTGTCTTAATTACGTTGTAAAAAAAAATCTATTTACATATTTATATAGTATAGTATATAAAGCACTTGATTTTCATGTTGTTGTTAAATTTCAAAAAGAATTATTAGTTAGTTTGATTTCATTCGATTTTTTCTTGTTGTTTTTTTTTCTAACAAAAATAATAAAATATTATTTGAAGACACTTTTATTGCAAACGAAAGTTTTTACACAAGTAACAAGTAACACTTTTTGTTATCATTGCAATTTTGCTTTTGGGGATGAGGAGAGTTAATACCTGTTCTTATTTTGCTTTAAGTTTAAAATTTTGCTTCATTAAAATAAGAGCACATTTAGTAAATTTATGAGTTAAATTTTATATAATAAAGTAGTTTTACACACATTTTCACATTTAAGGCATTTATTTATTTTTTATTTTTATTTTTTTTTTGCATTTTTCAGTAATTTCAAATAATGTTTCATTTTGTGTTGTTTTATTTTATCACTTATGATGAAATATCATTAAATTTTATTCATACATTCAAAGCCAATAAAGTAGGTTATGTATTCGCTTTATTTGAATTTCATAGTTAATCTCTGGATTTTTAACTTAAAAAAATATAGCGTTTAAATATAATAATTACTGTTGTATGTTTAATTTATTTGATTTTCTTACTATTGTTAATTTTTGCAATAAATTAAAACTCTTTGATGGAATGCATATTTTTAAAATTTTTGTGATTTTTTTTTTTAAATTAACAAATTGAGGTAGTTGAGCCTTAAGAAAGCTTCCAAAATTTTAAGGTCGAAGAGTTAAATGAAAATAGCTGCCTATTCGATTTAAATTGTATTCGAGTTACTATGGGAACCACGCTTTTTTGTTAATTTTTTTTTTATATTTTTCTTAAGATCGAAATAAAATGGTAAAAATATAGGAGCAGTAAGTAGGGTTGTTCGCAGTTTTACTAAAAATTTAGGATTGGGGAGAATTCTTTGAAATTTAAGGAAGTATGCGTTGACTGAGGTTATTATAATTTTTTTTTTTTTTTTTTGACAAAGGTGGCCCTTTTTGGATTAACATAAATTGGAAGACGTTTTTTTTTTTTTTTTGGTTTTTAAAAAGTTAATAATGAAGAAAGTTAAGCAAATTTAATTGGACGTGGTTGTTTGTTTCTTAAATAAAATAATGGTAATAATAAATAATAAAATGTAAAAGCAGCCATACTGTTAGTGTGGAACTACTTAAAACCTTTTTTTTATTTTGGAAGTTTTCATGGCTAAAATAATTGTGGCGATCTTTCTCGTTTCTGTTTCCATGCGCTCAGACCATGAGATTTAAGCACCCAATGTTTTGTTTTGAATTGATTTTGGAAGTTACTTGACCTCTCCTTTTCTTTCTCACCATGTTTTGACCCGCAAATTAATAGAAAAAAGAAATATTTTTGAAGTAACCTCCCAAGTATTTTTAAAAAGAACCTTAGGCCAGACAACCACCATTAGCCATAAAAGCTGCCGCCACTCCCGTATCTAAATCAACAAATTCGGCTGCTTCTCCTGTTAGTTGAGCCAACAAATCGGCCTCATGTAGATAATCGTTTTTAATTGAGATTTGATCATGGAACGAAACAATGCCTGAACCACTGCCGCACATTAAGGAAGATGTGAAATCCAAAATATTGCCACCGATATTTGCGTTTTGTAGTAAAGTGGGTCCACCATGGTTATTATTGACTGGTTGATGAACATTTACAGCGTGCTTGATGTCAACAAAACTATCACAGTTGGTCTCAAATAGAAATCTTTCGGCCGATTGGGCAGTGGTATAGGGGCTCTGCGAGTCGACTAGTTCGTTTTTCACAAACTCGGTGGCTGTGGTTGGTGTCGAGACGCAAGACAAGGGACTGGCCACACTGGCTAATAAAACACTATTATCGCCGCCATTGCTGCCGATTGGTGTTGTACAGGTGGTGGGGGTGTGTGCTAAAGTCAATCCTAAAGAACCGGAGTCACAATTTGGAATGTAATCGGACATACTGTGGCCCAAAAGGGTGGAAGCTGTATTGCTGATGGCTGTTTGGTGGGTGCTTGGCGTGGTGGTGGTTGGGAGATGTGTGGAGGTCTGTAAGCCAGGTATGCACATACTTGTGCTGTCCTGAGAGGGCGAATTCAAATAACCAAGTTCCTGGGTCGTAGGTGAGGGTTTGCAATAACCATTGGGCAGTTGGCTAGTGAGATGCGTTAGCGTTGATGTTTGCGTTAAACTAGGAAGATGAGATACAATGGAAACGGGATTTGTTAGAGCGGCGGAGACTGCAGCAGCCGCCGTGAAACCATTGCTGCGCGAAAACTTTATAGTTGACATCGGTGGGATAACAGTGCGCTGTGTAGGAGTCTGTGAGGTTGAGTTAGACGTAAGTGTGGAACTATTATTACTGTTAGCAGGTGAATTAAGATTATTTATTGAAGAGTTGCACGAGTTGTCGTCCAAATTCAGATCGAGCAAGTACTTATAGGCTGGAGATTGCAACAATTTAGAAGGTAAATTTAGGCCTTCATGATGAACGCAGGCTGGTTCATGGGTCTGAAGCATTTCCAAAAGTTTGCGTCTTTCATTTTCCAAAATACGCACTTGATTCTTGAGGTCAACATTTTGTGTGTCCAATTGCTCGGCTTCTTTGATTAAGTTCTGCGTACGTTCGCGTTTCTTCATGCGACACTTTGTGGCAGCGATTTTATTGCGCTCCCTGCGGCGTCTACGTCTGTCCTCATCTTCTGGTGTCAGACCCTTTGGTAAAGTGGCCTTTAAATCACCTTCGTCATCTGTGCTCTCGTCGAACTCTTCATTCGGACGGGAGCACTTAGAAATGGGTTGTTCAGAGCCTGAACTTGAGTCACAGGTAGATAACTTGCGTTTACTTTGTATGGACAACTTGAGGCCAGCTTTGATTAGTTGTGAACATGTCTGAAAGTAAACGAAAAATAAAGAATATTTTTTTTATAAAGTGCACTTATGTATTTGGCATTCACTGTAAAAAAGTGATCATGTGACAAGATGATAATAAATAATAAAGTTGTTAATGATTTTGTAGTGGATAAAAAAGCACACTGCACATTTGCTGCCCAAGCAATCAGTTAGCACATCTTGCTTTGAATCTAATTAATATTCTATAAATTTTAAGAATTATTCTCTGTAAAGTAAAAACGACATACAGAAGCCTTAACGAAATTTTGTTTTTGACTTGTTTGTATCAAATCCTTTGAGTTTGAATAAGTTTTAAGAAATTTTGTTTTTCTTAATATGTGTATGTTACTTTTTTAATATCACGACCCTGAATGGGTTTTATTGAAGTTAAGTTTAAAAGCCAAACTGACTGACGCCTGTTAAGAAATCATGTTGTTTGTAGTTTGTTTAAGCTTAAATTGTTATAAGCTTAACTGCTTCTTAAATCTGACATGTCTCCAAAAAACTCGTCTGTCACCAATAACCAAATCCGTACAAATTTAAGATTTTATTTGAGGTTTATTATTATTATTTTGTTGCTGTTGCTGTTGTTGTTTTTGTTTTAACGAAATTAAATGTGTTACACTCGGCAAACGTTGCTGGTAAGAGGACAAATGTAGAATTAGTTACATATAAAGTCGATTCAATGCTCAAATTTGCTGGAAAAGTTAAGAAACCAGTCGGGAACAAATTTTTGATTGTAAGCAAGCAATATTTGCAATACTTATGTACATACCCAGCTAGCATTTTGTATCATAATCGAATCTTTACCGAATCAGCTTGACGGGAAAAACAACCGCATATGAGCTCATTTTTCGATCATAAATGATACTCCCGTTGTGAGAAAATGGTACCCTACAGATTAATCATACCAAAGAATCATTTATGATACGATTTGCTGATTAATTTTTGAGCAATTTTTTGGTAGTATTAAATCATTAAATCGCCCTTTTTGCGGTTTCTTTTCGTTTGGTTTCTCTATTTTCAAGAAATCATTGTTTGATCATAAAGATGAATCATAAGTGAATCCTTTTTCAATCACCTAAGTGATAAATCAGTTTTTAATCATCAAAAGTGATCTCAGGAGAATCAAAAAGAGATTTATGAAAAAAATTATCAGCCAAATGCTAGCTGGGTATGTATACATATACATATATGTATTTGTTTTGGCTACGTCTGTTCTACGAAATGGCCAAAAACGGCAACTTGTCCACAATGTTTTGCCATCGCAGCGTTTGGGATGTGTGAGTAGCGCGTGTGTGCGTTTGTAACTTGGAAATAATTTACACTTTTGCAGTACGTTGCAGTTAAACTGTCAAAAAGATACAAATCGATCGATATGTATGCCATGATAGATAATCTTTAAATAAATAAAAACTTTAATTCTCACGATCATATTGAAATGACTGTTTCCAAAAAAAATATTAAAACTTGAACAGCAGCAAGTTGAAACATTTTAAAGAGAAATACTGTATTAAACATTTTTAAAACTTAAATTGGGCGATTTGTCTGAATGTATTTCTTTTGCTTTTTTTTTGTAATTCAGTTTATTTTTTATTTTGGGCCTTAATAAAAAACTGTTGCTGGTAATCTCCCAAAGAGACACACCCTAAATGTGGCCTTTTTATATGTACTTACATATGTATGTTTGTTTGTATGTATATGCACATATGCTATGTGTACAACCATATACATATACATATGTGAAGGAACCCTTTTTTTCTCTGGTGTGCCTCATGTGTCACTTGAAATTTAAAATAATATAAATTTATGGTCGGATGCAACGGCAGCGACGACCGAACATTTGCAATTGCAATTCAAAAAAGTTTTCGCGAATTTTGTGGCCTACAAAAGCAGCAGAAATAACAACAACTATTCGCACAAAGCAAAAATGCTGTTAAATCATTTCGAAAAATCTTGATCACGCATTCGATTCGATGGAAATGTAAACAATTCCAAAATAATAATAATAATAATAATAATAATAAAAACAAGCAGCGGCAGCACCATCAGTACGTTGTCAAGTGTGACCTACATTTCATAAAAATCACTCTGTGGTTTTTCTCACCCATTCTCCAGTGTGCTGCACATTTTGCACGCCGCAATACTTTTTTTACGCATATTGATATAGGTAGTGACTGCCGCTTTAAAAGTGGGTGTATGTAGTTTCTGGTTTCTGCTGTATAGTGAGAGTGAGCGTAATCTGCTACATACATACATACATACATTAATATCTACGCATGTACATAGGTACATACATATATTTGGCATATGTACACCTTATACGGAAATATCTCTTGACGACTGTCACGCCAATAAGGCAGCAATCCAACGAAATCAAACCATTTATTTAGTTGGTAGATGCAGTTAAGATTTATGTATGCAGTTTATTGATTTCAACAACCGACCATATGGTTGAATCGATTATTGTTTTCTTTTCCAAAAAAAAAAGAAAAAAATTTTGATGTACTTTTTACTCCTGTTTTTATTTTTGTTTTTTTTTTTTGAGTTGGAAAAAAAATTAAATTCAATGCTATTTACACAAACCATAATTTTGATTGCGTATCGCAGACTGGCACACACAGGTTTCGTTCGATACTTTGCTATTGTTGAGTTCATAAATAAAATTAATTGTCTTAACAACAAATGCGAGCCAGACATCAAGTCTGTTTCGAGAATGAAGAATAAATAATTTTATATTGTAATTGAATGTTGGTTGAATGGCTGCGGTGTTGGCGGTGGCGTCAATGATGGTGTTTTTACAATCGTGACAAGTTGTTTATTGAAATGACCTTTTTTGTTTTAGAAATCAAGACCTATTTTCCCTTTTTTATAATTAATTTATGTATATTTTTTTTATTATTGACTTTTTTGTCCCCACCATATGGTGGATATTGTTTTAATTCAAATGCTATAATAATTTTATTTTCTCAATTATGTTACAAATTTTAAAGCCATGGAAAAAGAATGCATGATTTATGTAAAAAAATAAAAAATTGTACAAATTCTGTAGCCAGAGAAGTAATTGCAATCATATTAAAGTAAAGTAAAAGATATGAATATGTTAAAAATGTTTAGTTAAAATTTCGAAATAACTTTCAAATTAGTGTTGTTGTACTATTAACAACAATTGTTCAATGCAGAACACTGACTGCTTAATTTACACATGCATACAAAAAAATATTGTATTTACTCTGTCGGAGAATGTGTGCTTGACTACAAAAATAGTTAACTTATAGTTAACTTTTCTTAGACTGACTAAAAGGTAGCTGCAAAGTCATCCAGAACAAACCCAAAATTAATTCTTGAGTACGTAAACGAATTTGATGAGAGCCAACAAATTTATTCTCAGCTACTTTAAAACTCATTTCAGTTTTATATTAACATTTTGCTGTTGTTATTTTAGATGGCAGCTTAGCCGAGTAGTAGCGCGTTGAGTACACAACGTTTGATGTTACATGTTCGAACCCCAGAAAAATTTTTTTAATTTACTGACTACCAGGTGATTTAAAAAAGTCAACTTTAGTGCAGAGTGAAACAATTGACTACCGCTTAGGACATCACAATGTTAAAATAGTCAGTTGATTACATTGCAAAGTAATCCAAGTGTCAGCCAGTACTAGTTGCGAAATAGTTAGCTTAAAGTTAGTTTAAAGTTAGCCAAATTTCCGACAGGGTATGTACACATGTATATTATAAATATTGTAAGCAATCGAAGACTTTTGGATTCTCTGGCAAAATGCAGTGTTTTGCTGTCTTAAATTCTTTTATTTACTTAAATATGTATTTATATTTCATGTTTTAATTGCACATCCTCTGGCTTATGGGTGCTAAAAATTGTTTGACATAAAAATAAATTTTTTGTTAATTTGTTAATTTCTGTTTACAAATACAATATGCAAAATAATTTATTTACTTCGTTTCCATTAAACAGCAGCTATACGAATTATTATAATCAAGACAGTGCTAATTGCCCATATAAATATTGACTCTGTAGTGCGGAAACACCCAGCCAAAATGGCAACAAAAATTAAACATTTAGTATATAAATTATGTATGTACTCGTATGTATGTATTTTTTTTTTAAATACTCGTATTCAAAGAAATTGGTTTCGTGAATTTCATGACTCGCACACAAAACTGTGAAATTCTTGAATGCTTGATATTTATTTACTTCATTCATGGATAACCATTTAAATTGGTAAAATAAATTTGTGCGTTTCATATACATATATGAGACAGCATTTGCCCAAAAATCAGGAGATTCAAAACTGCCATGATTTAACTAATATTCTCAAAAAATAATTCTAATGGTTTGTGCATTCGAATGTACATTCGAACGCAAATTGCTGCCCAATCCTAATGGGAAGTAATTTTCCTCAAAAATCGTATATCAAAAATCAAATGTATGAAGTAAAATCAAATACGCTCACATTTTTCAATAAACGAATTTTACAATGTTTCGGACTAGAGAAACTGACATATGTACGTGTATATGGATCGTTTTGTTTGTGCTGAAAGAAAAATTAAGTCCAATGCTTCCGGCTTTCTAATTTTATAGAGAACTGGTGGAATTTAAATTTACTTGCCTTCTTTAGAAAATCACTTTAATTAATAAAACATGAACAATACTGAACTTGAAGCTCATAAAAAATTGCTCCTTCAGTAAAGATAAAAAAAATTAAAAAAGTTCCTCACAATTTTCAATGTCTTTGACCCAAGTTCAACTTTCGATTAAATTCATATTTGAATTCAGCCTATAAAATTATGTTAGGAACAACCTTGATTTTTTTCTAGTCCAAAACCTTGTATTATTACCCTGTGGAAGTGTGTGAACAGGAAATCTTCACTTTTTATGAAGGATTTGATTTTGATTTCCTAAGAACATTTTCTTAGAATTTTGCTATACCACTTTTAAATTTTTTTTCTGACTTACCCTAATTTATGTATTTACATGCATTTATATTCAAATAATTACGTACATCAATAAGCCTTTCCAAAATACAATAACAAAAATTAAACATTTTAAGACCCCCGATTTATCCAGAAAATATGTGATATCTTCTAAACGGCTGAACCGATTTTCTTTAAACACTCTCGATCCAGTCACCTTTCAAACAATAAAAACTAAATCAAAATCGGCCCGGCCGTTTGATCTGTACGTGAACTCGTACAGACACACAGATGCAGAGATACACATATACAAAGATACACAGACGACGCGAACACGAACTTATAACATCTCTTTTTTTGGTCGGGGTTTAAAAATGAAGTTATTGAAAATTAATTATTTTAAAAAGTATTTTTCTTGACTTTTTTTTTTTTTTATTGTATTGTATAAGTGGCTTTTTAGATGTCTTAATGTTGCTTTAATCAATAAGTTTTTTTCGGTTGTTGTTTATTAAAATTAATACCAATTAAAGTCAAAGAGTCAACATAAGTCCCTAAGACTTACATATGTACTAGTATATGTATATTCATAATATCGAGCTTTGAATTTTGCTCCACTTCGCTTTAATCTCTCTTTTATATCCGCTACAGTGGAGTATATAAAAACGATTAGAATTTAAAGCTGGGATGGCAAAGTTGGTACTTTTTTTACAAATCGAACATCATGGGAACAATTAAACATTAATTAAATATATATTATATAAGAATGGAAATTTTTCTCCAGTCTTGGTTTTTTTCTGTAGCCGTTATTGTATTCTGTGGCATTTAAATTAACTTTAATTTTTTAAAGCAAAGCTTGTCTTTAAAGTTAGCACAAAGGGATCTTCGTATTGGACCCAAGTGAGCCGGACTCATAGATTTTTCATTTCTTCGTTTCCTAACCTTGTTCTTAAAACAAACATTTTATACATGCCATTTTATACATGCCATTTTTCTATCTCTTTTAATCCATGTTTTGATAATTAAATAGTTGCAGTCAAACACTATCTACGGAACATCTAAATTTTAATAAAGTAAGTTCGCTATTGTGAGCTCTTGGTGATCTTACAAAAATTAAGGCAGCACTTTTTGGGCTGATTTGTTTAAAATTTGAAAAAGAGTAAGTAATTACGACACGCAAACAAAATTTGCAATCAAGTTGATCACACATCCTGCTTAACAAAGGACATTTCAATTGACGGCAACTTGATAGTAAAGTAATTTCTCTTCAAGATACCCTCATCAAAGAAATAATTTAAAATGCTCGACTCTCTGGGAATTCCGGCAAAAAATGAATCGTTTAGATTATTATTTTTACTTGTTTTATTCATGGTTTTACTGTGGTAGAATATTTATAAAAAAAATACGGAAATTTATTTACAAGAATTATGAACTGGAAAGAAAAAATTTAAAGCCATTGTTAGTAAAAAATATGTCAAAATCCAAAATTTAACGTATAACATAGCCCTTGAGTTAAATGTTTGTAAGGCTTTCAAAAACAAAAATTCATAGGTTGAAAGCATTAATTAGTTTTCAACCTATTACGAAGATTGTAGTAATAAATCAATTAAAATTTAATGGAAATTTTAATGAGGAATAATTTTTTAATCAATTCTTACAGAATGAAATATTTTTATGTGATTAAGCGAGAGAACAAAATAAAGTTATCCTATTTTGCTCGGATATAAAATATGTAACAGAACCGATTAAAAGATGAATTGAGTTAATTAAAGGATTAATTCAATTAAGTATAAGGTATAATCATGATGAAAAAGGTACACTTTTAGTTCGGATGCGGTTGGTACAATTTGCCTTTGCCATCCCTGATCTGAAGTGAGTATTATTATTACACTCACTAGACACAAAAACTGACAGGCAGCAGCATCATTAAGGCCAATGTCGTTGTATTTAAATTATCATTTGATGTTTTTTATATAACACTTTGTTGTTGGCTTTGCTGCTGCTGCTGCTGCTGTTGTTGTTGTTGTTTAATATTTATACTATTTTTATGTATATTTTTTTATTGTATTTTTTGGTTTATAGTGAGTTTGTGTGCATGCTGCACGCATTTAGCTTGTCAGTTCTATTCCATTTTAAAATTTCAATTTGCTTTATTATTTTTTTAAAATATTTTTTCAGCAGTTTTGTTGATTAAAAAAATACATAGAAAACAAGAAAAAAATGTATTTAAAATTTAAATAAAAGCGAAAATTGCCTTCACGCCAACTAAAAGTCAACTCAGGCCAGGCCGAGTGTGGGCGCATTTTGGCAAGCATCTCCAATTAAATGGCAGCCAGCAAATACGCTTTATTTTTTTTTTCTTTTTGTGAATGAATAATTTTTATACTTTTGAGATCAATGAAAAAAAAAAATGAGTAATAACGAAATGTTTAATTTTTTTTTTGCATTTTATTATGTGTGTGTGAGTGTGCGTGTGATGTAAAAAATTTACTAAATTGTTTTTGAGGGGTAAAGAAAACCAACCTGTTGTACACTGGGTGTAGTATTTGTGCCAGCCGGCGAATTTAAAGGTGTAGAAGAGCTGCTCGAATGACTGCTATCCTGGGAGGTGTTCTGCAAAAGAGAATAAAAATTTACACAATTATGTAATTAAACAAACAGAGCATAACAACGGGCCCATTAACTTGTTAAACTTGTTATACGAGTACATACGAGTATTAAGCGTGAGTGTTTGAATATTTGCTATAATTACCTGTGTGTTTGCATTGAGATTTCGCACTGTCACAGAGGCTGTAGTGTTGTTGTTGCTGCTGTTAGTGTTATTAGCAAAATTGTAATTATCCAAGGGATTTGTCATGGCAATTAGAGAATTTAGAATTTCGGGCGTATTAGGCTTGGAGCATAAGCCGCCAGAGCCCTCCACACCCAATAACGATGATGGTGGTATATTTAAATTAAACATTTTCCTTGTTTTTCTTAACGCAATCAATAGTTTTACTTTAAGTATAGATGATTTTGAGAAACAAAAAATAAAAAATAAATTAAAAGCTAGTTGTTTAGAACACTTATTAATTAAAATCACAGTTGAAGGCCTTCGTTACGGAGTTGTTAAAAAAAATTTATTTTTACTCTTTTTGTTTTCTAAATTCGTTTAGATACTTTTTTTTATAATTTGGTCTTTAAACACCAAACGTTCATTTCCAAAATTGTGTTGCATTGTTCAATCATTCCCACTGCAAAGAGAGAAAAAATTAAGACATAAGAAACTTATTTAAAAAATTTAATTAAAATGTGGAAAATGTGTTGAGAATGCTCTTGAAAAATATTTAATTAAAGTTTATATGATAAGTTTGTTAATTGCAAAAAAAAAACTGTATGATCAAATCAATTAAGGAACTATTTTCAAAATGCCAACACACAACAATTAATTTATTTTTTTTTACATACATATGTACATTAGGGATATAACTTTTTAACAATTTTTTAAAATATCAAAATTGGCATAGCCCGATAGAGCATAAAAAACTATAAGGGAACGTGTATTTGTTTTTTCGCTAAGGTCAAAAAAGTTCACACACCAACCGCGAAGGAGTTTTGAAATTTTTTACTTTTCTTTTTTGCTAAGAAAAATTAATAATATGTTTATTTAAAACGAAAAATAAATAAAAAACACCGTATAAAATTATGAATATTCAATATTGCATTAAGAAGGACTCGAAATAATTTTAGATTATGTAAAATAATATTTTTGTTAATTCAAGTCCGTGCTTTAAGTGTTCCAAAATGTATTTCTTTGGTTTAGAAAAACCAATTGGTGCGTGAACTTTTTTGAGAAAAATTACAAAAGATTATGATTTTCATGGTTACTAGAAAATGGTTGAAAATGCCAAAAAAATTGGTTATACCCCTAATGTACATATGTATGTATTCTCTAGATGTATTTTAATTTTAATGGATAAATTTATGTGTATGTACATATCTACTGTTGTATATACATAATACATATGTACAATAAAATATATACATATATATACAATAGGTGTGGTATTCCATTTTACTATTTTACCCTTATACTGCTCGTGCTTGACGTCAGTTTTTTGTTTTCTTCTAATGCCCACAAAAATAGCAAAAAATTGTTTAAAAGAAACTCCACACGAAAACAAAACCCATGAAATTCTTTCGCATTTTAAAATATATACATATCGCACACTAAATCATAAAGAGTCACAACTCAAAAAATTTCAGATGCTGAGTAGTTGCAAACAACTGTTGATACTGTACAAATGACGCAAGTATATGACATAAAAACAAGCATAATGGTATTTTATATTCTTCAAGAAGACCGCATTGCAAAAGAAATTGTTGAAGTTGTTATAGATTTCTTCAATTAACTGGTTTATAAAAAAGCAAAAGCACTTTTATAATATTGAGTTGTGACTCTTTATGATTTAGTGTACGATATGTACATACATGTGTATAGATAGGAATGAAAAATAAAAAAAAAAGTTTAATACTTTGGATATGTTCTCTTTCAAATATTTAAATACGGGAACAATAAAGCTCATAAATCATATTTTTTTTACTTCTGCTTTATAAGGCAGAATATATATAGGAAAACCTTCCAATGAACACTAAGTAATATATTTGAAAGAAAAGAAATGTTTGTCGAGAGAGACGCACTACAATTTGGAAATAAAAATGCCATATGGGCTTGGAATCTACATACATACATATTAGTATGTTTAATATGGTATTTATAATTTCAAAATTTAGGATTAGAAAGAAACAAAAAATAATAAAGCTAATTTAAAATTAAAATGTTTTTTTACACATTGTGTTTAAAAACACTAAAATTGTATCGTCAGTATTTTTCTTGTTCAATAAATTCTTTTGAACGCTTTAAAATTCATTAAATTTATGAAGTGTGATAAAAGTCATGGACAGGCAGACAAACCACCATAAAAAAACAAAGTGTTGACTCTCAGTTAGATGCATTAGGCAGCTGTTCTGAATAGGAGGAAGACTTCTACATGTATATGAAATGACTACATGACTTCATGTATATGAAATGTTTTTATTACATTTTTGATAAATTAATATTAAAAAAATGCTTACACGATGGCCATTGTGCAAATTTGCATTTTGCAAAATATATGTGCATACGGAGTTAGTTGGTGGGCGCACTTTTTAAATATACATAATTATATTTTTTTCGAAAAGCAAAAAGCAGAAATTCTGGTATATTCTGATATACAGAAATGCAAAATAGCTAAATTTACTATACGCTAGCAATTAGAGATGGGCGCGTGTCCTGTTTCTTTTTCGTGAAACGAACACGTACGACCCAAGACGAAGTATTCGTGACAAAAAACTCTGATTTCGTGCGTGTTCGGGTCGTTTCGTGATGAGCAAAATTTAATTGGTGTCATATTTTGAAAAGCGACTCGTGAAAAAAATCAATTAAATTTTGTGATTTTCAAATACCATACCAATAATATTTCGTGCATGTTGTGCAGTATCGTGTTGACAAAAGCTTTAGCGTGCGTGTTTCGTACGTGTTGAGCGTCTTGGAATTCGTGTTCGTGTCGTGTCGTGTTGGAAAAATTCGACACGCGCCCATCTCTACTAGCAATATATGTACATAGAAATGCTCTTGCTACATCTCTGGATATATACAACTCTCAAACCATACATACGAGTATTTATTCTGTATAAGCAAACTGACAGCTGAAAATATTTAAATAAAATTAAAAAATTACAAAATAGAAAATAAAATAATTAAAAGGCGAATAAAAAAATGGATTGAGGATCACTATTGCAAGGCAAATCACTTTCAATCTCAAATGCACATTATTGTGAATTTTTCTATTTCGTTGTTGTGTTGTGCAAATTTGTGTATTTTTGCACTGATTTGCAAAGTTTGCACACTTTGCCCAAGCCATCGTGAAAGCGATGAATATAAAAAAATTAGTTATGAAATTTAGGAAATTTATTATTCGACATATTGTCATAAGTTTATTTAAATTGAAATTTATTTGCTGGTGGTGGTTAGCCAAATCATCAGTCTGTTCATAAGATAAGAGGTTTGTGACTGTTCAAAATATATGGTTCAAGTCTGCTGATGATTTGGCTAAGCACCAATGAAATATATAGACAATGCTTAACCACCAGCAAATAAATTTCAATTAATTATGAAATTATGTAATAATAATTATCTTCTCATTAGAGAATATAAATTTCGGTATAGTTGTGTATATGTATGCACTCTTAGATGAGAGTATGTATTTTATTAGTCATTGATTTTCTTGAAATATTTAAAGCAATCAATATATTACTAAACTATCCTTTTAATAATGACTAATTCTGTACATTCATTACATCTGGCATTTTATTATGAAATATAAATAACTATACAAAATATGTTTCTGTTGATTACGAGTATTATTATTTATACAATTTTAATTAAATTCAATCACCCAGTCTTCTACAACTACCACCAATGCAACGTCCTAAATCTTATCAATTTAATGTCATCCAACCTCTATCTATCTTCTTGCTATTAATTCTTATGATTTTCTAATTAATTTCATTGATACCGCTGAGCAACGAATAGCAATAACGAAGACAAAGCTTGTATGTAATTATCTTCCACCGACCGACCACCCTTTTGCTGTTTAATCATTCAACGCAAATACACTTGACACTATTTTAGCGACAATTTAATATTACCAAAGTTTAAAATAAGAATTTTTTAAAACTCTCAAGCTGTGTGCAATATTTTTTTAAAATATCATCTCACTGGAATTATTAAACTTTACATTCATAGTTTTTGGGAAGCATCTTAAGGAAGCGGTGTAATTCTAGTGTTGGAAAGAAGTTACACATGTTGGGTTCAATAGATACACAGATACTTTTTTAATTAAACTTTTTCTGAAGATAATAACATTGTTGATGATGATGGTGGATGGTGGATGGCGGTGGAGCGAGCTGTTGCTGCTGTTGGTGCTGGTGGTGGTGGTGGTGGTATATTGAACTTTTAAGTTTATTTGTTTATTATAACTCATCAATAAAGAATTTGTTATTTTTATAGATTCTTTATTATTCTTGCATACTGAATGAAGATACATAATTGAATTTCCCTTTTCCTAATTTCGAACCCATTCCTCCCTCCTTCATTATACATACTCGTATTCTACATTATGGCCATAAATTTTGTTTACTCGTACTATTATTGTGGCATTTTATTTTGTATTTAAGTAAATTACTCGTAAATTGGAAAAAAAACTTTCTTTATTGAATAATTGAATGTTGCCAAAAATGTCCTGCTTAATGTTAAATGTTTTGTAGTTTGTGTTGGCTATATGGAGAGAGAGTCTTAGCCATTTGTAGTGGCAACTTTTGTTTCGTACGAGTTTGTAGTCAAATCCCCTGCCTTTAAGTGTTTGCCATTTTTATGCGATTTTTATTTGTGAAACCTCATCACGTTTCTGGGACGTTGTTAATACAATTATATCTACTGGTAATACCCAACAAACACAAGGTCAAAACGTTTGAAATGTATTTATTTAGATACATGTTTTCAAGCTGTTCCAAGAGACAGAAATTATTCGGTAAAATCACTGTCAAACTTTAACACAACGTGCTTATTGTTATCTTGAAAAGCTCTACCAATTTGAGCTCAAGACCTTGTGTTTGCTGGGTTTTATTGGCGATGTGCTTTAAAATCGTGTTGAAAGCAGAGAATTTCTGTTGCAATACTATTTTAATTTATTTTATGTTCTAAACATGTAAATATTTCTTTTGCAAAAAGCGAATACAAAATTTTAATGAAATGCTTTAAATACTCGTATTGTAAACATCTGCTTTTAAAAAATTAACTTTATTTTATTTTCAAAATCAATTTAAATAATCCAAAATAAGATAATAAACATCTCCAAAAAGTTAAGTAGTTTTTATTAAAAACTTATTCTAATTAAATATCTATACAAGATGTTGTTCTTCATTATGGCTTTGAGAAACTAAACATTTTTTTTTATTTTTGTGATTTCTTTCATATATTTTGTGTCCCAGTAATAAAATTAAATACAAATGTTTAGTACATTTGCAAATTTTTATTAAAATAGTATCTTTATCCTTTCTTCTCTACATGCAGTTCATATTTTAGAGGCAAATATGGGTCACAGACAGCGCGTCTGCATTTTACTTGCTTGCTAACTAATAAAACATGTTGATGACACTGTATTGTGTATCGGGTGTTATTTGTAGAGGCGGAAAACTTTAAATTAAAGAAAGGCACATGAAATTGGCTTTGTTTGAAAGATAGTTTTAAAGTTGTGCTTCTTACAGTGTTTCAACATGAGATGGGGCATGTGGCTTCATGTTTGCAGACATATGTATACATACTAGGGATGCCAAACGGGAAATCCCGATCCCGGAAATCCCGGGATTTTCGGGATCGGGATTTATAAATCCCGAATCCCGGGATTTCTAAAAATCGATCCTGATTGGCATCCCTAATACATACATACATATCGTCCTTACCACGTCAAACTATCCAATATGCAAATTTGTAATTTTCAGAAGAGCGGGAAGACCCGTCAACTGTGCATTTAAAGTCCGCGTATTCCTAAAAATGCCAGGCTTAAAACACTTCTTATTGAGTTACCTATCGTCCATGAGAATTTCAGCATTTTGGAGCGAGGCATATCGTATAAATTAGGATACCAAGATAACGAATCTAAAAAACGAATTTTGCATATTGGATAGTTTGACGTGATAGGGTAGATATGTAGATCAATGAAGTGACGTTTCAGCTGTAATGATGGTTTGTTGTTTTTTTTTTAACATTGCTCTATCAGTTAGAGAAAATTGTGTTGCTTGTTGGAATCTTAAAGTATGTATAAAAAAACACCCCGTACAGAACATTAATTTTTCTCTACTGCACAAAATATATGTATGTATGTAGTATTGACTTTGTTGATTTCAAAAACATTTGTTTTTGTTTTTGGGTTGCATGGATTTACATGATGTGCAGCGAGTGCTGTATTTTATAATGTTGCAGGCAGATACAGAAAACAGTTCACTTAACACCATATTTCTATAATTTTTATTTTTTTATCTTTTACAAGTACAATATTCTCACATTTTACAAGGAAAAGTACAACGAGGGTATTTTTATGACTTTTCTTTGAGTGCGCATTGACAGGCGTTTATCGTTTTTAGAACACATAAATTTTTTGACAAGATGTAGAAGAAGGAAATTGAAAATGAAACAACGAGCAACTGGTATATTGCTTGCTTTTAAGTTTATTTAGATACTCGTAACTAGAGAAGATCTTGTGGATGAGATTCTAAGTTTTTCTTAATAATTTAGCTTTTTATAAATTTGATATAAATATATACATATGTATGTATGTATGTATATGCTTATTTTACCATTATATATATAATTTATAAATGATTATTACAATAACTTTAGACTTTCGTAACTAAAAGATACACAAATTGCTTAAATTATTTAATTTTCCTTTTGTTTAACCGTCGTCCTTCTTTTTCAGATCTACATTTCTCCTAATATGCCGCTCTGGGGTAAGTTTTTTATTGAAATCACTTATTTATTCACAAATGAAGTGTCGACTGCTCTCTGCATGTAAAAACAAAATTTAAACGCCCTTGAATATCGTCCAAAAAGTGAAAGATAATAGGAAAAATGTAACAAGCTTTTCAAAAGTTCTACTTTTTATATCTATATATATAAAACAGGATGTGTGTATGTATGTATATATGTATGTAACGTATGGACACGGGTACAAGAACTAAAATATCAGCTTTCAAACTAAGTAAATAGAAAAATTGGAATACAATGAATCAAAGGAATTCAGATATTCCATTTCTACTCAAAAATATATACTATATATTTACACAGTCACGTTACGTAATTCTTATGATGTCACCAAGCAATTTATCTTGTAATTTAGAGCCATGCTGTTCGATGTGTTCCTATCTTTTCCTAAATATATGTAGATCTAGCTACGTTCTAAACCAGAGCTTTTGTGCTTTCACACCGACGACAGTACAACATCCCCAACAACAACACAGCAGACGCCAATGCGTCTTGCTCTTACTTTGCAAAGAAACAAGAACAAATTTAAGAACTTTCAAAGCTGTTTACTGAAATGTAAACATCAGTGTTTGTGAGTTTGGACGTAGCTGTTCTAAACCAATATCGAAAAAAAAATATATAAAACATAAGTTTCTCTTTGAAAAACAAGCTACGTCACCAAGTAACCTAACGTGACAAAAAGTAGAATTTTCTGTGGAACTGCCCATATAGTTCTAATAACCGCATACGACATCGAGCAAAATTGGTAGACATTTTTCAATTTGGCATCATTGTGTACGATGTGGAATGAAAAGTATCGTAATTTTTATCGTAATTTATGATCATAACATTCGAGAGTATGGAAAGACCGGATTATTTTTGTAGTAATTAAAAACAAGAATTTCTTAAAGAGTATATTAAAATCAATTATGTATATATCTCTAAATATCGCTAATTTACTACAACAATGTCATAACTCAAAACAAAAAAGCTAGTTAGACATAAAACGAGTTTAAAGTTTTCAATTTACATACAACTTAATGGAAAAAACAAAATTTTATTTTTCTCTCAAGGGTCGAGTAGTATACAAAATATTTTTATGGAACTTTTACATGGATTAATTCTACTTTATTAAATAAAAAAAATAGGATTTTTAGAGTTACGACTTTGCTCAAGTAAATGCGCGTGTTATTGGTTGATTAATACTTGACAAATACAACGAGAAATCTTGATTTTACTTTTCGATTCTGAACGATTTGTAAATAAATTGGATTCTGAAAATCACAATTTTATTTTTGATACTTTAAGTTCAATGCAGTCCATAGGATTAAACTGAATTTGATAGTATTAAGAATCATGGATGGTCTCCCGGGTATCAACTCTCTTGCCTAGTTTGCAATAACACTAACATCTCGGCAATAGCCAGAGCAGCTGGTACGGAGAAGCTCCAATGCTTTTTGCTTGTTTCCTTTGCATTTACTATGCCTTGAAATTGTAGTTCAAGTAAACCCAATTTCGTTCGTACATACATATGCATGTACGATTTTTATTGCAGCGTGAAGTTATCTGCCTTTAAAAAACATGCGGTATACATATATGTACATATACATATGTATGTGTTCGTATATTTCCATGTATAGAAAACATATTTACATTATCAGTAGAGTAAGATCAAAGTATTTTACTACACGTCGCATATAGCTACGTTTGTATTATTGATTTTTGAAAAAAAAATTAATTGGGTCTCAAACGATAAGCAGAAAAATTACAATTACTCGCTTCTATAGATACTTTACTTCTATAGGATTTGCTAAAAAAAAAACACACACACACACACAAATAAGAAATTATTGAATACATATATTAAACAAATAAAGCGTTTAAGCGATTTTAATATTATTCAATAAATGTTTGTTATTTTTTTCCAAACGTCCTTGCAATTCAACTCTACAGCAGTGGAGCCAAAGATAAAATTTATACAGATAATTAATATATGTAAATCAATTTTCCAAGTACAACAATATTTCCATATGTACGATTGTACGTACGTATATGATACATACATATGTAAGTATGTATGTGTGAACATACATCCATCGAAATTCACTTGTAATTTTTGTTGCAACTCTGGGGATTTGTTAAGGACGAATACGCCTGCGTGTGCGTGTGAGTGTGTGAAGGTAATATGAGTTAGTGTGTCAATATTGTAAAATGCAAGTGTTCTTGACCTTAAAAGTGGAGGCGATTCTTTTGCAAAACGTGTTGCTCACAGCCACTGCACACAGAATTAAAATGAAGTTATTAACTACATACATACATACTTTGAATGCACAACCATGTTGTTAATTTGTTTGTTTAGTTTTTATTTATATTGTTTTCTCATAACGATTTAGAAATATGTATGTTTAAAAATAAATAAATCCGCTTGATTAAATATCAACATTACGTATTAGAAATGTTGCTGTATTGATAATCAAATCTCCATTACTTACTCAGCCTTTGTTAGTTAATAAATTGCTTAAAAGGCAAACAGACAAATAAATACTCGTAGTAAGACAGATAGACTGCAAAGCAAACATAGATATTTAGAGACGGACGGAAATGCATTGAAAGTCAGCCACTTACTTACTATTCACTAGTGTGTGAAAAAATATCAATTCAATATAAATATTTGTGACAAGTTTTCGCTGTCTCTACTAGTGAGTTTTTATCTTTGTGAAAATACAACGAAAACACTGAAAGAAATCAGTAAAGAGAATTTGGGCTTGAGCGGTTCAAGTCCGAAACGATATTTAAATTACCTATATCGGCATCGCTAAATACCCGTGCCGAACAATTTATTAAATTAAATTATTTGCTTTTTATCCCAATCCCTGTGGCCATAGGGGCACAATATTTAATAGAAATATTTTTCACACTTCACGTTTACATAATCAAATATTTTATTGGTACGACCAGTGTGAATCGTATGTAGCAATTACGTTTTTATTTTTTTTTTTTTACTTTTTGCGCTATGATTTAGATTTGATGATTGGGGTTTTTATTATGTATTCGTATTTATAAAAGTAGTTTTGCACTATTAATGAATTACCGTGACCTCAAAAATAAATATTAAAACATTTGATTCTACGCACTTTTTGTATTCTCTATTAGACGCCAGAAAACTATTTGAAATATTTGATTGTTTGCACTTTGTTTGAGAAACATGTTGTGTGGAAGGTTTGAATAAATTTCAAATAAACTCGTTTATACTCTGAAGCAAATTATGAATTGCAGTAAGATAAAGTTGTAAAGATTTCAAAGTTATTTTCCAGGCGAACTGTAACTGAAGTTTTCTTAAATATTCCAAGCATGAATTGAACTGCACATAATAATTTTAATTTATGTGATTAATAAATTTTCAAGTTGGCATATAATCTCAAATCGTAGAAAAAGCTGTGAAAAGCCTAATACATTTTTTACCCAATCCGGTGTCATTTGGATTTTGTGTGATAAACGATATGCTACAGTTTTCGTTTAAATGAATTAAATATCTGGCATATGATTTTGTTGTTTTTGTTTTTGTACATGAAAAGATTTTATGTTCGTTGGATGCCTGAACTGCCGAATTGAAAAAAAAAAATAGTTGTAGAACAATGTAAAGGCAATTAATTTAATTTAGTCACATACAACAATGTGAACAATGAGTTTAATTAATTATTAAACAACTTAATTGCAGCTTTTATTAAACCCTTAATTAAATAAATTATTTATAAACATTTTTTATTTTTATTTTTATTTTTATTTTTTTTTTTGAACTGAGAAAAACGCCCAGAATACATAAAAGGCAATAACAGCAAACGGTTTATAATTTTTGGTTTTGTTGTTTCATTAATTAAGAAAAAAAATATTGCTTGCGTATATATTTCTTTTTTGAGTTTGTATTTTCAAACTTTTGAGATGCCTGCAAAAAACAATTTTATAGAAATTAAAACCTTTTTTCAGTAATACAAATCTGCTATTTGAATTGTCATAAAAAAAAACTAGCTATCATTATTATTTATTAATTTAAAACTTCTTATTATGTGTTTCGATTGAATTAATTGTTTCATATTTGAAAAAACTCAGCAGATGATTTTAATGGCTAAAACTAATAAGCGCGATGGACATATAGAAAAATCGAAAATGTCGTCATACAATTTTCGAAATGTGTTGTGTTTTGTTTACTGGTTAAAATAAGGTTATAAAATTGTATTTGAAAAAAAAAAATTGAAAAAAATATTCATGTAGCAAATATTTTTTATTGTTCCTTTTATCTCCACTCTGGTCAGCAGTAGTGATAGGCGAACTTCTCTAGTTTGCGTTCACGATGAGATGGGCGACATGCCGTAGAAATGGGCATCTGAGTTGGCGAAGAGTTGTTATGGTTATGAGCACAAGGAGAATCTTGTGGATCTAGACCAATCAATAATGTTCAAACTCGTATAAGATTCTTTTCATTACTCGTATATCGTATTCTTTTTCTCTTATTCCGACATACATCATACAACGAGAAAAACAACATAAACAAGATTTGAGAATAAATATTTTTTTTTGCCAAATTTTATTTATTCTTTAATTTATTAAAAAAAAATAAAATAAAATAAAAATTTTATTTAAAGTATACAAAACGAAACAACAGCTAAAGTCATACTGGTTCGAAATGAATCATTTGGTTTGGTTAAGGAAATAAATTAATGGAAAGCAGTAAATTTTTGTAAATGTGCCAAAATTTTTGAATAAATAAAAAACTGGTGATAATATTTCCCATATAATTTACATATTTTAAAATATGTTAATTAAAATATCTATGTTAATAGATTAGGAATAAATAGACTTGTTACACAAATAATTTCACATCGTTGACGGTTTTAAAAACAATTTAAAAAAGTTAATTTTAACTTTAATCGAAATGTATGTCTCTACTGTAAAAACTCACATTAATTAATAAAAATATTTCATTAAGAATAAGAATTGAAAATACTAAGCTTAAGCCCGATTAAGAAATTATTTCTGATTAAAATTCACTATAGTTCAATTAAATTTAATATGTATTACCGAAAAAAGTATTGTTAATATTTCTCCAATTTCTGGAAGCCTTATATGACATATTTTTTATATTTTTATGTGATTTGTTTTTTTTTTCAATATTTCAATTAATGTTTTAATTGAATGTTTTAAAATTTTTAACCATATTTTTAGCGGAATCTTAAAGAATATTTCAACTATTTGATGAATTGCATCTTTAAAAACATTTCAAATAAATTTTAATTAAATTTAATCAATTATATTTTTAGTTAATGTAACATTTTCTGAATTGAAAAAAAAAAATCAATTAAAACGTTTGAGTTAATACTAAATTTTTAGTTGAAAACTAGTTGATATTGTTTTTACATTTTTCTGTGTATATAAAATACAAAAAACGTTTCGGCCTTCGCAAGTAATTATGTTCGTTATACTCGTGACCCTGAAAGTATCCAGCTGATGTGCTCCAAACCAGTTTCATTAGAAAGGCAATTTTATGAAAATGGTTTTAGACACCTAATAAAGTGCATTAGGTCCAAATAACTACCAATTTGAAATTTGTAAAATTTTTATGTCGGGAAAGTTTGAATGCTGGCACCTCTCCCGATAAGTAGATCCAATATGAAGGGATTTTTGAAAATTTTAGTTTTAGGGAGTCAAAAATGGGTAAAGACGTAGAATTCGTATACAACAAATTAAAATTATATCATCTTGTCTACTTTCGTTTGTTTCGCTTACGAAACTGAGAGTAAAATATTTTATTCTTAGTTACTGAGGTTGTCAAAATCACACGAGATACAGACAGAAAAATATATTCCACGTCAAATTTATTTGATAAACTTCAAGGTGGCAAATAGCAAAAACCAAAAAAAAAAACGGAACAAAAATTATAAATAATGAACAAAAGAAAAAAGTTTTGAAGTTTTGGTTAATTTAAAGATTTAATTCCTTTAACGGCTGCTTAAAATGTTTTTTATTGAATGGTTTTTGCCATATAAAACAAGCCCACAGATGATTTTGAGATACGAAATACATGTGTAAATAATTTTAAAAATAATATACAAAAGCCGACGCAACTTTCATTATTAAAACAAGACAAGATCTTCAAAAATATGTACATATATATATGTATGTACATAAACAAGAAAGACGTTGTGGCCCACTAATTTAAATATAATAATAATAGAAATAAAAAAAAATGAAAAACACACCCGGAATTATAATTAAGCAGGAAATACACTCAAAGAAAATAGAAGACACACACAAAAATATAAAATTTTTAAGCAAAACTATTCCTGTACACGTTGCTAATTTATTGCAACAAAGTTATAACACAAAAGATCTAATTTTGCAGGAATAGGTTTTAGAACTATGAACTCGATGAAGATATAAATAGATTTTCTTTTCCCAAGAGGTGCGTGTACAAGCCTCTTACATGAAAGTTTTACACAAGATTAAATATGGTATAACGATTTTTTTCTGCATTATTAACTCCAAACGCAAATTTTTTTGAGTTATGATTATATTGCAAAGAAAGGAGCGATATGTACTATTATATAAGTATATATAGTAGATATTTGTGCGGATATGTGAGTATGTGTTTGAGTATATAAATAAGCAAGGCAGTAAATTATTCTTAATGTACATATGTAAGAGTCAACGATGATTGTCTTATCCTGTCAGGGTGTGTAAATGTCGTTAAACAGCTGAAATCCTTTGTTTTTGAAGGGAGTGTCGTACAAATGACACTGCTATAAATGCAAATACTAAACCACACGCAGTGGTATATACATATAGCACACGTATACATACCTACAAATAAACTTTTATTTGTGTTAGTTTGGTATTTAAATCATGGATATATATATACATATCTATGTATGTAAACATGTATAAGTATATTTTTGCATAATGGCGTGTCTTTATGTCCTTAGAGATGAAATTAGTAAGTTTTTTTTCAAACATATAGTACATACTAGCAAAATTTTAACTTTTTCTTGTTTTCATTTTTATAATCTTTCTAAGTTTAATTTCTTAATGATTTTATGCCTTAATATATTTTCTGTTATTAACCTTGACATATTTATTTATTTTTTCTGCTTTAGAATGTACACATTTTTCAACATTTATACATATTTGTTGTTCTTGTTCGTGTTTTCTTTGCAGTTAGTTCTTTTAAATCCATTTTATTTCCATTTGACTCCACAATTTTGTGCATTTATTTATTTTTAGTTGTAAATAACCCAGTTTTAGTCACTAAACATGTATATTTGTATGTATGCATGTATATTTATGCGTATGTGTGTGTGTGTGTGTGTGTGTGCAAGGAAATATTGGTAGCTTCATTTTAAGTTGCAAGGAACTGTTTTGGCTTCGTTTTATTTTATTTTTTGCTCCTAAAGCTAACTGTCGGCACCTATAACAATTTGAGTGTGTTTGTTAAGTCCTTTTTGTTTGTAGATATTGTTGTATGTACATACATACATACATATGTCCTTTTATTGATGTCGAATTTTGGCTTTCTTCTTTTGGTAACCTGACACTAATGTTATTTATTTAGTAGTTAGTTGCTTTCTCTGTGTATTCATTTTTAAAGCCAAGAAGCAAAATGTATACTGAAACACCAAATTAAAAGCAACATTTTATATTGCACATTTGATTATTCATATTATATATACATATGTATTTGGCATTTAAATTACAAAAGTTTTGTTCAATAGGACACAATTTCTGAGGAATTTCGTGAATGTGCGTTATAAAAAATATTAAATTTATAGAAAAAATATAACTCAAAATTAATTAAATACGAGTAGGTTTCAAGGGAACCGAAAAGGAAAAGGTACACAAATTAAGACAAACTGGGAATTTCAACTATACATTTTATTATTTTATGAATCAGTAGACACGGCTCATACAAAGTACGATTTGTGCAGAATAAAAAACGCAAAATATTCTAAATTTTTTGCGTACATTCTAAAGTGAACTTCGAAAATATTTTATCCGCGTGGTGCATTCTAACAACCGTTAACGTCATTCGGCTTTATTACACATTTAATTTTTTATCTCTAGAGACATTTTTCTATAAAAAAAACTACAAATAGTTTGCACAAATAATTTCGCTTTAGAATAATAGTAATACGAGTAAAACGTCGAATATTTTGTGATATATTGTATAATAATGTCCAAGGTGTATATAACCTGGTAGCAGCGCTGCTTCAGCTGATAAGTTTTTGCCTATGTGCTTTGTAGCTAACGAATGTCAAAAACTTCGTTTTGTTTTGGTAAAATTATTTGTGTGCTTTTGACGTTCTTCGCTTCTTTATACAGCTATGGTTGCCGTATTTTTGTATAACAAATCCTTACGCAGTCTCCTGCGTAATAACACCATGATATCCTTTTTTTGTAATTTTAATTAATCTTCAACAAATATTTTTTATATGATATTTGTATCTGATTTAATATTTTTTGTTAATTACATTCAAAAAATTTTTACTAATGTGGAATAATTCAATTCAGATAAAAAAATATTTTTTTTCTTTAAATGATTAGTTAGTTACAATGACCGAATATTTTTTTCAAATTAAATATTTTTTGCAGGAATAGTTTTTTTTCATTTCAAAACCCAGTTTTCAGTTGCGTTACTTTCTAACTTGAGTTTAATTCAGTTGTGTTTAACAATATGTTGAATTGGTTATAAGGAATGAAGGAAATCAGTTGTGCTTACTAATAATAGTATTGTGAGAATCCTGTTTCTATTGTAACTAAGTTTTTACGTAGTCCACAATTGATAGAAAATGTAGAATATTGAATACATAATTAATTATTTATTGCTCCAACAGATTTTTAACCAATCTGTTCTCTCTGTGCATGTAAAGGTGTTAGGAGAATAAAATATCTCGACTTTTGCGCTACCGACTTCTTGATTATATTTTTTTAATTTACGTAGAATATCTGAAATTAATTTAGACAATGCTAGCATCAATATTCGGTATTACATATGCAAATTGAGTTCAGACACTGTGGTATAAAACCCTCAGCATTGACTCTCTTGATTGCAATTTAAATTTGAAAGATTTCAACAACTAGCCATCATTGAAGATTATGTACTGAAAATGTTTGAAAATCATTTTAAATATATCAAAACTTTTGCTTGTCAGAGTCTATATTTGTTTTAAACATTAGATATGTAAAGGGTTTTTTATTTAAGCCTGATAGACCTCATGAAAGGGTTAAGTGTCAAATGAACTGCCATACTGCGTTAACTCTTTGTCATTTAGGATCATTAAACTTTGGCAAATCATCATGGATAGATTGACGGACTAATCGCCAATCTATCCATTCAATTTGCGACGATGTTTTGTCGCAAAATTTTGTTCAGCGATGAGCCTCGTTTTTGTCTTAACAGGTTTGTTAATAAGTCCTAATTTAAACTAAGCAAGTCTTATTGCTAAGCTTAGTTTGTAGGAGAGAGAGACGAGGGGAACATAAAATTTTCTTTTCCCCTTGTCTCTCTCTCCTAAAAAAGTAACCAGCTTAGCAATAAGACTTGCTGAGTGTAAATTAGGACTAAGCAGTACTGCAGCAAATGGATTGGTAACATCCAGAAAAATTATACATTTTGTGTGGTTTACACTGGTGGCATCATGGGCTTTATTTCTTCGATGGAGATCGTTTTCGTTCGAAAATATCGTTTGAAAATATGCATGACATTGTTTCGGGTGAAATGTGGTTTCAACAGTATGACGTGCCATAAGTCGACTTATTAAAATAAAAATTTGACGATTATCCTGATAAACCAGCAACAATTGATGCCTTGGAGGCCAACTTGGTCGTGTTCAACGGTTGTACATATGTTAACGAATTCATGTGAAAGACTCAGATTTTATTAGAGGACATTTGACGGTTAAGTTTACAAAATTAGAATTTTACTAAAAGCTGATTTAGATTTTTGCACCACTGCAGATTACGCATACACACACATGAATTGAACTTGTACTAATACTAATACTAATACATACATAATTATTAATACATTGCAATAACATTTACGCGAAACACGTAATATATATTTGCCATACATATTTCGGCACTTTTATTTTTTTAAATGAAAAAATCTATTTCAATTATGAGCTATAAAATCAGTTCTTATTTCAAACAAATATAATTTATTTCGTTTCCTTTCTCATATGCTAGAAAAAACTTGTAAAGCTTTTTGTTTAAGTTCCTCCTCTTTTTTTCGTTCCTTTTATTCTATTAAACATGATCTTATTAAATATTTGTGCCTATTGACCTAAAGCTGTAACATCGACCAACAAAGCAAACATCTATTCAATCAATCAAAATCAATTTACAACACGCTATCAATTAATAAACAAATACAAATGCAAAATGATAAAACTCATACAAAATAAAGATAAAAATAAAAACAAAAAAATCATAAAAAATAAAAATAAATTATTTACAATAACAAAGTCAAATTCATACAAACATACATACATACATACATATGTACACACACATTGATAAATTCATACAATGATGAACGAAAGCGAAAAGCGAAGAAAATTTTTCTCTTTTCCTAGTTGGCTGCCATACAGAAAAACGAAATGCTATTTCACGCAAAAATTGACCTTCCACCACACCAGTAAAACTAGGGCTGCCAGATACTAGGGAATAAATACATACCCTATTCAAGAGAAATTTATTTTTTATTTTATAAAATTAAAAGTTTTGTTCTAAATAAATGTGCATCATTTTCGGTGGCTAAAAACTTTATATAAAAACCAAGCACAATTTAATTTAGACAAAACCCTTAATATCTCAAAACACGAAATTTCGACTTAAGCCATTATTATTGCAGTTTAAATTGCCTCTGTGAAATTAATCGCATAAGTTATTAATGATTAAAATTAAAAAAATCTTGAAAAAATTTTATATTCTCCAAATAGTTATTACCGAAAAATTTTACTCCAAATTCTCATCTGCTGCAACAATAGAAACGCAGCAACTTTCCGACTGCCCTGCTAACGCATGACAAGTAGAAAACAACTTATAGAGAGAGTGTGTGAGAGAGATAGAGAGCTGTGATATATATAGTAACAGTGAAAAACTGACTTCTTCTTCCTTGGAACAATATCAAAAACTTTACATAAGGATACTTGGGAGGAAATAAAAGAAAGGAAAAGTTTTAGTGCGTATTTTTGTATGTGTGTGTGTCTGTGTTTGTATGTTTGTAGAAAGGTATGAGTGCTTTTTGTATGTACGAGTTAAAGTCCTGTACAAGACCATTTATAAGCACTTTTAAGACATGCCAGATTTTTTAAATGCTTTTCTGGAGCGAAATATTCTAAAACAAACGCTGAACAATACTGTTGGCAAGACAAATAACTGAAACAAATGTCTTGCCAACAGTGTTGTTTAGCGTTTGTTTTAGAATATTTCGCTGCAGTAAAGCATTTGAAAAATCTCTCATGTCGTGAAAGTTCTTATAAATGCTCTTGTGCAGGACTTTAGTACGAGTAGTGTTTTTAAAAATGCACGTGGGAGTGTGTATGCGTGTGTGTGTTTGTATATGTATTTCTGTAATAAATATGTGAACAATTTCAATTTGGTAACAAGTGGAGGGGGTATCCCAGACAATTGGGAGCCACATCAATAGTGCTGTATGTATGTAAATACTTTATAACAACTTCCTGAAACACAAAGGACTAATTGAATTTAAAGTTTCTGCACAAATAAAAATCGAATTGCCATTATACTCAATAACCAAGACAGATAACTTTTATAACTTGTTGTTTAAAATTTAAATCGTTAAACGATTTTAATTGTATTTTGTTTTTGCACTTTTCGTGAAATAATCTTTCCATTCATTAGGTCACGTACTAATTATCGAGCGATAAGCGTGCATTCCCTTTTGAGTTTTTAAATTTTTCCCAAGCATTATCAACTTTGTTTCCAGGTGTATGCATGCATTATAATGATAAAAGCCATATTAATGTTTAACTAAACTAAACGTATTTAAAACATGCGCTGGCTGCATTTATTCTATACAAAACCGCATTTTAAATGTAAAAATCTGATAATGTAGGCGCCACAATTTCCGTTTCATTTGTTTCAAAAAATGTTTTGAGTTTCAAATATGTTTTTGCATTCAATTTGAACAAATATAAATGAAATAAATAAATCCAAATTTTAGATACATAAGTAGCTTGACAATTAAACAATAGTTTAAAATTTTGTAGATAATGATGTTCACAAATTCTACCCTGTTTAGATTTTATTTAAAAAAATTCAAAAACTTACCAAAATTTCATATTTTGCATTTCTGAAAATAAAAGACAAAAAAAACGTTAATTTGTTTCTATTGCAAAGTTAATTATTTAAATGAGAAATAAAAATATAAAAACTGAAGGAAATTAATCAACATTAAATTCTCATTATACTTGTAACGAAGTAAAATAAAACACCCAAGTAATTTAGGAAGTTGTTATTTTTTATCTGCTATTGTTTGTTGTGTAATTGAGTAGTCTTTTAGCTTGACAGTGGGTTTTGAATTTCAGCAGTTTTCTATTTTATAAAAAAAATTGTCACTGACAACCCTTTTCTAGCATATTAATATACTATTAACGAAATAATATTGAGATGTCAATTTAACTTTTTTTTCTTTTTGTCTTACACCGAGAAAATCAAAACGTGTTAATGTTCTAACACAAACTTGAAAGAAAAAAACTAACACTAGACTAACACCCTGTTAACACAACCCAGTTAGTCGGATTGTCCATTTTATATAGAAATCACTCAATATTAGTGCTTTTCATATAAATTTTCTACTCAAGTCGACCGACTGGGTTGTGTAAAAAGGGCATACAAGTCTCCGTCCATTTATTGGTTTTCGTTAGAATTTTCATGCTGAACATTTTTCGTAACAGCTGTTTATCGTTTAGTGTGCCAGTGAACAAAATACGAGTATTCGACTCGTAAGGCAGGTAATCATACAACTGGAAAGTTTTAAACACATGTTGTAGCCTGGAATACCAAGATAAGTCCGTAGCTATACAAATGAAATAATCAACTTGGTATCTATAAACGTATTTGTAGATAATCTTTAAAATCAAAAACGTAAAGTGCTTGTGAATATATTTCAGAGCAACAACATTTTCAACAATGTAATGAAAGCCTCCACTTTGTTCGTTTTATTTCTAAAACAATAAAAGTTTTAATGCTTTAACAATAAACCAGCATATTTTAATTGGAGGCCAATAATAAATAATTCTTATAATGTAACAATAATGTTAAAACATATGAAAAGTACTCGTAAAAAACGACATGAATTAGCAACGTTTACACCAACATTCATATTGATAAAATTGTGATCAGGCATAAAAGTTAAAATATTTAAGACAATTGTTGTAAAAAACTACTGAAATACAAATAATAGACAGAAAAGTGGAGTATAGTATTTCGAAATAAATTATTCCCCAAAAAAGGGGTTTCTTTTCGTAAATATAAATTAACAAAATTGTCAAAAAAATAAGTGAACACACAGATTGTGTACAGAGTGTTCATATTGTTGTATATAAAATTGTCATTGATGGTGTTGTCCCAAAGAAGTATTTTTGATAGACAGTATTATTTAGCGCATATAACCGAGACAATATTCTAGTAGATTTTTTTATGAAAAAAAAAATAAAAACATTTTGTATATACACAATAGAGAATAGATTGGTAAAAAATCTTTTGGAGCAACAAATATTTAATTATGTTTTCCAATGTTCCATATTTGGTATCAATTCATATTCATAAACAAAAAACCATAATTACAATACAAATAGAATTCTTACAGCACAAGGTTTTGAACTGTGGCTTTATGAAGTCAGCCTATTTCTATCTGAAGATATTCAGCCTATTTCCATGAATGATGAATTGGCGATTGTAAAAGTGATGAAAACTCGAATCGAGTAGGGCGATTTGATAGCGTAGATGCCTTGGCAGTTATTAAATTGCGATAAAAGTCATGTGCAGTTAAGTTTCAAATCCACAATTTTCATTCGGACGGTCTCTTAGCTATTTCCTTTCTATAAACATGCTATAGGTAAATAATGGAAATTGGTCATGTTTCTATGATATACAATACATATATGTATCTTCTAATTGCGCTAATAATATGGACTTCGATCCTTAGTTTAAATGTCAACACCAAGAATTTTCCGTTCAATTTTGCTTTGATAACTTGTTGTTGTTGGCACTTCGTTGTGCCAATTGGTTTTTCTGAAAATGTATGTGAGTTTAAATTTTTTTAGTTAGTCGAAGAATTTTTCATTCATTCATTCATCATTTGAGCAATAAATTTTCGAATTAACAAGACCAATGCAAAATATATCTTTTTTGTTCATTTAAATCCCATTCATCATGATGTGAATGAATTAAATTTATTTCTGTTACGTTTCGAAGCGCCAAAATGACACTTTGTTAAGTAACAATGACAAATAAATAGAATACAATAGTTGTAGTTTTAGTTGTCATCAAACAAGTGTGCCACTTTAATGCAATAATTTTGAAAACAAAATAAGGAAAAAAACTCGAAGATTTACCCCTTCCCATTGTTAGTAAAATTGACTCAATAACACAATTTTTGTAAATTGAATTTAGATCATGCTTCGTATGCCTCGTACTTGCAGTAATTATATTACAGTAGCATATTGCTGAACAAGAAGTGCTTAAGATTTGAATAAAAAGCCTAGTTAACATTTCTTCTAAATTGTAATACGAGTAAACAACTTGATGGTGATGTACTATATATGCATACGAGCTAGTACTTGGTAAGTGTCGTAAAATCAATACTTTACTGTAATCGAATATGTAGATAATACAATACATGTCACCAACATGATTAATACTCTATCTAGTACCAGTAAAAAAAAACAATAAAATCTGCATAACGACATCACTGTGTAAGTTCTGAAGAAGAAAATTCTACTTAAAGGCAAGTAGAGTTCAGAGCAGAGTAGCATGCCACTTATGAATGTTTTAGCAATGTTAGAGTGTTGCTGTCTTTACTCTGAGTTGCAGTAAAATAAAAACATGACAATGAATGCAAAGCCAATATCAATTTCATTGAAAAGCATAGAAAAGAATCGAAAAAAAGAAACAAATCGCAAAATGGAATAGTAAAAAGTTTAAGAATTTTTTTAGTTGGCAGAAATTCAACAAAATGATAAAAGCAAGAAATGAGTAAAAAATAAGGTTAGTGAATGGGTCAAATACTTGTCACTAGTTTTTGTTGTTGCTGTAGTTTTAGGGCATGTTGCCACCACAAGTAACTATTGCAACAAGATAGATTAATTTAAATAAAATTAAGAAATATGCACGAAAATAAGTACAAAGTCCAGTTAATTGCAATGAAATTAAACGGTTCGTTCGAAAATAAGGCAAAATGTTTATAAAAAGTATATATATATATATATATATATACAATTCTGTACAAACACATGAGTTGCTAGCTAAATTTAGAGAACTGAGAGCATTTCGTTCGCTTCATTCTTCTTTATTAACTAAATAGTCTTAGAAGCGTGTCATCCTTTTATTTTGCTAATTAAAGTCTTCAAACGATGCATTATTTTTTTTTTTTTAAGAATTGCATTAAATTCTCTTCAATACATGTCCCATGTAGTTTCGAGCTTCTACACAGAAAAAATCATAATCCGGCAAGTATCCAAATTTAACTAAGTCATTGATTGCGATTGGTCTATCAAGAAACTTTTTCAACTAAGTTGTTTTCTTTCAATAAATTATTTATTGATTTTTAAAAAATATTCAATTAAAATATTATTATTATTAAAATATCGTAAGCGAGCAATCTAAGTACTTGCATTGTAATGTACGTGTAATCTGATATATCATGTGTTACTGACAACTTCGATTACAATGTAAGCAGGGATTCAGTTATTGTTTAAAACAAATAGTTTCTTCTAAAACAAAATTAAAATACTGGCCTACTTCTAGGGTAAAGTTATTATCATGACCGCTTACAACTCCGCTGTCGATGTAAGTGCAATGCTAGTGGCACGTACTGACATCGTAGCTTACTTTGTAAGCGAGAGCGGAGCACTTACGCGTCCAATGACACATTTATGTTAAATCTAAATAGCAAAATAAGCGGACGAATCACCACTGACTGCTACTAAGTATTACTGATATCATCGATTACGTAATGTATATTTTTACCACTGGGTTATTTAAATTATGAGTAGTCAATTGACAGTTAGTTGCCTGTTGACAGGAGTAGTGTTGCGCTTTCAGTTAATTATTAACTAACTCTCTCTTATAAAGATATAAGAAAACCAAAAAATGTTATGACAATTTTTCTTATTAGCGCGTTTTTATGAAATTAGTTCTTATTAAAAAATTTTTAATACGAATTTTCATTATGTACATATGCAAACTGTGTTTTGCATCGTTTTTTTTTTTCTTAAACATAATACTTTTAATATTGAAGAATATTGAAAAAGGCATTGTGTTACTTAAAAATATATTATCTCATATGAGAGATGTTCTTATATCTGTACTGTACTGTATTATGTTTCGAAGACTTCTCTGTCAAAACGCATCATTCAATTTAACACTTTTTTTTATTGAAATCAAAATCTGTGTATATAAATAAATTTTAAAAACATTCCAACATTCCAAAGTTAAATACATTTCGTTTTGGCTTAACTAGCTCAAATTCAATTATTTTTGGCTGGCAAGCAAGCAAACAACAAAACTGTTTCTATTATTTTTTATCCAAAAATCCCATTTTTGTTTTGCACAAAACTTTTTAAAGTCCAAAATACACCTGTTCAAATATCGCTATAAAATTAATTACTATCGATATCATTTAAAACTAATAAAACATGCTTATGTATTATAAAAATGTTCTCGCGCACAATGTAATTTTAATACTTTTTAAGCCATTGTGCAGTTAACAAAAAAAAAAAAAAAATAAATAAAAAATAAATAAATAATATAAAATAATGAAAGCTGGCGTGTTAAACTATCGGTGCTTAGTTTTATGACTAGCACAACATTTTATCATTTCATTCTTTCAAGTTTTGCTCCCAAATATGCCAGCCGAAAGTCATTAAAATCATTTATGGATCTCTAAAATAAAACTTGGGGTAGTTACATTAGAGACCGTTTTTATGACTTGTAATTTTAATTTATTTGCCTTTTTCACTAATAACGAACAAAGAAAACAAATTACATATATTGATGTTTAAGAAAATATTCTACACTTGTCGATCATAAATTGCAACAATGTGTTGCTAATCGGTATTGTACTCTAAACGTAAGTAATCACTTATAATTTACCAAGGTGAGGAGATGCATTAAATTTCTAATGATTACAAGTTGAACACTGTCAAACTGAAAGCAGTGTGTATGGGTGTGTGTGTGTATGAGTAGTGTCTTAAGATATTCCTGCTTATACATATTATCCAGAGTCTACTGTAATGGCAACAGTTTTCTGAGTATTAATTTTTATGTACCAAGCGTCTGCCAGCCACTACATACTTGTTTTATGAGAATTGAATCGTAAAAATAAAAAATGCTTGTACTTAAAATAAAATTGTTATTTTTCTTTTAATATGTATGTACATAATAAAAATATACATATTTTTTATGTACATATATGAAAAGTTATAAAATTATGTAAACTATTTACAATTATCTATAGACAAATTATTAAGTTAAGACTTTATTATTTAAGATACTCGTAATTCAAATTCAATTCTTTTGTTACAAACTCGTTTTTACGAAACAATGTATTTTCAAACAATTTTCTCATTTCAAAAACCGGTAAAGAGATGCGAAGTTTTTTTTTTTGTAAGCGGAAGTAAATATTTTTACACATTTTTCAATTAAAAAATTCAAGGTCTTGTAACATTTTGTAGTTTTATTTTTAAAAAAACAATGTTGTAAATTTTATTTCGTTCTAAATTTTGAAAATTTTTTACAATAAGCTTATAAATATTTTAAAAACATATTAGTTACAAAATCATATAGACGACCAGTTTTTTTTTGTTTGTAAGTGGGCTCGGTTTATGGAAACTTAACTTTTATACGTATTTAAATTGTGAGATGTCTATATTAAAAATAAAATTTATGATTAATCGATAATCTTTAATTCCATAATTTTTTGCACTTACAACGTTTAAAAGCCACGTACAAATTCGGCAGATATTTTTAATTATTAAAGTTTTATTTGAAAACATTCTTTCAAAACTCTCTGCTAAAAATTGTATCTACACGATGGTAGAGCAACAATTTGTTCCGAAAATAAAATAATTGTTTGCGCACTTAATATACAGATATCCCTCCTATAACGCGGTAGATATGTTCCAAAAGAAAAGTATCGAGGCGAAAAATGGAACAACAAAAAAAAAGCGCAAAAAGCGCAAAAAAGCGCAAAGAAAAATGCTAACAAGCGCAATAATAAATAGGCTCTGCTCTTTGGGAAAAAGCGAAAAACAGCTGCACTGCGCTGTGTTTTAACGTACTCTGCTGTATATACATACCGATGGTCTCAGCTAGAAAGGCCCTAACTCGTGTTTTTTACGAAATTGAGTTTTTCAGTGATTCCAATACATTTCACACAAATACGCCTTCTCACAAAAATATATTGCAATAGTGTAAAAAATAACGCTTTTGCAAGCAGTTTTACAAACAAATTTACATTGTGAATATTACAGTTTCTATTATGTTTTACCTTCTCCTGTAAAGTTACAATTATTTGAGTTAGGGCCTTTCTACTTGAGACCATCGATACATACATGAGGGTGGGCGTTGGCTGAAGTAGTTAACACGTTGACTACAAAACCAAAGGTTCTGGGATCTAGCCCGGTATCCAACAGTCATTAAATAACAACACCGCTAATCCGAATGTAACATCAGAACGCCCTCCTTCGTTGTGTAGCAGAATCATCGGCGAAGTAAACTAACCAATAAAATAGCTACCCAACACAGCTTGAAAAAAATTGAATACGCCTCATTTAACACCAGAGGCGCTGCTGCAGAAAGCAGAGCTGCAAAGGAATGAATGAAGTTTTCCTCTGTCTCTTCCTTCACCACCTGTTTTCTCTATCACTACCACTTTCCTAAAGAGGTTACACCTCAGTAATAGTAGTAGGCATTCATTGCTTAAATTTAAAAAAAAAAGAATACTACATACATGTTTCTTTTAGAAAAATTGGAGGAATTACCCAATTATCACGTACACAAACAAATCATTTTGAATTTTTTTTTACTAAATATTATTGTATTAAAATTATTACTGAGAAGTAAGTGGTTTATTTTTAATTAAATTTATATCTTTGCGCACATCATAAAATAGTAGATATAAGAAAAAATATATGTAATTTCGCGTTGTAGAAGTACCGTATTAAAACAGTGTCGCAGCAGTTTTCAATTCGTGTAAGAGTGAAAGCGTGTTGGGAGAAAAAGTGTTATAAGAGAGTTACCTGTATTATACTTTTTAGACAAAGGTAATATGTATTATTGTATTGGCTTTCACATGGTCTGCAATGAATGTTGCCTTCTCAACACTCAATTTCTTTTTTTAAGAAAATAATGCTGGAATTGTTGTGAGTTTTCATCTCAAAAATAAAATAACGTGTAGAGTAATACATGTAGACATCTTCAACTCAAAAATTAATTTCACAGTACTTCTGATAACAACAATAATTTCATATTTATATGAAAACGAAACAAGATGATTTTAGTAAAATTTTTAACTTAAGTCACCTTTTGTTTTAATGGCAAGAAGAATTCTTTAAACTTTTATCAAGTTTAAATAGACATATGTAGTTTGGCAATAATTTTATAATATGAAAATGATGCGTGTCTCCCAAGACAATTAGAAAAAGATTTCAGTCGCTGCGAGGGTCTGGCTCTACAGATAAATCAAAACAAGTTAAATAATTGAGAATCTATGATATTTGCAAAACATATGTACATGTGTATGTACTCGTATATTCATATAATAATTAATTAAATTAACGTCTAAACTATGTATGGATATGTCAAAACGAGTAGAAAAAATATCTTTTGTCTTGTTGAAATCAGGAAGTTTTTTCTTCTTAAACTAAATTAAAATCTTGGGCCAGCGTGTTTTAAAGCAAATTATTTTAATCATAAATTTTGAATTTAAAAAACACTATTAATGATTTATTATAATTTATGCAAAAATTTATTTTATGAATATTGGAATATTTGATTAATGGGTATTATTTGTTGGGAACTTCAACACTGACTGTATGTATTAGCTTAATAAATAGACATATTATTCTTGATTAAAATGGACTTAGAAGTTAGTGTTCAAGTCAAACTGGAACTTAAACCAATAGAGGAGAAAAATTTGAAAGTTGAACAGGTTGAACATAAAAGTATAAAAAATAAATATATTTTTGCGAATGAATTTATAAATATTTGAATTTTCATAAAAAAAATTTTGCATTGTCTTGTTTTATTCTACAACTAAAACTCATCAATTATATTAACGATTTAAACAACAACCCACCACTTTTGTCAGTTACTTTTGCAAATATGAGTGTAAGATTCTAGCCGCCAATACTGGCCTGCCATCAAACGTCCTCCTCAGTTCGATGGCTTTAAGCGGTTAAATTAAACAGCAGATATAACAATATCGTGTGTACGTAAACATATAAAAAAAAGAATTCATAGATAAACTTCGTCAGCAAATAAATAAAAAAGAAATGATAATAGTTCTACCATAATATATGTATGTATATACTGATTGCCAAATAAAGTTTCCTTTTCCCACTCGCTCCTCTTCGTTGCCTTTGCTATGTATAACTCAAGCTTTATAAATAATTCATTACTTTCAAAATACACATATGTATGTATATTAAAAAAATTATACTTTTATAAAAACAACTAAAAACACTTAGCAGAAATGGCAAATACAGGCTCTAATGACAGCTGTGAATATTACCTGTCTTGTTTTATAAAAAAAAATAGCAGGTTTTATATTGGGAACTAGAGATGAGCAATTTTAAGTAACGCTGTTCCCAGTGACTGTGATTTATATATCACTGTTCTTTTGAACAGTGATCGTTATCACGGTTTAACAGATTTGAACTCTTTGAACTTGAAATACTAATGAGAGGAGTTACAAGAGGAAACAAAATAGCAAACAACTCTTTTTGACTTATTGGTGTTAGCTGGAAATTTTTCTTTTTAAATTTGTCTGTGCCACTTTACGCTCCCGAGTTGATATTTTTCAATTCCGATCACTAATGGAGTATGTATTTCTACATTGCAAAACTAACGTTGCAGAGGATACACACAAGTTCATTTATGTTCCTTATAAAGTATAAAACTATTAAGAATAAATAACAGAATAGAATAAAATGAAATGACAAAAATAAGTATAATAATACTGACTAAATAATTAGCTTTTTAATTTTTTTTTTTTTTTTTGGATTATTTGCACTGACTTGACTTTGAAGTTACTGTATGGGATAATGCAACCCTATAAAATACAGTTCAATGAAATATCGCCCATCTCAATTGAGAACCGGCCTAATAAGCAGGCTTTTAAAACTAATTATTAAATCAAATACTTCGTACCTTGCTAGCGCTTAGCTGAGTATTTGTGCTACTAACCTATTTTGTGAACAAATGATAATTTAATTTAATTTAATTAAAGTAAAGCAAACAAACTGAAATACTACTATCAATAGTTACAGTCATTATTTTTATTATTTTTTGCTTTTAGTTTAAACAACATGGTTCTTATTATTGTAAACTAGAGATTACGTTTCATTATAAATAATTTACTATTCATGGTTTTATGATTTTTATCCGCCTCGGGGATAAGTCTTTTCTGCACAAAATCATTAGATCGCAATTAGTCTTTCTTCATCTTAATAGCGCCCCTTTAAATTTATTTTTTGATTTAATACTTTTCAACATTTTAACATTAAAAAAATACAATTAAGAAGGCATTAAAATTCAGCAGAAATCCTAACACCACACAGAATATTTATTTTAACACCCTCGCTGCCTTGTGAAGAAGCTTTAAGCTGCTCATTTATTTTTATTATTATTATTTTTATATTTGAATATTATCGATACCAAAAAAAACCTTAAAAACTACGTTTTTAATAATACATATTTGCCAAAGCCTTAGATACCAAAAGAAAACATTGCTAATAAGTATCAATGTGTATTTTATTGTCTTCAAAGAAAATATTTTAAAAATAAACCAACATCAAAGAAATTTATCCGCTATTTGGTCAAGTATAACAACTTGCAGTTAACAGCAACAAAGTATTAAACAATTTTCGCACCAAAATACATACACAGTATTTTGCATGCAAAACATATTCTATGTTTTTTTTCTAATTGCAATTACTCGTACAAAATACTCGTATAAAACAAACAAAAACAAAAATAAGAAGAAAAAACCCACTCAGCCATACAGAATTTTTACTTTAAAAGCCTCACAACAATGTTTTTCTTTGAAACCGTACACATTTAGATACTCGTATGCACTTTCAAAGGCTATAAAACGATTTAATACTAATTTCATATGGAGATTACAAAACTTTTGAAAACTTAAAATGTGAAAAATATGAAATGCAACAAAAGTTCTAAAGCAAAAAAAAAACACAATTTTTAGGTCATTAAAAACAGCAAAAAACAAAAAAAATAAAAATAAAATTTCACAAGCACTCACTCACTCATTCGTTGTAATTTAAGTTTAAATGCATTTTAGAAAAGGCCTTTTTGCCCAACTAGTGGCTCACACCATGTTTGTTCCCCTTGGAGTTGTAGTGACAGCTGTCAGTTAATAAAAAAATATTGTTTGTGCGCTTATTGCTTTTAAATGCCATTAAAATTTTATTATTTTTTATTTGTATATACATATATATTATATATATATATATACATTTGTTTATACAACAAACACCAACTATTTATGTGCCATAAATGTTTTCAGAGCAAGAGAACATGTTTTAGAATTTAACAAACGAAAACACAAAATTATTATAATCAAATATCAAATATCATGATATTAAAAATGTTAATAATAATTTCAACAACATTTATATTTATGTCTACATCGTCGCTCTTAACACGTACATATTTTAATTTGTTGTACATACTACTTTTATTTTTTCATACTCTCAACATTGTGTTTAATATTTTAATTTTCTTTTTTTGCTTTAATAGGTAGGCATGTTTATAAATAAGTTAAAACTAATTATTATAAAAAAAACTTCATAATTAAATAGTCAACAAACATGCTAATTAATAAAACAAAATTACATAGTCAGATCAAAGTATTATTTTAATAGTTGCCTTTGGCCAAGTTAAGATTATAGTCGATTATTTAAACAAACAATTAGAACAGATAATACATATAATACATACATACACTTATCCATACGTTTTCATGCGTATGTATGTATGTATGTACCAGGCGTGACTTTTGGCCCAACCTGTATATAGATATGTATGTACATACATATGTATTATAAAATAAATGTTCTTTAAAAATAGTTGCGAGTCTAGCGTAGTTTTTCAAGAAGTGCAAATTTGTTCATTCCTAACACCAAGTAATAACTCTGTAAGAAGTTTTTCTTTTTTGGATGTATGTATGTGCATACATATGTATATACATACTTATTATACGTTGTATTTGTACCAATTCTCTAGTTTTCCATAAATTTTATGGCATACACTTCAAATAAATCCTAAGGTTTAATTTCAAATTTCATACATTAAATCGAAACTTCTGAAACAACTTTTCTATTTGGAAAATAAAAAAAAAGTAAAACAGGAAAATGCTCAATATTAAATGTTTGGAATGGGAGCTTAACGAAACGTAACCAACAATTTGCTCCAATTCACACACAGTATGCAAATTTATCAACTACTACAACGACAACAAAAACAAATTACTAAAAACATAAAAAATATTTAAAAATAAAATGAACAAAAAAAGTACGAGTACAAACTTAATTAAATTTAAATTTACTAAAACAAAATACATACACATACTCACTCACTCCATGCAAATTAAACAGCACCAGAAAGAACAAAAAATATATTTTGCATTTTAATAGAGAAACCAAAGGAAAGCAAAGGTAATAAATGATAAATAAAGCATAGGGGTGAGTGAGGGAGATTATTTCAGTTTCAAACACATTAATTATAGCAAGTGATAGTGACAGCAAATCTGAATGGAAATCTAATCTAAAAATTTCACGAGTTTTAAATTGAATGCAGATAATAAATTATTTTTTTTTTGTTAAATTTATGAACTGTATCCGCCAAAAATATGTACACACATACTATTGTATATATGTAAGTTATATGATTTTCGATTAAATTTGCACAAATGGCCGTTACAAATTTACAATGAAATCAATTTCATAGCATTCCCTATTCAAAGGTGATAAGTAAAAAAAGCTTTCTCTTGTATAATTTTTCTATTTTGTATTATAGTTTATGTCTTTTTAACGCTTACGGTTCGATATACAGTACTGTGCAAAACAAAAGCAACAAACTCCGCAAAAATAAATGGAGACGATTATTTCAGTATACATCATATGCAACAAAAACTCTGAGCATAATTTATTTGTATTTATATGCCCTATGTATCGTATTGAATAAAATCTTTCTTAGAAAAACTGGGGTTTCGAAAGTTATAGAAAATAGTTCAGACTTTGATATGAAGCTGTGCATAACAAAAGCAACAAATTAATCCTTTTTGTATAATCTTTAGTTTTTTCATAATACGTGGATATCAACGTGGATAAATTCTCAAATATTATTTATTATGCATTAAGGAATACATTTTGGCTAACTTAATGGAATTTTGAAGTGTTCGTTGCAATTTAGGATCCATTTTCCGAAAACACTCCTTCGGATTCTTGCAAAGAAGTTTGCAATGGCGATCGAGAAAGCTGCGTTTGTCGGTAAAGCGAGGATTGGAATTAAATTAATGTTCCTGACTTTTTTTCCAACCTCCAAGTATGTTATGGAATACTACCGCATTGAAACACCCAAAAAAGAGTCATATTCCACTCGAAATGCCAAATAATTTTTATTTCAAGGATATTTTTGTTTACAAATTTTTTGGAATGGTCTAACTTTATACGTCGGAAAATAAGACATCAAAATAATCTAACCGCTGTTGTGCTTAAAACTCATTTTAACATTTCGTGGCGAAAACGGTTTGCTAGGCAAGCGCCGCATTGAAGAGATGATATACCAATTCCATATATGGAACTTGAATTCTTCAATAAAAACATCGGTTTCCCATTTTATTAGGATTCAATTACGGTGTGTACTACTGAACTCCGTTTTAAGCAAAAAAACAATAAAATTGAATGAACTAAATACAAGATTTACCTGGATTTTTTTTAAGTATCTATCTCTTGGTCAACTATAGTATTTTCTTAGTATGTAACTTTTTCAATTGCCTTCTCTGGCACAGTTTCGAGTTGTACCATAATGCACACTAAGATTTCGAGATATTATAACCTCACTAGGAACAGAAAACGAGCTTTTGGATTATTTGAAATGCATTTAGCTATGATAACCTGCGGACGTTTTTCGTGGTAGTACCCAAAACTGCTCAATACGTAATTATTATGCCGACCTATCCATCAGCAAACTAGAAATATATTTTTATTACACTTTTAAATAAGTAATAGCCGCTTATCTAATGTTTTTAGATTAATTTTTTAAATATTAGAAAGTACAGCAATACCTACTCTTCCCCATTCTTGCTAAATCAAGCAGCACCAATAACATTGAGAAATGTATTTTAATATTTAGTATAAGGACTAATAAGTACTGTTAAGCCTGTTGAACTTCGGAATTATAGGGATATATCGAAGAGTTTTTTGGTAATTATGACATTTTCCATTTTGTTGCTATTGTTCTGCACAATCTCGATACATGGGTTTAAGAATATTAGTTATTTTATTTTTCAGAAAATATCAATATTAAAAAATTAAAATACGAATTCGTTTTCTAGTATGAATGCCTACAAAAGTTTGTGAAAAGAGCTGCTTGAAATAATCAAATGTCTAAAATATTTAAATTTTAAGTCAAATAGGGTTTTTGTTGCTTTTGTTCTGCACAGTACTGTACTAATTGGCCGCAACAAAAATAGAAATTGGAATAAAATCAAATTTATTAATAATAATAAATAAGTATTTATGCTGACATACAAGGTCATCATTAATATCAAAATAATTCACACATACAGTACTTAAACAACAACAACAACAACAACAATTAATTAATTAAAATTCACACATGGAGCCTTTACTGCAAGAAAGTCTTAACTAAAAAATTCGTGTTTTTTAGTTAACATTAAAGCTCTGAGCAAAATCAAGTAGAAAACAACAAATTAATATTTAAACAATATAAAATACATAATAGCAATGTTTGTGACAAAACTCAAGAAAAAGCAACAGCAAACAAACAAAAAAGCAGTTAAAACAACAAGTCAAAGAAAAGCATAAAAGGAACTACATATAACAAAGTATACTACGAACTCAATTAATTAGAAACGCCCGCTAATGACTAAACGTGGGTGGTTGTTTATAAAACACATACGCAAACACATAGATACACATCACATACATACATGCACACATTCATATGCATAGATGTGTATGTGGCATGCATGGAAAAGAGAGTACATATGTATGTACATATACATATATATCTAAGAGTAGGAGCAAAGTGTTGGAGAATTTAGCACTTTACCATAAAAAGCTTATTTTTATTACTGTATGTATGTATGTATGTATGTACATATGTATATATTTTTATTATATACATATGTATACCTAATTTAACACACAAAAAAACAACTAACTAAACTAAAAGTTTGTAATAAAAACCTACCGGATTTCCGATGAAAAAGAAAAACAACTGCTCAAGTCTTGTACAAGTTTTTGTTAAATTTAGTAAACGACTCTTAAATTTACTTTGGATATTGCATATCATTTCTTCTTCATACATTGTATGTATTTATAAATGTACATATGTACATACATATGTATGTATGTAAGTTCGTTGGCAGCCAAACAAAAGACCATTCTACCACAAAACGCCATGTACGACTTGAACTACATACCGAAATACATATGTATGTATGTATGGAAATGCACACATAGATACATATGTATGCATGCAGTTAAAACCAAATAAAAATAATGCATATTAGGATGGTTCCATATGGATCAACTTTGATTTTGTGTGAAGAGATTGCATTGATTATATTAATAAAATGAAGCTTTGAAGGTCACATATCGTTAGCTGAAATGTGAAATACTGTACATTTTATGGGAGTGAGAAAAAACTAAACAAAATTATTCAAATGACTGAAGTAAAGTCTCTTTATTTTAATTTGGCTGATTTTTATGATGAAGATTTATGATTGAAGATTTCTAATACCCAGTAATTAATTGAATGTGCAATTTCGAAAAGGGCACGTGCCTGAATATTTAAAGTTTTCAAGAAATGAAAAAAACTAATTATTTTCTAATGAAGTATAATATTTCAAAAAATTATATATGGATTATATTTTGGGGCAATTAGCAATCAAAAGTTACAGAAATATTTTGATATTAACGTTATTATATACATATGTTTGTTTATAAACTTTAATTTAATCAGATGTGTCCTTTTCGAAATTTGCGGTATTAAGTATACAAAACTTTTATTTTAGGTATCAAAAATAAAAGATAATACTTCTACTTAAAAATCTTTTATTAAAAATCTTCTTCAGGAAGCTCCCTTTCTTTTGTAGTTGGCCATTGCAGTATTTCATCATAAAACTTCGCAGTATCTGCAATTTTCAGATAATTGGTAAGTGCTTTGGCACTATAAGCTCGATCAGAAATGGGTTGGCAAGCTACTGCAAGTACCTTTTACCCATGAAAGAACAAAGATTTCCTTAGAGATCTTATTATCTATTTTAATTTTTTTCTATAACTTCACCCGGTTTTTTTGGATCGAAAAACAAACTTATAATAAGTCGATACTTAAAAATTTACTTTTTGGTTTTAAACAAATTTTTCCCCTAACTTCTTTCTTACTGATAAAGATTTAGTCTTAAAATTAATTGAGCCCATTTTTGAAATCAATAATGTCCTCTGTATTTACTCTTACAACAAAAAATTTCTTAGTATTACTGGACTGTGCTATAAGATCAATATATATGTATGTATAACCTGACCAGACATCCCGCTTTAGGCGGGATTATCCCGCTTTTCTGAGGTTGATCCCGCCTTGAATTTTTATCCCGCTTTATCCCGCTTTTTAGAGTTTTGAAATTTCTTATCTCTTAATATATATTTTTATTAATATGTAACTGATAAATATTTATTCCAAATATTTTTTAGTGTAGTTATTGTTTATTTTTTTTGGATCTGGCAGCTCCTCAAATGAAAAAAATACAGTGCTTTATATGTGCAGACATTCTGCTGCTTTAGGAATTTAGGCTTATTAGGAGAATAACAACTGATATTCACCAAACTGTCAATAATAAAATAAAAAGTTCTTGCTTATAAAGAGTTTGACACATTGGTGTAGTCAGTTGATGATAATATGGACTAACAAGGCCACTTGCTATCATTCGCCTTAAGTTTTTGTACATTGTTTTGTATAAAAATCGTATTTTGTTTTGTAAATGAAGTCAAAAAATCTTTAATTTTATTTATTTTACGTTACTAAATAAAAATTTTTGTTAATTTAAAATCGATTCTTTTGAGTTAAAAACTGTGTTTCCTAAGTACATACGAAACTTTTTATGTGCGTATTACACATCCCGCTTTCAAATAGTTGTTTATTTAAAAATCCCGCTTTTTGGCCGTATTTTCGTCAAAATCCCGCTTTTTGAACGATCGTGTCCCGCTTTTTGTAAAAAGCTTCTGGTCACGTTATGTATGTATATACATGCGATGACTTCGACAGTAGAACGAATGCCAGGAATGTTCCCTTTTTTAAAATAGCAGGTGCAGGGAAGCATTTCGAACTCATTGATTTGAAAACAAGTATTTGTCAAAATATGTGAGATTCAATTAAAAATACAATTTTTTTGAATTTTTTTTTGTTAGTTATGTATGCAGTGACTTTCGAATTTCTGACAAAAAACTTTTATTCTTCAAAAGTTATTTCACTGTTTTTTTATAAACATACCGAATGGCTGATGAAGGTGGAATAAAGTTAAAAGCTAAAAGTTGCAAAATGAAATTAAATATGACACTTTCATTTGCATTATAAAATCGGTCCACCCTAATGCTCAAATACATATGTGTTCCTATTTGAGAAACCATATTTTTGGCAAATACATATGTGCATACATTATATAGTACATGAACATAAGTATGTATATTTGAAGATGTACTAAAAAAAAGTTGTGTGCGTTAAAGTTTGTATATTCGAACAAAAAATGTCAGCGGACATTTTTTTGCAAGTTAATCGTATTAAAGTGAAAAATCAGATATCTACGACACCCAAACTACGTAGGGAAATGTGATTTTTAATTATTACTTTTCTTATAACTTTTGTCTAGATTGACTGGTTATTAAAATTTTTTATTATGTATAGGTATATGTATGTTTGTTCAGCAAAGCTTAGTTTGCAAAGCTCGTACTTGGGTGGATCTGGGGCTACCTGGCACTGTGCAAAGTATGACATGAAATATTATCACACTTTAAAGATATTTAATGAAAAATTTCTTTATTCTTTTTATCCCAAACAAAACTCTATGTTTTACTTTAAATAAATTTTGAGTTTAATGTTCACAAAGTACCATTGCATGTTGGTAACAAGGGAGCGGTGTCTTTGTTATGTATTTTTTAACGTTGTTCATTCGCTTGTGTGACTCTATCCAACGTTTCAATTCACACTCACATACATACATAATTCAATACTAGTAAATGTAAAATGAGTATAGAAGACTTAAATTTGCTCTTAAGCTGGTGACTTTATGAAGCAGTTACGAGTTGTAGCAACTGCCAATGACCCATAAACAAAAATTTTAACAATTGGGTAGGGCCACACCATTTTTTTCGCTTTCTTTTTCCTCTCCATTTCTTTGAGTTTTCTTGCAACAACAAGATATTAATTTCTAAGGCCGAGTATACATCTGGCACACATGCGCCCAAAAAAGCGTAACCACTAATTGCTAATGGAAAACTGTTTGATTCAGACATGTATTTATTATTATGTAATTAGTGGTTACGCATTTTGGGGCACAGTTGTGCCAGATGTAATAAACTTGGTCTAACATAGTTTTTCTGTCTTCTATGAATTATATTAAACTTAAACGAATTGTTGATTTAAAAAAATGATACATTTTACCATTTGTATAATTATTGAGTTATTAATGTAAGTCCACAACGTAAAATATTTTTATAAATTTCATTTATAAATTAACTTTTGCGTTTTAGAACTAAGAACGATTGGTCGTAATTTAATGAATGAATTTAAAAGTTGTAAGTGCTTATGTACTCGTATGTCCAGGTTGTAAATAAATGTAGTAAAACTACGCCACCGCTTGATAAAATAAAAAAATAAAAAATAAATCGCCCACATAAGACAACTATTTCGCACTCAGGTTCAGTGTTATTTTTTTTTTATTAAATTGTGAATAAAACTGCAATTTTTCATTTACAATAAAAATATATATATGTGCGTAGTATTCCTTAGAAATAGCAACACTACCACAAAAAAAGACACCAACCATGATACAATTATACAGGTAACCGCAAATCGACAACAAATTTACAGCAAATAAAACAACAGGGCTTTTTGTTGCTAGTTTCTGGTGCCAACTGTCATAGAGCAATGAAAGATAAACAGCGTGTGTGTGTGTTTGTAAAACATAAACAACATTTGGCAGAGTGCACCACGAAACAAGCAAAACAGCTGGCGCTTCGCGGTTACCTGTATAATTGTATCATGACACCAACTAAACCACCTCTTGTTGTTGTTGTTGTTGTTGTTGTTTTATAAACACTCACTAAACAATTCGACAACAAAATAATGAATCAGTATCGGGTTCTGCTTTGCTTCTGTTGTCTTTTGTAATTTATTAATTTACTGCTGTACATACTCGTACTATTTTTGTATGTACATATGTACGAATATTATGTGTAATTATTTTTATTATTGATTTTCTATTCGACTGTAGTTCAAAGACATCAAATAAGAAATTTTGTTATAAGTACATACATATTTGAGGAATTTGTTCTATTTTCTACAATTATTTTGTTTATCACGTATATTTTGCTTAAAATCAATTGAAACATGTTTCACTTTGCATAAATTCATTAAAGCGCTTACAAAAAGGCGTGTAAACCTACTAAAGTATGTAATTAGTAAAGGTACTCGTATTATAATTAACATTTTTTATTTGGGCCTTAAAAGATGTTTATTTAAATAAACAGTTAAATAAAAAAAAATCGGTGAAATGTTTAGTTCCAGTATCTCAAAATCTTTATGAACAACAGTATGATTTAATGGGTTTTAGAAATAAAATTTCAAAATAAAGAAAGCAAAGAAGTTTTTCTCGCAACTTCAATTTTGTGTAAGATAAATTAACGGTATTGGCCTATCCTTCCATGTCGATAAAAAAAAACGTTCGATCGACTATTTTTTATTGAAAACAACAATAAAATAAGAAAATTTGTTTTTGGTTTCAATATTTGTAAAATTTCTTTAATCGATACAAAAGATTAGTTTTGCAGGAAATATATTTTAAGTTTTCAATTCACTTACAACTCAATGAAGATATAGAAAAAATATTTTATTTTCTCAAGAGGTGCGTGTACAAGCCTTTTGTATGAAATTTTTACACTAGATTAAATATGATACATATATCGATTTCTTCTGCAGCATTAATTAACTCAAAAGAAAAAATTTTGTTGCAATAGAGGAGCGATGATATTTTGATATTTATTTTTTTTTTTTGCTTGTTTACAATATTTATGGAAGTATATAATATGTTATTCGATTAAATTTTTCACGTGGAAATAATGAAAAATAAGTTACGATGAGTTTATTAAATAATTGCGAATAATAATACATTATGGATAACTCAATACAATTTTAATGCAGGCTCACATGATTTAATAAATAATTTATTCACGATCATGCATGCAGAAACATGGAGATTTGTTGGTGGAAGCTTCAGCATACTTTACCCTTTGCGATATATTTTAACGCATATTTGATGCAGCCACTTTTCAATATTTAAGGTTTGTTATTTAGATTTTTCAAAACTTCGCCAATTTTTACCCGACTGCGCGACGCAAAGAAGGGTATTGTGTTTATCAGTGTATGTATGTGTGTTCCTCTGCGGTACTATATAAACCAAACATGTTGGCCGATTTTGATGCTTCCTACATCAATCGATTTGTCTTAAGCCTGGGAGTGTCACTAAAGATATGACAGTAGTAAAAATTCAATATGACGACCAACAGACGCTATTTTGTAAATACGAAAAAATAAAAAGTGGGTGAACTATATCAAAATGGATATCATTCGACAGGTACTCGTATTTTAAAATAATCTTTAGGTTTCTCTTATGATTTTTCATTCCGAATGACCATTTAGGATATTTAACAGTTCAAAGTTGGTCGCCGTCATGGTTTTTGGTTTTTTTCATCACTACTTGTTTAGATTAACTTTTCTTTATTTCTAGTGTTAGCTACTTTTTGTAGCTAATTTTAAAATTTTAAAAGAGATCTTTAGTTTCATTCACAAAAAGATTATTTTTGCTATAAAAAGCCTGTGAGATTTCCAAAAATGGTGCTGCATAAAATATAATATTATTATCGTTTTGAATATCTAATGTGTATAAATGAAACTTGTTTTTAGAAAATATTTCTGGTTTATCTGCCAATTTTTTTTATATTTAATTATTTTAAAGAGTAGAAGAACACGAAGTGTTGATGACAAGTCATTGCTGATGTTGGAACCCTGAAACTCATTTTTATAAAACTTGTCTTAATCTCTTTTACATAAAAATATGATTATTACTTTTAGTCAATATTTTTTAAGATAATTAGCAATTTGAAAAATTTGTTTTGAGATCTATCTAAAATTTTTACCAAATGCTAGATGCGCATAAGCTTGTTAGATACGCCATACATACGTTTAATATAATACGCCCATTTTCATTTTGCCAGCGGGTCTCATCTATAATTAAGTTTATAAAGATTACATTTTAGCCAAATAAGCTAAACAAAAATTCACTTTATAGATCACCGAAAGAATGATTATTATGTAATTGAACTATAAAACTATGGAGACTTGTTAAAATTCAATAAACAACATTGTTTGTTTTATTGTTAACAAGACCGACTTTCCAACCTCCAATTTAGGTATATAATAAAAATAGTTTTATGTACTCGTATATTTATTTTAATTTTATTTATTTTTTTTTAATGAAATAAAAACAAAAGTCTCTTTTAATTGAACAATTTAGATCAAAAGATTGTCTATTAAAGCTACAAAGAACAAAATTTAAAATTCAAATGATTTTAAGTTCGATTTTTTCGCTTGTCTATCTACGAGTATAATAAGTTCATTTTGCTTTAAACGAAACAGAAATGTAATTTATTTCGAAAATCTTTCTCAAGCTACAAATAAACAAGGAGAAAACACAATGAAGAAAATAAATTAACATTTTTTATACACTTGAAAACGTTCTTTTTGTTTTGTTTTGCTTTTTATCTTAATTAGCGATCTTTGAGAATATTCGCATGGCTTGTCGTCTGTCTGTGTTAGCTTTGTGGGACGAAAAGTACTTGTATGTATAACAAAAGCTAAAGTAAAATTAGAAATAAACTTTATTTTCAGCTATCAATTGGAAAAAATAGAAGTAAAAATTGCCTCGAAATGTGGATTTTATCTTATTGGAAAAAAGTTTCGTTTTAGAGTTCATATACTTATGTACGTACCTTAAAATCATTTTAGTTCTAACGAAAGTAAAGAAAACAACACTTTGAAAGTAAGAACACTATCATCACTTCAATCACCAAACGGTGAAAGCAGGGAAGACATCGTTTTTCAAATGTGCGATTAAATAGAAGAAAACAAAAACGCTTATCTTTAGTTTTCGCCAAGTTATTCAACTTTTTCATGATTTTTATTATAGACTAAAAATGGAAAAGCAGCGTACGATTTCAAACAACTTTCTTCTTTTTAGCTGGGTGCTCCCAAAGAACATGATGCGGCATCTCAACGTGTTATTCAATAGGTGGTCGTAGCACCACATCAGCTGACTATTGTTTTCAGTCCCAGTCAAGTGTCAAATTGTGTTTATTTTTAATCTTATGGCTTACAAGTCAGTCTTGTTCTTCTTCATTACTTGCAAAAATCCGTTTATCTAAAAGTGAAGTGAAGATTTAAAAATTTAATGTAAATTTGAAATTAAAAAATCGAAAGTGTTGAGAAAAGAGAAATATTTTGCCAATGAGGCTGGTACTCTGTTCGAAGTTGTGAAAAATTTTCATTATTTCGCGTGAAAAATTCGACATGTACTAAATGTAGCCCAACTGGCGGTTTTTATTATAAATTTCTCGCTTTTATTGCTTGAAAGTATACAACATTGTTAAAATTCCGTGCGAAAAAAGCACTGCTCATGTTGTTTCGCAGCAAAACTAAAATGATGCCACACTAATGTTTCATGGAAAAACATGCTGCCAGAAAGATTTTACGTGTTTTTCGCAACAAGAACAGAGTACTACTTTTGCGAATTTATTTCGCAAATATTTCATACCAAATACTTTTATATGTAGTTTGACAGCATTTCGTACGAATTTGTGAACAGAGTACCAGGCTATAGACATAAAAAACAAATATAAATTAAAAAATTTCAGAGAAAAATAAAAAATGCTTTGCTGTGCGATTGATATCATAAAATATTGCATATTACATATTTCCCATACTTAATTATTAAGGAAACAATTGAATATCATAAAATAATAATTAATTAAATAAATAATTTTTACAACTGGTTGGATAATTTATAATATCAATAAAATACATGTGGTTTTTGTTATTGTTGCATTACAGTAGAATTGTTGTTCTAGTATGGTTACAATCCTTTGAAACTTTTCTTTTTTTTGCCTAAAAACTACAAGCAGGAATTGTGCTTAGTGTTAGATTGCTGTAAATAATATAGCTTTAAGTTTGTTCGTATGAACTATAAAAAACATTGCCACTGCAATAGCAATTTGTCAATGGCGTGAGTACAGACTATTCAAAAGCAATTAAGTGAAGGTTACGAGTATGAAAAACTGCAAACGTTAATTGCGTGCATGGAAAGCAATAAGAAGGCGTGGGTGAATTAAGAGGAGGTGAGTCGAGTTCGATTTCGATTTCCTTCACTCAGAAAAAAATAAGGTGGCGTCTGGGACAGGTGCTGCCGGCGGCGTTTGCATCGAACATATTATTATCAACAGAAAACTTGTTTTATTATACTGGCATTAATTTCATATTGTTTCTCTTTGTTTTCGTGATTCGTTTACAATTTCTGTGCATGTTTTCCTGAATATTTAATTTGAATGCAATTGTTTCATTTTAATAGCCAACGAGCGGTACCAAATATCGCACAAATGCTTCATCTGTCTGTCAGTTACTCACTTAAACAGCCAATGTGAATATTGACCTAAAACATTTGCGGCTAAATAAATTGTAATAATTTCTATGGTTAATTGTTTTAACATTGATTTGAAACTACAGGTGTGAGAAATTATTATTGAACGTTAATTTTTTAATTTACGATTGTGTGCAAGTGTAATGAGTAAAAGGTTTTTACATACATACATACATACGAACATATTTTCTCAATCCATTTAGAGACAGTTTTTTAAAAAAGAATTATTTCTGCAACAAGTTAGTGAATTTTATAAATTATGAGCTTAACACAGTGTGCTTCGCTACCCCTCCCCTCCCCGCAAAAAAAATATATATATATGGCATTGGTGGTGCAATATGAAAATTGGATTTTGCCACGCCCCTCCGCCCGCAGACCGAAAATCAAAAATCAGACTTCGCAGTGTCACCCGCCTGAATATTCTGAAGATTCCCTGAAAATTTCATCAAGATCGGCCCAGCCGTTTTGGAGTCCATACGTTACATGCATACATACATACACACATCCAGTTTTATATATACATATATATGTAGTTGTGAGAAAAGTAACCCAGTTGGCCACGTCTTTAAGACATCTTTGACGACGGGTACAAGACAATGGTAAGTCGTAGAAGACATATTGAAGACAGCCCCATACAAATCGTCGACGAAATTTTCATACAAATGGCGCCGAAGTCACAAGACGAGATGGGCGACAATGTCGCGCAGATTGTCGTCAACACTGCTTTATTGAAGACAAAAATTATATGACACTGTCGCTCAGATTGTCCTCAACAAAGTTTTATTGAAGACAAAACGATGGATATTGTCGCTCAGATAGTCATGAACGACGATTTCCTTTAAATTTTCGATTAGAAAACCTAATGAACAGGCGACATGTCGTACATTAATCGTCGAAGACAATGTCGTCTGTGACGATTTGGCCAACTGGGAAACAACTACATACATATGTATGTATGCATGTGTGGATTCCTTGTTTATTGGAAGGATCTTTTCACAACACTCTTAATATGTACAATATAATCCAAACCCTTGCTCTTGAAAATTATGGAAAGATTAAAAATGCGTTTTTTTATAATTACGTGCTAAATTTAATTTGGATTTTATATAATACGAAGTACGAAGTATTTTTTTTTTGTATAATGCATATAGAGACGAACATATTTTACAAAAATATTAAAAAGATGTAGTAACGTATAACGTTAGACATTTTAGCTGATAGATTCTAATTAAATTGTAAACAAAAATTAAATTTTAGAAATTTTGCTCCCGTTTAAAAAAAAAAGCTCATTTTGATCAAATTTCGTTGTTTGTTTCTCATTTTCTGTGTTTTTATTTTTATTATTTTACTAAATGTGATTATTTTTTAATGAGCTAAGAAAAAAAACAATTTCAAAAATTACCCACCTGGCCCATTTAGACCCTTAGCACAAACTTACATGATACATGTTTGATTGGTAGCTGTGCTTAATGTTTTTAAATGCGTAATTTATTTCTTTAAACGGAAATCAAAAGAAGTTCGTTCCCATTATTTTGATACCGATCATTATGTTGTAAATGAATTTATTATGATTTCTTGTAACAGTCTAAAAATACTCGTACTTTTTGTTTTCTTTTCGTTTTTTATTATTTAATGGATTTAAGTTATTAAAAGTGTTTAAAGCGAAAATATAAAACGTAGTTAAAACTGTGATTATTATACTACATACATACACATGTATATAATTTTGTTTGAAGATTAAAGGTTTTATAAACAAATTATTTATTTCTTATACCTACTTAGGGTACAAGCGTAAATTAGTTTTAATTATGGGTTATTTCGTATAAAGTGTTGGAAATGGAGAAACATAATAATTTGAGTATATTTTGTAAAATAATTGAGAGTTGCATGAAAACTGTAGTGGTGAAGCTAGCCACTGCCCTGACCCTCCAGCATGTAACACTCCCACACCCACAAAACCCCTTGAACAGAAGGCTGGATCACGGTATACATACATACGAGTATATGTATTAATAAAACACTAGAAAACTGAAAAAAGTTATTGCATTCTAAATTATGAAATAGGTATATTTTTATTTATAACTAATACAGTGCAATATTTGTGGATTTATACATGGATCTTCAAAACATTCAGTGAGCCAAAGATATACTTATGTTTTATTTTTTTTTTGTGTGAAACATGCATATTAAAGTTTAAATGTCAACTTTCAGATGTTACACATATTCGTCCATTGAAAGTCGATAGTGGTGAAGAGTATTAACTCGATATGTGTGGGAATTGTTTTGCTATAAGCATTTGTTAATTTTGCAAATAGGTGACTGCTCTTGTGAAAAATATAACAATGATTTTTTTATTGTATAATTAAATTTTTGTATTTTGCGTACATATGTAGACATGTATAGGTGTATATATTTTACTTTTTTAAATTTCAAGTTCACTTCTATTATTATTTAAAATTATTTTGTATAATTTATAATTGTTTTCCTCTTTGTCTAGTATTTCTCAGAGATTTTAACACGATCGTTATCATGAATGAAATGAAAGCAAAAGTACAAACAAATTTATATGCATGTACATATTTGAACATACCTACGTACATACATACGTACATATATTTATGTATAAATCCATTAAAGTAATTCTATTATAAAATATGTAGTAGGTGCTTTTGTTAACTAGATACAATTGTTATTTGTTATTTCTCTTTTTTTCATGTTATCTAGTGTCCATTTCCTTAAATATATAATAATAAATACACTTTGTTTCTTTTTTTCTATTTTGTTTTAAAAATGTAAATTTTTTCTTGCTTTTATGTGCATGAAACCCTTAACATAGAACGAACAACACAAATTACAGACTACCAAGCGTGACGAAATGTGATTAAATATAAAAACAAAAAATATTAAAAAATGAATTGGGGCAGCTTGACAGACAGTATTTTCTATTGGTGATAAAAAAACGTGTACGAAATCACCGAAATAAAATTTTTATTTTTGTTTTCTAATAAAATATTAATTAGGCATTATAGTTTTATACAAAAAAATAACAATAGATATGAAAGCAATAACATTTCTTAAAAAACATTTTATTTGATTTTTCAGAATATTTCTTATCATTAAGTTTTTCTCTTTGAAGTTTTGGAATAAATATAAAAATTTCAACAACAAAAAAAATATCTTCTACAAAAACACAGAATTTTACTAAAATTTATGACATCTCTCGGGTGAGACAAAAAATAAATAAATAAACACGTGTAATTAATTGCCAAGCAGACATTTAATCTCAACATTGAAAGAAAATCATAAAAAAAACAACTTCCAAGGTTAAGCGGAAAAGAAAAAAACAATCATAATTAAAAACAAAAAACATGCAAATAACACGGAGTATTAAACAAAGTTATCTATAGATAAAAAAATGGGAAAATAATTAGAAAATGTAAAAGGGAATGAAAAATTTTAATTCTAATCAAATCTATGTACATCGTATGAGTGAAATTTGTTTCATTTACTTAGTCCTAATTTACACTCAGCAAGTCTTATTGCTAAGCTGATTAGTTTGTAGGAGAGAGAGACGAGGGGAACATAAAAGTTTCTTTTCCCCTCGTCTCTCTGTCTCCTAAAAAACTAATCAACTTAGCAATAAGACTTGCTAAGTGTAAATTAGAACTTATTATGAAAGTTTTATTTCGTTGAGTCTGAAATTATACATAGCTGAGACAGGAGATAAGAATAGTGAGCTTGGAAATCGTATTGTGTTTTATAATTCGTATTTATCCAATTTAGTTTTAGTTTAGAAAATTTAAAAGAAAATTTTCCAAGTTAACATGCCAAAATTAGAAATCCGGTGTTTAGATGAAAGTTTAAAGCCGCACTAAAGACATATTCAGATTAAAAACTTTCAGAATCTGAACCGAGGATCACAATGTAACAGAAAATGAGAAAAGACTCATGCAAGCAATAGCGATACGCACTTTTTACCAAGCCTTTGGCCGTTTTTAAGCGGTGAATTTTGAGGTTTTAACCCGTATTTTTGTTATTTGCTTTCAGCGTAATTTATTTAAAACAAATACATATTAGAGTTTTTTTTCTATTCTCTTATTATTATATTTTCTCTTATTCCGCCACTTTGCGTTAAGATAATTTAAAAAACGAAATATTGTTTTTTAAGCAACACACAAATACATATATTATACTCTAGTCATAAAAAAAACATTAAAACCAGTTTTAACCAAAAATATTGTACATCATAAAAAAGTTCTAAAAGTCATTTGAAAAATTTTAATGAAGGCTTTAAACAGCAACAAACAGAATTAAAAAAACACAGTAATAATAAGAATTAACAAAAGCACCAGCACAATAAAATATTAACAAAAAGAAAAAGAAAACAATCTAAAGTTCAGCCATAAACATTTCGTTGTACGGTTTTGCAAAAAATATGTATAAAACGGCATACAAAAGTTAACAATTTTAGAAGACATGTTTGGAGTTAGAGTATTTAAATAAATCAAACCTTAGAATTTGAATTTGGCAAGAATTGCAAAGTGCTAAAGCTAACATAAAAAAAAATTCTGCAATCTATTGGAAAGACAGTAGGCCGCATTTAACACGCTAGGTTATACTTCTCTAAGGTGTAAGTAAAATCGTGTTAAACGATAAAAAAAAACTTTGAAAAAGATTGATTAAATAAAATAAGGAAATAATTAAATTTGTGATACAATTTGCAACCATACATACATATCGCTCATTTACCCAAAGAACGTCTTATAATTCAAAAACTGAAATTTTTGAGTTAAGTGATGTAGTATTAATCCTTATATCGTTCTTCATATTGTGTAAAAATTTCATATAAATATCTAGTTTACTCAACTCTTGGGAGATCAGTAAAATTTTCTTTTTCCATTAGTGGTGCTTAAATTGAAAACTTCAAACTCGTTTCCTGGCAAACTGGTCACAAAGTATTCTGTGAACTGGTTTTAAGTTATGACGTTGTTTGAGTAAATTAGCGATACATACATCTGCATAGCAAAAAGTATCCATATAACTACAGTCCGAAAACTATAATTTAACAAATATTTTATGTTTTATCTACAAATACTAAGTTAATATGAAGTTTATTATAGTGACTCGATTCAAAAGCTGATAGAAATCAAAGTTGGAAAATTAAAAATTGTTTTCAAAAATCGTGTAAGAGCTATTTTTTTCATATCTATTAAGCAAGAATGTATTGCAAAATAAAAATCGTGTCAAGAGAATCATGGGTTAAGCGAGGGCAACCTATAATGAAAGACGTTAGGAACTAGATTTTCATTCTGCAGATCAAAAACAAAATAATATTTAAAAAATGTTTTACTGTCTAGTTGGCATAATAAAATTAACTCTTAAATGAAATATTGAAATCCATTAAATTCTGATCAAGTTACATATGTATGTATAAATAGATTATTTTAAGAAAGTTAGTTGCCACTTCAGTTCGACAGTTGTAAAATCAGTAAGTTGTCCCAAGAGACCCTCCCGGATGAAATTAAAAAAAAAATAAATCATTTAAAAGTATCAAAAGTTTAAATAAATAAGTAACTAACTTGACATATTAAATAAAACCATGCAAACAGGGCAAACGCCAAACGGGGCTCTAGTGTATACCGTTTTCAGCTTCGGCTGTTTAATTAAAACTTCAGTGTAAAAATGTCAATAGCCTCAACATTTTGGTCAGGTAACGGAAGAGTTTTGTTTAACAACTTATGTATACATTTACATATGCAAATGTATGCGTATATGTATGTACATTGAAGCCTTCTGTTTTTCCGTGAGCTTTCAAATTTTAAGCGAACAGTTTTCCTAATATCAACCTAAAGTTTGTTGTTTTACAGAGCAACCTAGAAATGTAGGGAAATCATTTTAAAAGCTAAATACACAAATTATGATTGACAATCAAATAAATAAATTTTGTTTATTAAATTAAATTTTTTGATTTCCCTTCACCAATGTCAAGAGTATTTTCATCTATATACATAAATATGTGTGTAGTATGTAATTTATTGATAAAAATTTTAATTTTATTGCATCAAACATTGTTGAAAACGAAAACCTTTTGTTTTGCTTGTGCTTTTTATTTTGTTATTTAGTTTTTATCAGAGTGCGGGAGAGTGCTCGAATTAAACTCGCTCGCAAACGAATTCAATTCGAGCGAGTTTTATTTTTTGTATTGAAAAGAGCTACTCTTGTCTACTCGAGAGTTAAAAAAATAAAACTCGCGAGAAGAATTCAAATTTTAAGAGTCAAAGATAAAACTCGACTCGCGAGTCGAGTTAAAAAGAATTGTTCGCGATTTTTGTTAATTTTATTAATTTTTAATAAATACATAGACTTTTTCGAATAAACAAAAAAATTTTTTTTTGTAATAACTACTCGTTTTGAATTCGTTTATGCTCGTTTTGCACTCTTTTAAAATTTGTGCTTACGAGTTTTAAAATAGAACTCGCGTGTACAAATTTTAAGGCGAGTCATTTAATGCTTACGATTCGAGCACAAAAGGAGTAAAAGTACATTTTAAAACGAGTGAGTTAATAAAAATTGTTCTCGCGAGCAGAATTTTTCCCTACACCCAGAAAAAAGATTGGTTGGAAAATGGTTAGGCCAACAAAATATCATTTGCATAAACTATATTTCAGTTCACACAATCAATTTTCTGTTAATCCAAAAAACAATCCATGTTTATTGCCATAAGGGCATAATTGTAATAAAGATATGATTCTGACAATTTTTAAATTGATTCCACCAACCGAGCGTATGCTTTTGCCATGACTAATTCATTGATTGGTTAACACAACCGAATAAAATATTATGAATTGGATGTTACTACCTACTTTTGATATTGGCAACTAAAAAATTGTCGTTCTATATTAAGGTTAAAATAAACACTTTCTATCAGTTGCTGCAACTAACTATAGGTTGAACTTACTATCATAGTTTATACTCGTTGCAGCAAATTAAAAATTAACTTTTGTGACTTTCAAAGATATTATGATTTACGAATTCTCAAATGATTTTTGAAAGTCTGTGCATAAGATAACAGGTTTGTGGCTATTCAAAATGTGTGGTTGAAATAAATAAATTTCAATTAAAAATAACTTATGACAATATATTAAATAATAAATTTCTTAAATTGTATATTTTTATTTGCGTTTATTGCTTATTTTATTTCAGCAAGGAAGGCTAATTTTTCTTTCACAGGTACCAATTACTCGTATGATATTGTTTCAGTTATACTAACAACATTTTCGGTAGCAAGAATAACTTTTTTTTCAAATTCCATACTGTTAACCAATTTTTTCTGTTGCTGCAACTATTTCTTTAAGGGTTATAATTAAAATATAGTGGTACCACAAGAAAATTGCAGTCGTTATACCAGAATTCTATATAGTTGGTGCAACCACCAAAATTCGATTGGCAACAAATTCGGTTGTCTCAACGAATCTGTTTTCTCTGTGTACCCTGGCTTTTATAAGAATATATTTTAATGAGAAGTGTCGAAACCAAAATGTTGGCATATCATACATACAGAAATATCAAATATCGCAGAAATTAAATTACTTTATCATACACTAAAACCTCTCTTTGCAATCGAAAAAAAAGGAGCAAGCATATTTTACGAATAATATAGCTATACCAATGTTCCCGAGAAACGTGTGGACAGGCTCTTAATAAAATGGAAAATTAAATGCGTTTGAAGTATATAATCAATCATCTTATTAACAATCACAATTGAAAAACTTTCGTCCTATAAACGAAAACTTTAATAGAATTCGTTTTAAATTATTAATGAGACACGGAATGTAAACTATATTTATATACTTAGTTATAACCAAGGAAACCGTAAATATGCAATTGCATATTTTTTCTTGTGTAACGTATTGATGCGGTGACAAAATATTTATCCATTTCAGAATTTTTTATGAATTTTGGCATCGATTTGTTAGTGCATATTTTTGCATATTTTACCCTTTAAAGCATGTTTTTGCATATATAAGTCTTACACGCATATCTTTAGCATTTCTTCGAATTTTCAGAGCATATTTGACTTTTTAGGGCATATTTTTATACTCTATAGATTTTTTTTGCATTTTAATATGCTTACAATCATGTATATATGTATATATTATTATAGAAATCCTAGAAATTCTACGAGCTTTGAGAGAAAAATATCGAACTTCTAATGTTAAAAGAACACATGCACAGCGCCACCAGCATCACAGTGGCACGCGGTAACGCATAATACGCAACTGGCAAATAAAAACGTGTGTAATATTAAAATCCTGAATTGCCAATTTCTAAATTTTTGCTTCTATTTGTTTTTCATGTAGGTACATACATATTTTGAATAATCTTTAAAATCTTTTCATATTTTTGATGTCGATGTTGTTTGTACTTTTTTTTAATAACAAAGATATTTTTTGTTTTGAACTTTATGAAGTAGCAAGATTTAATGAAAGAATGTGTTTGTTTCTGCATTCATTGCTTGTTGATTCGTACACAACATACATACATATGTACATACATTTATACATACATACATATGTATGATATTAAATTTTCAATAATGTATATAGGCTGGTTTATAACAGCATTCATCAATCTAAATAAATCATCTAAACAAGGCCGCCATATTCATGAGCATCTGCATAAATCTATTCTACATACGCCCATTTCCAACATACTCGTACATCTTAACATTTATCCGTTTTCTTTCTTTGCTAAGATACATATTTATTTATTTAAGAAACGGAAACTTTAAATGTTTGTTCATAAAAACTTAATGTACCATCAAGTTTTTGGGCTTCTAAGTAAAACTAAGCAATAAACAATACACACATATGCATGTATGCATTCATGAGCCTGCATCGAAGCAGTACACATACTCGTATCAAAAATGCCAGGGGGGATTCGTTGTCATTTTCATCAGTTGCTGAAAATCCTCCCCAAAAAGTTTGCCCCCCGAATCACATTAACTTTAATAAAATCATCTGTGAAAATCAATGAACCACCACCCCAATTTCATATTCATAGATGATTTTCAACAACGCATTTAGCTGAATTCAAAGCAAAACAACAAAAATTTACTATTTTTTTTTTGCAATTGGTTATGGACACAGTAACACTTAATATACATATGTACATATGTACATAAATCATACATACATACATACAGTTGTATCTCAGCACTGTTGCCAGCTATTGGAGAAATCAGAAACTAAGTGGGTTTTAGCAGATATCACAGAACTTAAAACAGTCAGCAAAGAAGTTAAGAGCAGTTTAATGAACTTTAATTCCATGGTTATGTTTTTATTAAATAAAGTGCTTAGTTATAGTAGGTACCAACCAAAAGTTTATAACAATTTAGACATAATAATGAAAAAAGTTTATCTTTTGAATGAATGAAGATCAATAAAACTCAGAACATCAAGCGTACTTAATAGTAAAATGTAGTATTTGGAAAAAAGCATGCCATAACTTTATGAAGCCTAACATTTATGTTGGGATGTCCAGTGATTTAACGTAATCACAATTGAAACAAAGGAAAATTGTTGGGGTTTAAACAATAAAAACCAAACAAATTCGATGATAAAGAATAAAAAATAGGCTCTTTTGAAAATTTCATGTTGAAAGTTGCCAACTGGCAACACTGTATACTCATATAAAAAATACTGAATCTAAACTGTTTGTATTTTAAATCCATTTGGTATCTAAATCTCACCCTCAATTGTAGTTTTAATTTTGTTTTAGCTACATACATATGTACATACGAGGGCGGTTCGGAAACTTCTTAGCCTACCAATGAAAGAAAATAGTTAGTTTTTCAAAAATATTTTTATTTTTCAATATAATCTCCTGAAACTTCAATACACTTAGTCCAACGCTTTTCTAGCAATTCTATCCCTTGATTAAAATAGTTTTCCTCAAGGTCTTCTAAATAGTGGTTTACAACTGTAATTGCATCTTCATTTGAGGTAAAACGCTTGCCAGCAAGGAATTTTTTTAAATTTGGGAACAGGTAAAAGTCACTGCGAGCCAAATCAGGAGAATAAGGTGGGTGGTCAAGCAACTCGTACTTTAATTCGTTGATTTTAGCCATTGTTAAAACACTCTTGTGCGCTGGTGCGTTGTCTTGATGAAAAATTATTTTTTTGTGTTGTAAGCCAGGACGTTTTTCTCGAATTTGTACATTTAATTGATATAAAAGGTTGCAATAGTACTCTGAATTTATTGTTTTACCCTCTTGCAGATAGTCAATCAATAAAATACCTTTGAAGTCCCAAAAAACCGTTTCCATAACCTTACCAGTCGATTGAATTGTTTTTGCCTTCTTTGGGGCACTTCCTCCAGCTTCAGTCCATTGTTTGGATTGTTCTTTTGTTTCTGGAGTATAGTGGTGGATCCATGTCTCATCAACAGTTATAAAACGACGCTTAAAATCCATTTTATTTCGCTTAAAACGATCCAAACAAGCTTGAGAAATGTTCATTCTTATGCGTTTTTGGTCGACTGTTAACAAATGCGGCACCCATCTTGCAGAAAGCTTTTTCATCTGTAGTTCTTCATGCAAAATTAAATGGACTCTATCATTTGAGATGCCCATGATATTAGTTATTTCACGCACTTTTATTCGTCGATCATTTAATACCATATCATGCACTTTGGCTACAATTTCTGTTGTTGTTGCTGTTTTTGGACGTCCACTACGTGGTTCATCTTCAATGCTTCTACGACCACGTTTAAATTCAGCACCCCAATTTTTTACTGTTGCATATGAAGGAGCACTTTCACCTAACACATTCACCATATCATTATGAATTTCTTGTCCCGATAAACCTTTTTTATGTAAATATTTAATGACACCACGCATTTCTAATTTTTCCATTTTTAAAAAATCGCGGATGCGTCTTTTGTGAACACCTGTTTCTATATGAAGGAGTTGCCAGATCGAAACAAAATTTAACATGTGTTCATAGCAGAGATGGAAGTTTCCAAAACACTTAACTTTTTTCTGTTTATACCGCGCTTTTTGTGCTAGGCTAAGAAGTTTCCGAACCGCCCTCGTACATAAATAAATTTTATGGGATGTTGTTATAAAAAACTTACAACATGTGTTAAAAGTTAAATCAATTGTCTCCGCCGATGACTTCTTTTCCATCTTTTGATAGTAGACAATAGGAAAATAAACAAACATACATAGATGATATCTTGGACGGAATTAGTGACGGAATGGAAGATCGTTTCAAAATAAGTTAAAAATAAAGTGGCAGGCAGTGAAACCGAGCAATGACCAATAAACAATAATAAATACTAATAAATATTAGTGATCCCTCCCGTTGCCGTGTTAGGGTAAATAATGTTCCTTCGTCCAAAATAATTTTATATTTGTTTCTTATATAATATTGGCCAACAACAGCACCGCTGGTTGAACGTAAAAGAGACCAGCAACTGTGCGTATTAATACATACATATATACATAGATTCTTAGTACGAGCATTTTTCCCGTAAAACAACCTCTTTTGCTTACATTTTCATCAGAAATTATGTTTTTCAAACGGGCCATTAAATCTATAAAAATATTTATTTCTTAAAATGTGTTCCTATTTTAAATGTATGTGAATGTATTCTCGATTGGCAAAGCACAAACAATTATAAATATAAAGAAACTCTCATACTAAAGAAAATTATAAATCATATACATACATACATTGTACATATTTATGTATGCATATATATGTACATATGTACATTAGCGTGGCCTTTAATTGTATGGGGATTTTTTTATTTCTTATATTCCCCCACCCCAAATCAGTTCAGTTTTATGCAAAAAAAAATACAAAAAAATTTCATAGCGATAAGTTGTGTTTAGGGGGTGCGTCCGCCCCTCAAAGTTGGCCCTCAATTCGATGTATTTTTAGTTTGTTTTTTTTTTTTGTTTAGTTCTTTTTAATATGTATGAAATTATTTAATAGATATAAGCTCTTATTGTACATGCTTTGTATAAATAATTTCCATATAAATATACTTTTGGTATATACAATTTTTGGTATTTTGTTGGTTATTTTCAGCAGTATTTTCTAAAATATTAATTTTAGCAAAAAAAACTTTCTTTGAGACTAATGTTGTTGAGTCGCGAAGAGCTAAAATACCTATTGCCATATATCATATTCTTGTAAAATGTTTTTTTTAAGATAGTCATATGCAAACAAATTACATTGAATAAATGGGCGGACACACCCCCTAAAAGACAACTTATCGTTATGAAATTTTTTTTTTATTTTTTTTTTACATAAAACTTAACCGATTTGGGGGGAGAGAATATAAGAAATCAAAAAAAAAAAAAAATAACGGCCACTCTAATGTAGATGTATCAAAAAATATTTCATTTTACTAAAAGAAAAAACCAAAAAAATAAAATTTGCAAACTAAACTATTTAGATAGACATACATATATTTATGTATGTATGTGCATTAATTTTAATTTATTAATTTTTGACTTTTGTGTAGGAATATTGGAACAAATAGTGTTTTACTAAAGCAAATAATCTGCAGAGAAAAACAACTCAGCAGATATATGTATCTATGTATATGTAGTACATATGTATATGTATATGTAGTACATATGTATATGTATATCTTGAAATTATCATAAGTTCCAAACGACCAATCCCTTTAAGAGATGACTATCTGAATAACTAACTTTACACTTAAAATATTCATATCCTATATTTGAACAAATTGAAATAATTTTCGAAAGTTCAATGAATGATCCTTTTACGTCAATAATTACAAATTATTGGAAATATAATCATTTATATAATTTGCTATCAAGCAGAAATAAACAAGAATTAATACATACTGGATAGTTCCAATACTTTCAGTAAACTTGTCCTAGATACTCGTACATTTATTTTGCAAGCAGTTTCCAACAAAAAGTAAAGATGCATACATTTGCTTCTTTTTTTTACTCGTTCAATTAAATTTGAAAAATTTATTTGTATTATAAAAATTCCTTTAGCGCGTGTGTTTTAAATAAATTAAAAATAAATTACTATTCAAATTTGTACATATGTATGTATATGTATATATAAATTGTTCATACATACAGAAATACGTATCTACACACATATCTTCGGTCTTAGAAATGAAATGATAAGTTAAAGTACAAACACACACTCAAATATCTAGCTTTTTATATGTATACATACATGTATGGATATATGTACACATATAAAAAAAATCCATAAGCATGTGCGTATGTATGTATGTATGCAATGGGTGTTTTTTAAGCCCGATAGAACTTTAAATTGTAAAAAATAACACAAAAAACTAAATTTTAACATTTGAGAACGATTTCGGGCATATGGGCAACACGGATATTCTCGACGGAGTAAATTTTGAAGAAATAAGTTCAACTGATGCCACCAGCTCATAAATCGCACCAAGCTAATGCATTTTTCTCGTATAATGGTATATTGTGGATTGGTTTGACTTCATATCCAAAAATTAACCTCATAGCTTAACACAATTTTGCGATAAAACATATTCTATAAGTTGAGTGAATTGATTTAATTTTCAAAGTAAATCTGGGTAATTTGGTAGAGTTGTTCAAACGTCAGTCCGTTCATGATGATTTGCCAGAGTATACTGATCGTAAATGTCAAAAAGTGAGCCCAGTATGGCAGTTCGTTTGACAGCTAAACCTTTCGTAAGTTTTTCGGACTTAAAAAAACACACAATGCTTACTCGCATACATACATGAATACACATATCTAAAGATATATGTATTTATAAAATTGTATAGGAGGTACCTATATGTTTTTTTTGCCACTTCGGACATTTAATATATTAGCCATCAATTTTTGCAAATTGGTTGCAAATAAAAAATCCTAACAATTTTAATCTATGAATACTATTATTTTTGGATTGCCTCACCTTCAAACTGAAGGGCTCATATGTATATACTTATACATACATGTAGATACATATGTACCCTGCAGGAGATGGAACTAGTGTCCAACTACTATTTTACTAGTACAGAAATCACCACCACTAGTTCCGAACTGCAAACTTTTCTATACCATCTTAAAGCTCAAAGTGGCATTGAGTATGTTTAGACAACTACTAGTGCCATTGGTACCAGAGAATGACAAAAGTATCGTTTTAAGTACTTTTTGTGTGTTGGACGTCAAACAACTACGAACGAATACATGCAGGTAAAAATAAAAAAACACCTAAACTACAAACACACACATTATTTTTCAACTCAATACGTATAACTATAAACATCCAACAACTATGCTTGTACAAATTTTTTTAATTACTCAGCACAAACGACAACAACTAAAATTTATAGGCTGGGTGAATACTCGTATAAAAATATTCTGAATATTAAATCGAATACACATGCGTACAGAGATATTTTATTTACACACACACACACACACAAAATCATGTTTTCAAACAGTCACACACACAGCCACAAAATTTTCCATTCCATTTAATGTACACAAATGATTGTATACAATGGCGAATGATGAATAAATATTCCGAGTATGACTGTATTTTTTTTTTACTGAATAAATATTGATATTCTATGTGTAAAAATACTCAGGCTTAAAGTATGAGTATTAGACAATTAGTTTGTAGTTGTAGCGTAGTTTAGTTTTTTGCATACACAAAGTAGAGATGCTCTTGTATGTTGAGATAAAATATGTGAGCGTACAAATTGTTTGTGCTACAATTAGGATTATGCGCAGTTGCTAAAATTAAGACTCTTTACTTATGTATACTTTTTTTTTATTACTTATTGTCATTCCCTGATTGGTACTAGTTTAGGACTAGTTTATTACCAATTCTTCTGTAAAGAAAAATTCTATAAAATTTGTGGTCTTGTTCCTTTGTTACGCATTAACAACTACTGCTAGTTAAAATTCGTCATTATTTATCAAAATTCAAAAATACAAAAGGGTAATTATAATTATTTAATTATTTTATCCCTTTTTGCACTAGTTCTTGCTATTCTAGTAATTACACTAGTAGGTTATGTATATAAAAATTTAAAACAATAAAACTGATAGTAAGTAATAGCACAAACTATCTCGAAATTGATTAGAAATACAATTCATAAAAGACTCTTTAAGAAAACTCGCGGCTAGGGTACCTACCATTTTCTCCCGAATGAACAGTCATTTTCGGCTCGAAAACGACCGCATAAATGCTTATTTTAATCGCGCGGAGGAGTCGAAAAAGACCTGAATATGATCATTAATTGCATAAAATGCTGACTGGGTAAACACATACACACATACATACGCATAAATATATTTTTGTTTATGTTAGACACTATTAAAAATTAAAAAAAAAGAAAATATTAATTAAACACCTGTTAACAAACATTCATATACATACATATGTATATATGTATGTACATATTATGTATATATATATATATATATATATATATGTATATGCATATGCATTTAGATGTATTAATTTGGTCAGACACACATAGATACATATGTACATACACATACATATGCATATGTACACAAAAAGTGTTAAAACAGCTGCATTGATGTTTTTCTTTTTTCACAAAAAAAAATTCAATGTTTTTTTACTTTTAATGACCTATTTGATCAGAAATCATATGTGATTCATAACAATAATCGCAGATTTCATTATCACACATACATAATTTATTATTTCATTAACATTTTACATCCGCTCATCATTCATCATCTACTCTTTGCTTTAACTTTTCAAACATAAATTGTGTTCAAAGTGTATCTAAAAATGTTAAAGCATGCGGTATTACAATAACTTTTTGTTTGTTTTTATAATTTATTATTATTTGACTATTTAAAACATTAAATATTTTAGTTTCTTATTGAAACGTTTTGGGATTTTTTTCAATGTATAGCTATTTTCTCATTCGAAATGAAATAAAAATTTTTAAACTTTATCTGTATCTGCTGTATTCCAATTAGAGACTCAGTTTTAGTCTAATAGTAAAAAAATATATGACTGGTGTTTTCCTTATTTATTTTATATAGAATAAACAAAATTCTATTTCTTACAAAGTTAATACTGTCATATTCATGAAACTTACCCTAATTGTTATTGTTATTACTGTTGTTTGTTGTTAACAGCTGACCGGCTTAAAAACGAAAGCTTTGAGAACGATGGACTCAGGAAGAAAATATGCTGATGATAAAAATTTTTTATCCCAGTGGGGTAGAATTATATTTTCTTTTAATTTTTGTGCAGTAGTGAAAAATGAAGTATAAACGAAATGAACAAATTCAACTTATGTAACTTCTTCAAAAAAAATTTAAACGTCCAACGATGCTTTAGTATTTATTGTAAGTTATATAATCGAATAAGACCAGAAATTGTTTCAAGCTTAAAAAAAATACAAAATTGTGTTTGTTTAAATTCTTTTTTGATCATCATTGTTAAATAAACTAGAGCACTTCGTATTTACTTTTGCATTTTTTTTTTATTTTGTTACTCGTTATCTTTGAAGTTATTTATTTTTGTTTGTTTTCCATTTAAAATTGCACTTTGTGCTAGGTATTGAGTGAATTTCCCAAGTACCTACTATTTTTTATTAAAAGGCACTTTATTTCATTTTTATGAAATTTATTATAATTTTCTTTCTTTGATTTCAAATCATTTAAATGGGTTCATTCCTTAAGGAATTACACGCCTTTGTAAAAACTTTGAAGACTACAGCATGACCACTTTTTAAATTCACTTTTTATTCATATTATGTATGTATGTATGTATGTATACATATGTACATACGGTGTATTAGCACTTTAGTATATTTAAATGTATTTGAGTAACTTATAACATTTAAAAAAAAGGCCATTTATTTTAGAGATTTATTATCGGTTATAGGTAGATAGATATATGTACATAGGTACATATACATATTTATTAAGTTAATTTTATTTTATTCACTATTTTTTATAATATTTTTTAACACAAACATTTTAGGTGTTCAAAACTTTTAAATTTGTTATTTAAATTGCAGAGCACAGTGGTGATGCTGTTTACACGTCAATTTCAGCTTTTTAAATAAACGCTGATAATTCATACTAAACATTGGTTGACTTTTTGCGAAAGGCAATATTGTATTTGTATTTCGTGAACATGCTCTGTACTTATAGTTATGTAGTTCTAAACAGGAGAATGAATGGGGAGAAGGGGTGTTTTTTAGACAACTCAACGTTTGGCTTAGTTGCAAAGCGTTTGCTCACTTCGGCGACACACAATCTAATAAATTCTTACGAGAATTAGCAAACTGTTCAAACCCGAAAAAGTACACAAACACACACACACAACAAAATACAAAGTAAACAAACTTGCGAACCGATATACATACATACATACACACGAACTTAACGTAACGCAACGTACTGAGCGAGAGCCAGCAGTATACATTTATTTAAAAATCTATTTTATTCTATTGTGGAGAGAACAAACAAACAAAATCAGTCATAGAGGCGAAGAAACAATCAACGAAGTATGTATCTTGAAAACAACAATTCCACTGTTCGCTTGGCCACATACATAACACACACTCACGCAAAGCGTTCTTGATTATGTACCCATTAGATACTTTCAGCTGCTCTTGCAGTTGTTCTGTCAAATGTGGGGGGGTTGGTTTATATTCTCCCATTACGAGAATTTATTATATGCGAATGTTACTAAATAAACAAATTAAATTTTAAGTTTTTGCTGCCTTTGTTTATATTATGTATTTTTATTTTTTTTTCTTTCATTGTGAGATTTACTGGTCTGTTAAAAAAAAACCGTTTATATAGTATGTACATACATATGTAGTGTATCTATTTATTTTCAACATCTACAAGATACGTTCATGACTACAACTTAAAAAGAACTGAAACACTTATTGTTTTGATGTTTTCCAAAACAGCAAAAGCTGAAAATAAAAAAACGAGCCACTATAAAAGCACTCGTATTAAAACAGCCAGACAAATACGAAAATAAAAACAAATATGTATAGCAAATGAAAAAGAGCATTCCATGGCGTACGGCAAATGAGAACCGGCAATATATCTTTTTGTTTTTTGTAGATACATTCATATTTACATGCATACATATGTATGTATGTATGTATCTATGGTATGTACATACATATGTATGTGTATTTTGAAAATTAATAATAAAAAGGCAAAAATTTAAAAAAGACGCAAAAACCGTAAGAAAAAGAATAACAAAAAACAATAAACATGTACACGTGTGTATGTATTTAGGGTTCTCTAGGCAGTAACAGATACAGTAATACAAGTACCCAGATACATGTGAAGCTACATACATATGTACATACATACATACTCGTATGTACGCATGTATGTATGTGTGTGTGAATGTAATTAAACTTTTAAAGTGGTTGGAAGTTGTAATTGTATGTATGGTATGGTAGTATGTACAGTTAAACCTCTATAGTCTGCACATTTGTAGTCCTAGGTATCCAGTAAGCCGGATCGTCCAATAGGTATTTTGGACAGTTTAGAAATGTTAATATTAGAACAGTTTTCTTCATTTTACAGCGAGAGGCAGTAATACATATTTGTGTATGAACAACAAAAGAAAAAATAATACATAAAATGCTAGAAAAGTAAGTTCACTGAAATTTGTGTGGCAACATAAAACGTCAACGATGTTTGGTTTTGATTAGGCTAAGGTTCGTATTTTTAAGAGGCCAAATGATATGTGATCATTTTTAAGGATGAAATAACACCAAAGTTAATTGTAAATATTCTGACAAATACTAGCAGATCGGAACAACATGCTGTTTTCGTGATCAGTGTTCTGGTGTTCGTTTGATGCAAAACTTCGGATTTAGTGTGGAATATGTGAATTTTTTCTGCCCGTGTTCCTTAAATATTATCACATATAATTTGGCTTTCTATAAATAGGAACCTTAGCCTAATCAAAACCAAACATAGAAACAAAGTTCGAACAAAAATAATTAAACGTCAACGTTGACTGAAAAAAGAAAAATATTGGATAAAATTGAAATTCACTGAATGATGTAGTCTCAAAATCGATAATATTTTTTACAAAACGAAAAAATGCTGAAATAAGAAAGTCTTTGGCTCCAGTATGACGACTTTGAAATTCCTCTGGTGAAATTTGACAATGTTCCTTATTTAAAGGGATAAACAAACTGAAACGAAATTAAAAGAAATCAAATTTTTTAAATAGTTATGCATAGATATAGGCACAGATATGTATATATGTATGTATATGTCCCAGTATACCAAATGGCTTGAGAAAAATATTATAATAAGCTTACTAAGCTAAGCCTCAAAAAAACTAAGCTTGAAAAAGTATTACAAATATGTTGAAAAAACAAAACGGAACCCTCGTGATAATATTACAAGTGTATTATTACTATAACCTTATCCTTGCAATTGAAAAATAAGCTTATTTTTTCAATATATTTTTTACTTTCAAAAAATAAAAATTTTAATTATTTACTTAAATTTCATTCAATTTTAATTAGAACAAACTATACATTTCATGTCATGACTTATGTTTAAATTTTTTCTCAGTTCGATACGCAAATACACAAAAATTCACGATCAATCACTTTGAAATTAAAAACCAATTGTACACTCGAAATACTAAATAAATTTTTAATCCTCATAGTTATTGAGTTGTTCAATATACATACATATGTATGTCGTCTATAAGCATACTTAAGAAAAAGTTGTGTATGATAAGAGTTTCTCAAGCATTGTCAAAAAGTGCTTGTGAATTCACATTTTATAAACATTATTGTAAACGAAATTACGGAAAGCTTAAAATTCACTATTTTTTATAAGCTTATTCTCAAGTTGTATTGGAGTTTGATTATAGTGTGGTATATTTTTAAGAGTATTTAATTACTTTTTATTTTATAAAAGAAGAAGAATTGTTTGGACAATTCAGTAATCCGTACAAATGGAGAAACTACTTGTATATACATACACAGATATCTGAGCGTATTGACGAGGCTCTACTGTACATGTAAATTTAATCTCTTTTATGTTGAGAACTCCAATATTTTTGGTAATGATAAGCAACCACTTCTTATTGCGTTATTCTGCAATGCATAAATGTGTATGTATGTGCACATGTATACACACACTTACATCTCGTACTACATATTAACGGCGCAAACGCAAAAGTTAATGCGTTTTTAACAAAATACACGAAGCTCTTTAACAAATTAATTTTATTGTATAGAGTTACATACCTACATACTTTTTTGTTTGCCAGAGCGTGAATATTCGTATACATACATACATATTTACTTTCTGAATTCAAACCATATGTAAATACTTTCAGCCTTATTTATAAAACTTATTAAGGCTTTAAAAAGTGTTTTTAAAACGAATTCTCAAAAAAAGCCTTTAAAAGCCTTAATGATTTTTATAAATAAGGATGTTTATAAGTATGTATATTTTTCTACATAGATATACAATATAGATTACCTTTCTAATAGTGCGAAAATAATAAATGTGCACACATTGGGTGGAATATCCATAAAAATTATGTTTTAAAATTTTCATCTTTATACAGGAATGAACACTTGTAGATACTTGTTCGCCATAAGACCGCAGTAAAACCTATACAATTAAGGGCGTAATATAATAACATCATATGCCACAATCAATAAATTGATGGTTTTTCAGATTTATAAATTGTTTCTTTATTTAAAAACAAATCATAAATGTCACGAAAATAACTTCTCGCTAATTTCGAAATGTTGAATTAAGCTGTGAAGAATAATGTTATTACGAAAAAATCTAGAAAAACATTGAAATGTAAAAACTCAATTATCGTCTAAATCAGAAACTAATTTCGAAAATAGCTTAAATCTTTTGAAGGGATGTTGTCATGGAAAAAGTCATAAACCCAGTTTTTCAATTCGGCTGCCTTATGATGATATTACAATAAGGCCATCAAATAAAAGAACAACAGCTTAGTTTTTTTATTTAAACTATTCAGTAAAATAACAATACAAGAAAACATACTAAAATTCTTGAATACCAAAAAATCGTATGTGTAATGTGACCACTTATGCAGACTTTAAAAAAATGTTTAATATAAATTTTTTTAGTATATGCTTTCCCTTTGCTGTAATTACGCTTTTAATGCATTTTTAGTATCTCAAAACCGTACTACAACTCACACGGCATTAAGTACAAAATGAAGTAACTTCTATATTCTGCATAATACGAGTAACATACTGTCTTGATGAGCCATTCATTTCTTCGTAAATTCGTACCGCATCCGGCAAACTTCATCTAAAGGCAAATAAAATTTGTACACCATCTCTTAAACTTCATGCGAAAAGAACCCTTGTACAATTTTTAGTGTATAGTATACCTACTGTATACCTACATAAGTCTGTAACTACAATTGTAATATCTAATAATACCACTTTGTTAATTACACTTCGGTCGGAACGATGAACGATAAAAAAGAAAACTTTGTAAAAGTCCAAATCGTTCATTTTAGTGATTCGTTCAAGTACAAATGACCGACACTGTATGTTGGTATATACATACATACATACCTATTTGGAATAAGTTCTAGATAGGTATTTCTAGAACTATTTTCTTCCAATAGATATTTGGTAGTTAAATTTTATTGGTTTTACAGGCATTCGTTGTGTACATATTTGTTTGTACACATACATGCATATGTGTGCATTTTTTATTGAAAATTATTAAAAAGAAATAAAACAAAAATATATGTATGTATGTAATAAAAAGTAATTCATATTAACAAAGCACGTTTATTTATTTATGTATGTACCTACATATGCACAAATTTATTTATTATTTTTTCTTTGCAAATACAATAAAGTCACATGAACACACACATTTATAAAAACTCGTAAACTTATCAAATGTGTTAGATAAGTATTAAAAAAGGGCAAACATATGTACATACTTACATATAAACTTGAAGCTTTTAAATTAAAATAAAGCTTTGCAGCTTAATAACTTTACTCTCTATTTTACATATTTTGTATTTCAAATACTCTCCAACGCAAACATGTAATACACACATACATACATACATAAGTAAATATATTACTCAGCCGGTATGAGAAAAAAACAATAAATAAGAAATAACATAACATAGTGCATGTTAAAAGTAAAAAAAGTGACACGCACACACACAAATATACTTTTTATAAGTGCAGTAAATTTTTGGTAAAATTGAGTTGCTTTTTAATTTTTTACTTCAAATTGAAGTTGAAGGTTAAAGTAAACATAAGCTCCTGTTCGTTTTCTAAGAGAGAATTAACAAAAAACTTATTTTATCATTCATTCCATTCTACTTCTCAGTCGAAGATTAAGTTGCGCCTGTGCATAAATGCATTTGGATGGTTTCAAAGTCATAAATATTTATGTATGTACATATGTATATATTTATATATGTATGTATATGCACATACACACATTTTTAGCAAATGCATAGAATTTCGGGTTTGTGTTTGTTGGCAATACGATTGTGTTTGTTTGTATTAGAATTGTTAATTTTTTCTGTATGCGCAGGAGGTGACCTTGAATTTGATTTGTGGAAGTTGTTTGTGTTTGTGTTAGTGTATTTGTAATTCTTATTTGACAGCTGAATAAGAACACATAATTTACTTCAGAAGGTGGAAAACCAATGCAATAGGAACTTTTAGTAGAACTTTCGTCGTTTCAGTCTTCAATTTAAAAAAAAAAACAAAATTTTTTACTACTGGCAAACAATTTTTTTTACTGTCTTAATGGCTCTTACAAATAAAAGTTAACAATCGGACATATGTACATTTGTAGTTATGTATGTATGTATGTATGTATGTATGTATGTACATAGATACATACATATGTATGTAAATATGTAATACCTATAGCACCTATAGCGAAAATTTTAATTTGATTTTTTATGTTTTTCTACCCTTGTTTATTTTATTCTTAAGTGAGGTTTACAAAATTAAGAATATTAATTCGGTAGTTAGCATATGAAAATATGTAACACTTTACTATTTTGTGTCTCTTTACAATAAGCTTTCTCAAATCTTCATATGTATGTACCTATCTCGTCATTTGTTCATACGCATTTAGGCACGAAAAATGAAAAAGTTTATCGCAAATTCAATCTGTGAATTAGGTAGTAAAACGAACGTGTGAATGTTTTATTTGCACAAAATAATATGCACCTAGGTACCTATAAACAGTGATAATATACCTACCTATAAAATAATTAGCAAATTAAATATGCTGCAGATATGTTTTTGTTGTTGTTGTATGTTTAGAATAGAACGAAAAGTGAATTCGCTGGTAATTATTTCCTAAGGAACATCGAATTGGATTGATGTAGTGAATATTGCTAGCACAGTGATTATTTTCAAACAAGTTATGTTTTCTAGTGAAGTAATCGATTCTTTAAGTTTACATAATATTCCAAGCTCGATTTTAATTTTTTTTTGGCTTCGTAACATATCAAATGTCTTTAAAATTAGAAACTTTAAGCATCATACAATTCTACATTTTCTGCTGATTTCATCTAAAAAAGCCTTTTACTGAAATTATACTTAAACATTTGACGTATGTGTTAATAAATTGTAAAATATAAATGAAATGACTGTTTGCTAAAGCAAACAAATTTTATTGAAACTGCTTCTATCTTTTTGTGCAAATAAACAGTTAATAGATATAATGATTCCCAGACACTTTGGGCAGTGTTATGTATATTCATATTCGTTCTCTTTGCTTCCTTTACAATGCGACATCAGTTTCATTTGACGATTTTTTGATGGCGAATCACACATGCATACATATATGTACATATATGTATATAGATATGTATGTGTATGTACATAAAAATCAAAATATTATTGACTAATTTTGTAAAAACTTGCATATGCACATGTATTTGAATAATAGATAACAAAGTTTCCTTATATTTGAACTCAAAGATAATCTCAAATGTGTCTACATTTAGATACCTGGGACCTGTATTAAAAATAAAATTAATAAAAAATTTCTCAACATTGTTTCCCCTTTAATAATCAATTGGTATTCTGAAGTATTTTGTTATCAGCAAGAAGGTATTTACTAAAATGCATAGTTATCTCATGAAAAATATAATTCTTACAACAATAGTAGTGTAGCTCAGTGTTTGCTTAAACAATATTCAGATAATGCGAGTGCAAAATATCATCGTATCACTTTTAACATGATATATACCAACAAAATAAGTTATACCGGCTTAAGTTAAAAGAAAAACCTTTACCAATTTATTTTAACAACGAATACTGAACTCCACTAATGCAATGTTAAAGCTTTTGCAACATCACAAACCTAACTTTGATGATTATGATAATATTTAAATATGTACCTATGTATATTTTTTTTAATAATACATGTATTTATTGTAGGTATGCCGTTTAAATTAACCCAAAGTATAGTAAAGAATACCTTTTCATGGCACAATGTCGATTTCTACAAAAACTTACTTTTCTTATGTTCATATTTAATAGATATACATACATACATATGTATGTGTATGTATTGATTTTTTTTTTTTTTTTATTAAAGAGAAGTAACACTCAGGCAATTAATGCCTACTACTATTACTAGGTGTTACCTTCTTTAGGAAAGGGATAGTGAGAGAGAAGACTCTGCTTTTCGAACGTTTTTAATAATGCAGTGTTGCAGCGCCTCTCTGATGTTAAATGCGGCGTATTAATTTTTTGAAGCTGTGTCTTGTAGCCATTTTATTGATTATTTTACTTCGCCGATGATTTTGCTACACAACGAAGGAGGGCGCTCTGATGTTACATTAGGATTAGTATCTCCTGAAGTCGGTATAGTTCAGTGACCAGTGACTATGCCTTCATCACTTGAACTTTCCTACAACAACTGATACAAAGGGACACTAATGCACATCAGAAAAATGCGTGGTGTTGTTATTCAATGACTGTTGGATACAGGGATTGAACCCAGGACCTTCGGTTTTGTAGTCAACGTGCTAACTACTTCAGCCAACGCCATACAAACTTCAAGTTTTGAAATACTTTTCATGCTGAGTAGAAAGCACAAATAAATAAATAAGCACAATTACAGCTTGAGAACGATCTTCTCCATGGAAGGCATATTTTCCAAACTAATTTCAACGAACATTGCCATGTCCGTAAAGGATTACCTTTCCGGCCATGCACGTACATGTATTTGGTAAATATCAGCACATTAGTTATAATGTAAAGGGAGCAAAATTATTTCTTCCACGTTCTAAGATATTGATTGATACAAAAATTTCTATGAACGAAATGTTCATCTTTGAATTTTAAACTTACAAAAATCGTGGCGAATTACAAGTTACTTATTCCTGTAGTACGAGAAGAAACTTAAAAATAAGGTACAGAAAATAGGAAACTGGGAAGAAAAAAGTATCGTGCGCGTGAGTTATTAAAGCATACAATCTACGCATACCTACTCCCGGGGAAAGTTTTCCCTATTTAAAAAAATAAAGGATTTTATTCTCGAAAATAACTAATTCCCCGATAATAGGTATGTATGTATGTATCTATGTAGGTATATACATTGTTGTACGTCCACTAGGGTAAGAAAAGTATTTACTCAGTAAGCCAAACATCTTTACTCACCAAGTTAACGAAGAATAAACTTAATGGAAAGATGTTTGTACCCGTCCCCTTTTGAAAATAAAGTAGAAAAAAAAAGAAACAATTATACAGAGCAAAACAATAAACATTCAGAGTAGAAATTTTAAACCAGCCGAATTGTTTTCAACAGATTACTTCTGCTACGCACAGAAAATACTTAAAAAGATACTTATTGGATCAACAAGATTCACAAACGATTTGGGCCGCATACGATAAGCACAAAAAATATTAAATTCTCTTACGCAGTCCTCTTCTCCCGCCTTCAGTAAAGTAAAATAATAAAGAAAGCTCACACAAAAACATCAAATTGCAAAAAACCGCAACTGGTCTAATGTTAAAAATTAATAAAATACATAAATACATACATACATACATACGAACATTCACATAAACAAGGTACAAATGCCAATGAATACAAAGAAATAAAAACAACTAAACAAAAAAAAGAAGAAGAAAAACAAACAAAAACTATTAACATCTATACAACTAACACATATTCTAAACGTCTACCTACTAGTGAGTGGAGACGCCAAATTGGTCGACAAACCTACAACAACACGCCAACTTGCTCTGTTGTTGGTAGCTAATTCCCGACATCATTCCCCGCAAAGACACTGTAGGTAAACAGAAACTTATTTCGGAAACACATACATGCATATTACATATGTATGTATTCGTACGTAATAAAAATAAATAAAAACAAGATTATAGCGCACGCCAAGTCACATCGTCAAAATGTTAGACCGAAAGTGGGTCTAATATTCATTGAGACTCGTCAAATGCTTCTGAATGTGAAAATTCTATTTTTAGCTCACACTCTCATCATCTCCTTCCAACGATTTGCCAATGATCACGACATTATGCGCTGTGATTGGCCAAAAACGCTCACGACGTCGACTTCGCTAAATAAACGGCAGTCAGCGAACAGTCAGCCGAAGCTTCAATGTTTTGGTTAGTCAGTATAATCGCACATCATCGCACACCACACACAGCACACCGCACACAACAGCAAAATAAAAATTGTAAAAGCTTCCAATCAATGTATGTATTAATGCAAGAATGTATGTACATATGTATATGTTCATGCATGTATGTATCCATGCATGTGAAAAAGCTACAAATAAAACTCTAAAATTCGATGGCATACAATATATGTACATATGTATGTATGAGTGCATGTATGTATGTACGTTCGTTGGTTGTATTAACACATCAACTCAAGAGCTAACCACACTGTTGCCAGATATAAGTATTTTTGGTACAAAATTGGCAAAATTAGAATATAAATTTATTCAATATTTTTTAATAAAAGTTGTTCTCTTGTTTAAAATTTGTTGCTTAAAATAATAATTAAGCTTAAAACAAATACATACATACATAATTTTATTTGTTTTATGAAATACAAAAAGCACAAATCGTAAAAATAAAAATAGTTACCAATTCGTATCGAAATCACAAATTCGTATCTAAAAAATTATTACACATTTGCCCCCGAAGCAGAAATTGCAATAGAGGCCCTTATGGAACTATGTGTCGATATCACGTGAATACAATAACAAAAATTTTACCCTTGTCTACTCGCTCGAACGAACAATTGTTTGCTATTGACAGTCGTATTGACGTGACGTAGGCAAAAAGTTACAGAATAAGGGGGACTATTAAAAAAGTTGGTGAAGGACCTCAACGACGTATGAGTATTATGAAATATTATTTCTCAAAAATTATTACAATACTCATACGCCCTTGACAAATAAGGGAGGGTGAGTTTAAAAAAAAATCAAAAAAATATATTTTTGGGGTTAATACCTAAATAGTTTATTATTTAAATAAAATATTAAGTGCATTTTTACGTTTTACTTATATGTATCTTAAAAAGTTATGGATATTTGTTGCTGTGCGAATAAATTCGATGGTTATGTTATTTCTAACTTTTTCTCTTGAATTTAAAAGTTCATAAAAATTATTTTTGCAAATTTTCACTTAAAAATTTTTAAACAAACAAAGAAAACTAAATACCGTATTGCCTTCTCCACCTGACATGACTAACTTCAACATAAACTTGAAGTTATTGTTAAGTGTAGACTGGTCAAAAAAAAATTTAGTTTGGTATAATTTTTGTAAAATTGAATAAAAAATTTGAGACAGATATAATTTTAATATTATGTCTACTATTTTGCCGAAATTTTTTCAGTGGCTGGGAACAAATATTGCTCGACTGAAAAAAATTTAACTTAAAAAAATCACTATTTTCGATAAAAGCTTTTCGAATTCAATTTATTTCAAAATATCCGAAGTCAAAAATTGTTTTATTCATAAATCTTTAAGAAACACCTAAAAAATTAACATTCTGTTCTCAAAAATCTGTTTAACCTTGTGTTAAAACCTTTAAACATTTCTTATAAAATAAATAGGCTAAAGTTCGTAACGCTTTTTAAGCCAAATTACATGTGATAATTATTAATGAACAAATAACATCAAAGTTAGTTGTAAATATTCTGACAACAACACATAGTTGAACGGAACAGCCAGCCGTTTTCGAAGGCCACTAAACCTTCCTCATCAGCGTTCTTCTGTGTTTTGGTCCACTGTGTGTGGTGTCAGTTGATGTAGATGTCTGCCTTATATACGTAACTTTATTGCAAATGGAATATGTGAATTGGTTTGATTCATTGCATTTCAATTTGCTAATGTGTTTTGTAATGTATACGCAAGTTACCATCTTATATATATATACCATCTTCTATATATATGCCATATTCTATATATATTACAACAGTCTTACCATTGTCGTTTGTTCCTTACTAACTATGCACATGTTTGTTAATTTGCTTATTTTTGTTCTACTTAAGACAAACTTTTTTGGTTTGTTACTATTAAGTATATTTTTATTTTTAATTTTTGCCACAAGCCAATAACTATTAATTAGTTAATTTAATTATTATTTTTCGAACTGTGTTTGTTTCTATATTCTTATGAATTGAATAAGCTAAAGTTTGTAACGCTTTTTAAGCCAAATTACATGTGATAATTATTAATGAACAAATAACATCAAAGTTAGTTGTAAATATTCTGACAACAACACATAGTTGAACGGAACAGCCAGCCGTTTTCGAAGGCCACTAAACCTTCCTCATCAGCGTTCTTCTGTGTTTTTGGTCCACTGTGTGTGGTGTCAGTTGACAACTGACAACTATATTCTTATGAATTGAATAAGCTAAAGTTCGTAACGCTTTTTAAGCCAAATTACATGTGATAATTATTAATGAACAAATAACATCAAAGTTAGTTGTAAATATTCTGACAACAACACATAGTTGAACGGAACAGCCAGCCGTTTTCGAAGGCCACTGTGTGTGGTGTCAGTTGTCAAGTCGTCAGTTGTCAACTGACACCACACACAGTGGACCAAAAACACAGAAGAACGCTGATGAGGAAGGTTTAGTGGCCTTCGAAAACGGCTGGCTGTTCCGTTCAACTATGTGTTGTTGTCAGAATATTTACAACTAACTTTGATGTTATTTGTTCATTAATAATTATCACATGTAATTTGGCTTAAAAAGCGTTACGAACTTTAGCCTATTCAATTCATAAGAATATAGAAACAAACACAGTTCGAAAAATAATAATTAAATTAACTAATTAATAGTCATTGGCTTGTGGCAAAAATTAAAAATAAAAATATACTTAATAGTAACAAACCAAAAAAGTTTGTCTTACTGCCAGTAGTGGAAATTTGTCCCCAAACGTGGGGATTTTTTCAATACAATTCAAGTTAACAATAACGTTTGTTTCATTAACAGTGGTTCCAACTAACACGTTAAATTTGTGCCAACAATTGCTGAATTAAATTTCAAGTTATTATTTTCCCACTAAAAAATTAGAAATTTTCGCATATATACACATATTGTGACCTTGAAATAGAGTTTTTTCTATATTTCGATAGAAGAACATCTAATGTATTGCGTGAATGCAAAAATTTCGATTTCCAAAAAATTAATGAGATAGGAAATTTCTGTATTAAGGTAACGATATGTAAATGCCATTTCAAGAAGTTTTCATAAAATAGAAAAAAATGAAACACAAATAATAAAATGTATGTGTACGAGTATTTATGTGCAATATTTTAATAAGAGACAATGTAAGGTAATAATGGATTTTTAGGTTTATTTCTGGTTGAATTATTTGAAAACAAATCGTTATGTACCATCTTAAGAAATGATATCACTGGACTTGTTTTGATCAAATGAACATGTCATGCCATGTAAAATTTTTAAACTGTTAATTCATTCAACAATGACACTGAAGTCTAAAGAAAGATGAGTACAAAATATGTTTAGTGAAGATTTTATTACAAAAATTTTATGATATTTTTAATAAAAATCGCACGTAGGAATTTTTTGGAATTTGTTTCGGGGTAGCAGCAAAAATAATCTGGCAGCCCTGAAGGTATGTATTAGCAAATTCTAAAACAAATAAAACAAATAGGTTCGTTGTGAGAAATGTCAAGATACATACCTATATAGTTAAATAACTTTTTTCGAATTTCGTATGTTTACAAAAAATATTTTTAAACAATTTAAAATTCGGATGATTTTATATTGCAGCTTATTCAGTTTTTTCGGATCTTAAGGATTTTGTACTTAGCACATTTAGAACAAAATTATGTTGACGATAGGCCAAAGAAGCGTTTTAGATATTTTTTTTATTTTAAGATGACGAATCTGTGAAATGCGTGGAAAATCTCATTTTCTTAAAGTTAACCCATAAATTGTGATCCAAACAGTACAGTATATATGTATATATATATGTACGTACATATTGCTCATTTACTAAAACAACGTCATAAATCCAAAAAAAAAATGTTTGCCAGAAAACGAGTTTACGATGTGAGGATTAATTCTGCACTATTAACTCAAAAATCCCATATTTTGAGTTATGACATTGTTTTAATAAATGAGCGATATGTCTTTAGTAGGAAGTGTGTATGTGTGTTGGCAAAACATAAACAGTCACATCTACGAAATAAGCAGAGAAAAATTATCAGCTGCGATTTCACAGCTAACTAGTAAATATATTCTACATATTATGCTCGTATGCTTGTGTATTGACTCTTGTTTGTGGGAAGGAAAATGACTTCTTGGATTTTGTACCAACTGTGAAAACAAAATGAACTTTTTGAACCATGGCGGTACTATTTTTTTAAATATTTATTAATAAGAACGGAAACGTAAAAAATGTGTAAAAATTCAAAACTAAATAATAAAAAGCAGACACTTAACAAAAATGTGTATAAAAATTCAGAATAAAAAATAACATAAAAAAATATTAAATATTGCATTCATAAGGGTACATTCGTAGATTAGACTTCTTAGAGATCGGTTATTTTACAAATTTCGCTTATTAACAGGCCTGATATTTTCATGCATTATAAAATCTAAGTTATGGACCGTATAAAATAAAACACAAACAAATTAAAGGCAACATAGGCAAAATTAATGTTACCATATAGTGAAACATTGGCATTTTTAAATTGTACCAAGTATCTCGTGGTAGTACCACGGTACCAATAAGGTCAAAAATGTACCATAAAAAGTACAATTGTACCATGATTTCCATCCGTGTTTTAGACAAGATTTGTGAAGAGTTAGTTATTCATAATTTTGTGCGCCTGTTATTGAGTGAATACATTACGTATGTACAAAAATTATTGTGTGTGCACGACGACGGACCTGTTTGTTTGTTGTCGTCTCTAGCTCCTCTGACTTTCCTTAATTTATACATATGTATGTATGTATGTACATTCATTATAAATATATATTATTCATAGTATGTACGCACGTGGGCCTATGTATATAAAAATTGAAATAATGTTTGCTTAAACTTTTTATGACATAAATTCACTTATTACATACACCTTTGTTGATGGTTCAATTAAATAAAAGCAGTATTTATTGTGTTGTACAGGAAAAGTGCCACTGATTCTGGCACATGCGACCAAAAATCAGAACATGTATGTACATGTATTTCGTCTGCAAAGTTTACGTGTGAACATGCGCGTGCTGAGGTCCTTATTCTGAACTTTGGATGTAGATGCTATTGTTTCTTAAACTAAGACCTATCTCCAATCATTGTATTTTCAAATCATGTGATTTCAAAAACAAAATATTAATAGCTGACTTGTTATTATTGCCCAGCAAAAAATTTCAAAAAAAGTAATCGGGTTTGGAATTAAGCATTTTTGGTGGAAGCTGTTCCTTACTGTATTACCAACTTAATGATTTTAACAAGGCGTGAGACTAAAATAATCGATTCTTGAGAAGTACTTACTTTTTTTTTTGGCACGTAATCTATTTAATCTAAAAAAAATTATTCTCCTCATTTAGCAACTTGTACATATTTTTTTTAAATTTTAGATAATGTTATTTGTAAGCGAGTAATGAAATTTGGTAATCAGGAAAGTAAGTCATTATATATATGGCAAGTTGTTCTGATGGTAATGTGTAACTTTTTGCTAAGACACATTTAAAGGAGTTCACAACATGACAACTGCTCTGATCAGCACAAATCATGATTAGTTATTGCGAATTTTTGTTAACAAAAACTATTAATTGAAAATAAATAAGGGAATCTTCTGAAGCTTCCAGCTAAACAACAGATTTTGGTCAAACTTATTAAATCTATAAACATCAGTCTATATGTAAAATCGATTTGACGATTTGAAGTTATTACAAAAAATAAAGATTTTTTTATCAACAATATCTCTCGAACGAAACACCTGATTTTAGTCAATTTTGCCTTCTTGAGGTTACGAACTGATTAAATTTTTAACTTGGTCGGCTTAGTATTTTAAAATTTGTTTACAGAAAACAGTTGTGTGAAAATTGTCGAAATCTTCCGAACCAAAGCGATTCACTATCGTACGGAATGCGAAAAATTTGCTTCCGATCCGTTGGTCCGTTCTTAAGGTATGGATTACCTTTTTTGAAATTTTTTCCTGGGGTTTTATACTAAATATTTTGTTTATACAAACTAGACTAAAATTTTTTATATTGTATATTGTACTGCTTCGCTTTTTCTTAACACACCTTTTGACAAAATGCAACTTCCTTGAACTCTTTAAGTTACTTTTATAAAATCGTATTTTAAGCAGATTAAATATTCTTTGTGCTCATGATTTACTGCCAGTCAAATATTTTTTCCATTTTCTTCACGCAAAATAATAATGGTTTACAGACCAGTGAAAAAGTGACAATTTATTTGTTTTATTCATTAACATCCTTTGAAGGTCATAATGGAACTTGTAGACGAATTTGTTCAAACAATCGGACCCAAAGACACAAATTAAAGAATAAAATGTTTCACTCATGATAACAAACAGCATACATTCATACATACATACATACAATGTATTAAATGATTAATAACATTCATACGCCCTGATCTCAAAGTTTTACAACCGCTCGTATGATTATAATAAATTTATTTCTCTTTACTTTTAAAGTACATGTAGCTATTCCATATATAATATTTAAGCTTTTTCATTTTGCCTTAAGAAACTTTCTTCGTATAAAAGTTAAGACTGAACTACTAACACAATCATAATAACTATTCAAAAAAAATTTAAAGTAAAGCCGTTGGTTGGTTTCTTCCGTCACAAACATGCATATCTAATACGGCAAATAACACTAAATGCAAAACACCAACGCCTTCGAGAACCCCATCAATTTAAAAAGAGAAAATCGTTAAAAAAAAATTTAAAAAAAATACTAGAAATTAGCAACTACAACAAGTCCGTTGATGTATAAAATGGTTTATGGTTCAAAATGTTCCACAACACCAACTCAAATACACATATACACACTAACACCACCACCACAAGTTGAAGCCACAGTGGGACTCTTTTAATAGTTTCTTTTTATGTTCTTTTATATTCAAACTGTGTCAGATTACGCCGGACTTCATCTGCTGGGGTTTACCTATTACCAACTCCTCTGGTCACCAACAAATACGCGCTCCGTTCAAAAAAAGGACATTTAAGTTCGTGTTACAATTTTGTGTTTGTGTATTTGTGCTTATTAATAGTCGTTGTACTTGGAACTGCAAAAAGAAAAAGAAAAAAGAAAAGCAACAATTTTCAAACTGCTATACAACTATCACAATAAAACTGTGGCGCCACTTTGGCGTGGCACAATGGCGGCTGGCTCAATTTCATTTTCATTCCTTGTCATGTTTCATGCTACATGTTGGAAGAGCAAGTAAAATTATTATAGTAAATGCTTTCTGCACACACACACACATATGTACATAAGGCCATGCATACACAAATACAAACACACATACATATGTATTTATATGTATGTATATTTATGTGCCTTTAATTATGAAAGTGGTCTAAGTCAGGTGCATTTTTGCTTCGAAATATTAAATAAATCTTTAAAAAACTTCAATAATAAATTTATATTAAACGAGACTACATAGTACAACTAACTCTAAATTAAAATATTGCATAATATAAAAATATTTAAATATTTTTTGATTTGTTCAAATGTAATCTACTAATAGTAGGTATCTCAACCAAAGAAATATAAGTATGACTTAGACCACTTTCATAATTAAGGGCACATATGCACGTATGTATGTACATACAGTATGTCAAGAAAATGTTTTGACATAGTTAAAATCGTTATAAATTTTGATTTTTATCATAAATATTTTTATTTTTCTTTGCATTATGAAATTTTTGGTTATGGATTTCATTTTATTTACATTTAAGTGAACAAATAGTAGTAAGTTATACGCAAAATTAAAAAGTGAGAGCATAAAAATTACATGAAAGCTAAAAAAACTCAAAAATTTCTCTGTCAAGAAAATGTTTTTACATCCTTGTATTATATAGTAAGAAAATAGGAAAGATTTTAAGGTGTACAAAAAAAAATTTTTTTTTTGCTCCATTGGTATTAAATCGGCTTGTAAGACGACTTCTCATGGAAAAAATTTTCTTTTCCAAATATCCCGCTGAAATTTCTCATATTCCCCTCGTATTACTGTTTTAAACTCCATTTACTTCTTGAAATACCCTTTGGAAATACTATTTTTCAAATAAACCCATAAATTTTGAATAGGGCATAGATCTGGACCTTGAGATGGAGTGTCCACAACTTTACCGCAATTGAAAAGACACCATGTTCTTACCGAAAGTGCCTTGTGTTTGGTGTCATTAGATTGATAACAACTGGAAACTTGCATGTTTTCCAGCAATAAACCCAAATTTACTCGAGCTGTCATCCAAAAAAATGCTTCAATATATTAAGGCACTGCCCCGCATTCATGGTGTTCTCAATAAAGCAAATTTATCCCACGTTTTACACCTATATATATACATATGTATGTTTACGGTTTCACTTTCCGATATTTTTAAAGATTTTTTTTCCTCCATACTTTGTTAGATCCATCATTCTAATAAAGCAGAACTTTGGTTTCGTCGCCGAAAATCACATTATCGTAGAAGCCATCAAGCTTGTAAGTATGCGTTATCACAAAAGACAATTGTTGCTGTTTGGGCTACACTCTAGAAAGCGGGGATTTCCGACCATTCATTGAAGTACAGTCGATTCTTTTGAGCAATTGCCTTTGTCTCATGGAAAACTGTGTGAGTGGTACATCAATACGTTGAAATGGTTTTTCGTTGACAGCGCGAGTAAGGTTGGCTTTATAGCTGGTAAATATGGAAGTTTAAAATTTTTATTAATGTATTGACCCCAAACATGAGGCACTTTCGGTAAGAACATGGTGTCTTTTCAATTGCGGCAAAGTTGTGGATACTCCATCTCAAGGTCCAGATCTATGCCCTATTCAAAATTTATGGATTTATTTGAAAAATAGTATTTCCAAAGGGTATTTCAAGAACTAAATGGAGTTTAAAACAGTAATACGAGGGGAACATGAGAAATTTCAGCGGAATATTTGGAAAAGAAATTTTTTTTCCATGAGAAGTCGTCTTACAAGCCGATTTAATACCAATGGAGCCAAAAAAATTATTTTTGTACACCTTAAAATCTTTCCTATTTTCTTACTATATAATACAAGGATGTAAAAACATTTTCTTGACAGAGAAATTTAGAGTTTTTTTGGCTTTCATGTAATTTTTATGCTCTCACTTTTTAATTTTGCGTATAACTTACTACTATTTGTTCACTTAAATGTAAATAAAATGATATCCATAACCAAAAATTTCATAATGCAAAGAAAAATAAAAATATTTATGATAAAAATCAAAATTTATAACGATTTTAACTATGTCAAAACATTTTCTTTACATACTGTATGTGTATACAAATAAATTTTTGTATTTTTCCATTTTTATTTTCAACTAATACTGCCAATATTTAGTGTTGTGTGTGTTTGTGTGTGTTTGAAAATGATGTTGGCGTACAATCGTATAAACAACTGGCAACAAAATGAAATAAATGTACAAGAAAGCATGTTTGCGTGCGTGCACGACTCTGAAATGCTCGTAAAATTTACGAACATACTAAAAGCTGTATGTGTTTAATTATAAAATTACCCCATCCCACTTTTTGACACATTTAGCACGCAAACACACACACACAGATTACAGTCACTTCATTCCCTTCTCTCAATTAGCAAAGGACCTTTTTAACTGTGGGTTGCTGAAACATTTCTTTCGCTTTATTTTAGTTTTTCCTTATTGAATTTCCTAGAAAACTGGATCAATATTCAACCTTGCTCTTTTGTTATTCATTCGTGCAACGCGAGTAACAAATTCGTAGTGGCTTTTCCTTTCCCAAATTTAGTTCGATCTTGTACATATGTACATACATATTATACAAAAAAAGTTCAAACGAAAAACTACTTAAGGTAGGTAGTAAGTAATATTTTTGTCAGTAACGGAAAACTCAGCTGTTTTAATACGTTTACATGTGTATGTATGGATGTAGGGACGTACATATGTATGTATGTATGTACGTATGTATATGGAAAATTGTAGAACATTTTTTTAAATAACTTACAGTAGGTATTTTATGGGAACAAAAACAATGAAAGTTAAATTTACATTTGCAAAATTTGTTCATTGTGAAGAAAATTTCACGTACATACAAATGTATGCATGTAGTACATATGTAAACACATATATATTTTATCTTGTATTAAAGTTTCATAAGTTCAGGAAAAGAATTTTATTCAAATCTTCATTGAGTTGTATGTAAATATGTTTGTACACACAAAAAACTAATATGAATGATTTTGTAATATTAATTAAAATATTTGTAATATAAATTAAAAAATTAATTAAATTTTCACCTATAAACAATTTGATAATATTAATTAAATTTTTCCACTCAAATTAATAAATACAATTAAAAATTTAATTGAATCAATTAATATTTTAATTGAAAATATTAATTGGTGAATACTTTTTTCTGTGTAAATTGATAAGTCAGTTTGCTTTTAACTTTTTATTTATTTTTGCTGAACTGCATTGTTAAGCATGGCTTTAGATGACTTTAACATTGCTGCAATTTGGGGATACACATGTCTACTCTTAGCCGTCTGAAGTATTAACTTGCGAGTCCTGGGGTCTACTCTGTAATTCGAAACGAAAGAAAATGCTTTCGAAAGTACATGTAATTAACATACAAATTCGAAAGAATTTACTTTCGTTTCGAATTACAGAGTAGGCCCCCCCGCATTAGATTTACTCACTACAAGTCATCGATAACACTATAAAACTATTAATTTAGCCATCCAGATTTAGACAAAATGATACAGGAAAAGTCTTAAAATAATTTGGTGTCCCTAATTAAATATATACATATGTATGTGCCCTTAATTATAAAAGTGGTCTAAGTCATATATTCCTCTTCTCGAGATATTTAGTAAATTACATTTGAACAAATAAAAATATATTTTTATATTGTGCAAAATTTTGATTTAGAGTTGTTATGGTCTCGATTAATATAAGTTTATTTAATATTTAATAAATATTTATTGCATTTTTTTTCAAGATTAATTTAATATTTCTAATCAAAAATGTATGTACATATGTATGTATATGTACGACCAAATTATCTTTGATTCGAACATTCGGTAGCTAGAGAATCGAAAGGAATATCTTAATAGTAGATAGACAACTGTTGTAAACAGTAAGAATAAAAGTGAACATTTTTTGATATTGCATTGAAGTGACATCGGCAAACACTTACGGAAGTTAAACTTAAATCAAAATTACAAAAGAGGAACAATGTGACAAAGTCTTAAGTAGCTTTCCCAATATGGTTCTGACAAAGTTCTTTAATTTATTATTAAATTAAATTAATTAATTTACACACATACATACATACATACTTAATTCTTTCAATTGCATTCTCCACTCCGCAAAAGCATTACTCTGAATCGAAAAATGTGTGTACGAGCGTGTGTAAATATGTGTGTGTGTGCTTTTCATAATTATGCGCCGTATAATATACGGACATATAAATTTTAGTATCTGGTTCCAAATTGTCTAGGCAATGAAAAAATTTTAAATTAAACTTATGCTAGATTCATATATATAATGGGGACATTCAAACGATTTTTGTTTGTTTTATGTATGTATACCTATTTGAATAATTGAAAACATTATGACAATATGACATTTCCCACTAGTTCCTGCAAAGAGAGTAGAGTCAAATAAGTGTTTTTAATTTTATATAATATTATACTCGTATTAAAAAGAAAGATAAAACTGTATTTTTGAGAAAGGGTGAGACCTCAGTATACCGTTTTCTTGCAAATAGTGCCCTTGTGAGCGCCTCCGTAGTTAGGGAAATTATAGAAATTTTTGCTGTCTTTTGATAAATTCGATATTCCCGTAAGTGTAAATGATAATAAAAAAAATAAGACTTAATAATTAAGTACACATTTTGTGAATCGCTAAAATATTGCTCTACCTACTACGTTGGACTTCACACGTAGGAGCTGCCTTCCATCTTCCGAGACCCACCAGTAAAAAAAAAACGTATTAACGGTTGCACTTGCCACAAAGTAACTGTAAGAAGGATTTTCCACATGCAAAGTTTAATTTGCTCTTTTCTCTTTTCTCCTCCAAACTCAAGAATTTGCAAGCAATACAATTAGTTGAAGAAACAAGAAGTGCGAGTGAGAAGCAAAACTCTCGAAAGCCAAGCAGCCGCACAAACCTTATCGCACTTAAGAAATAGTTATGATTAGGTGGAAGAGCCCAGATCTGTGTTGCGACTGTGCGACCCGAACCGGAAAATCGAATTACTACTCGAAGTCTACGTCTAAAGAATAAAATGAAATAGAGAATCATCTATTATTCAGATAGTTTTTAGCTTTAAATTATTTTTATTAATTTGTGGAGTTTTAGACAAAAAAAAAATTAACAGAATTATTTTTCAATATTCTTAAGCCAAATCAATAAATCTTCCTGTCTGTCTGAATTAATTTTTTTTAAGTCATTTCAGTTAGAAAAAGTACATACATACATACATACATACATATGTACGAGTAGATGTTAGTAATTTTGTTGTGCTGTCTGTTAGTCATTAGATTAATTTATTTTCTGAGTGGATCTCCCGAATGTATTAAAGTGTGAGTGAGTATCTGTCTTTTCGAACTTTAGGCACTCAAAAACATAACTTGTTTGTTTCGTTCCATCCACTAAATCCAAATACATTCATTTGTGTTGTTGTTAAACGCTTTCGGCTAAAAAATAGTTGTTGTTAAAAAATCTAACGTCTCACTGGAGCCTGAAATGTGAAATAAATTACTAGCCAGCGTTAATAGATTTTAATTTTACGTTTCTTTTTTGTTTGTTTTATACCTATTTGTTTTTTGTTTTATGTTATTTATTTTGCAAAATAAAGGTATTATTGTCGCTAATCTTCTACAAAAGTAAAATCTAAACTAATAAATAGTTTTAAACTTTTTTTATGAATTTCAATTTGAAATATAAAGTTTTTTAATGAATAGAGAAACACATCAGCTTATTTTTGTTATTGTCTTATAGGTATGATTTTATAAAATTTGCATATGAAACAAACCCACTAAGTAAATTTTAATCTTATTCTTCGATAAGGAAATAAATACGAAAAATATTAACCCACTGTTGGATGGTAAAAACTGTTATAAATTTTTGTATTATTCTTATAAATTTGTTGAATCAAACAAATTAAATTTTAAAATTCAAATTGATTACTTATCCAATTTGTTGCGGAGTATTGTGAACTATGTTTGTTGTTTCCCCTAAATACTTTGTTACGTGTTCACGTGTTTGATACACTGTGAACACTGATGATGACAGCATGTTGTTCCGTTCTGTTGATGTTTGTCAAAATAATAAGAATTGTCTTGATTGTAATTTGTTCCTCAAAAAATTACTACATGTAATTTATTCATCTCAGACAAAGAAAGAAAATTCTAATAGCCATTAAAAAATAATTAAAATTAACTTTAATGTTGAATTTATTATTTTCATCAACTAATTGATGATGATTTGTTATTAAATATAATTTAGTTTCCCATTTTGCATGCGAGTTGTACCGCTGAGATGAAAAAAAGGTTAATCTATTTTCTTTCTTTAAAAAATAGTTGCTTAACAGTATTATTAAAAATCTAATTACTAAGCGAAAAAGAGTGAGCAATTGTTTGAAAACTGATTAATTTGCTCAAATCAAATTGATTAAATTAGCAGCTAAAAATGTTTGTTTCAGAACCTTAGCACTTGCTAGCACGAATTAGTCAACATGACGAAGAAATCAAATTCATGCCTGCCTTGATTTGAAATTACAAATATTTACAATGCAAATTTTTAATTAAATGCATTCACTCATTTGGCCTGTGGTGTTTTGTAATGTTTTTATTTGTAATGATTTTTGTTATTGTTATACATATCTACAGTGTGGGCGTTTGTCTAACAATTGAAATTTCAATTACAAATTTGAAAACATGTAAATTAATACCATAAATTAAATTTCCTAACCTTACACACTCTATTGGAGTATCCCCTACAATCTTTAAGTGTCTGTTGTGCTTACAATGCCACTAGTCAGATAGACAGAATCATTAATATTTTGATTTATTATCTAAAACTTAAGCTGAAACACACTCAGGGTTTCCAAGACGTTGATTTTATATGTATGTTTTTCTCCTTGGAAATATTTTTAAAGTATGTATTGAAATACATATTTACAATTTTCCGACTCCAATTTAAATAACAAATTGTTTACAATGTTGTCTCATAATATATGTATGTATGTGTGTATATTTTTGAGTTTATAAAATGTTTCTTTAACAAATTTCCGAGTACAAAACTACAAGTTGTGTGACGAATATGCAATTCAAAGTTTTTATATTTAAGCAAAAAATAAATGAAAAAAATTAGCAATAACTTGCATAAGATTTTTTTAAATTCTTTTCTTTGTAATAAGTGCAATAAAAACTAACTGGCGTACTGCCATTAATCATCAAATATATTTTTAGGATTTTTTTCTAATTGCAATGTTTATAGAAAATGAAGAATATATATATATATATATATATATAAAATCGGGTTTTCTTAGACCTTTCTCGAAAATACATACATATGTACATGCATATGTACATATGTATGTTTTCACTTGTATTTATTCTGTGTCCGCATTTCTTCAACTCCGGAGTGTTGTTTATAATATATATATATATATATTGTTTTTAGTATTATTTCTTGAACTATGTATCTGGAATCACATTTCTTTTGATTAAGATACATTTTATGTGACTTACTACTTAGGTCTATTAGTATTGTGCTAATATTCATAACCAAATTTCCGAGTATTTAAAAAAAATTGTATTGGTAAGACTGTTGTAATATATATGGAAGATGGTAAATTTTGAGCCTTCATTACTTAACATATACATGAGCAAATTGAAAAATGCAATGAATCAAACCAATTCACATATTCCATTTGCAATAAAGTTTCGTATATAAGGCAGACATCTACATCAACTGACACCACACACAGTGGACCAAAACACAGAAGAACGCTGATGAGGAAGGTTTAGTGGCCTTCGAAAACGGCTGGCTGTTCCGTTCAACTATGTGTTGTTGTCAGAATATTTACAACTAACTTTGATGTTATTTGTTCATTAATAATTATCACATGTAATTTGGCTTAAAAAGCGTTACGAACATTAGCCTATTCAATTCATAAGAATATAGAAACAAATACAGTTCGAAAAATAATTAAATTAACTAAAAAAAAATTTTTTTTTGTAAATGCATAAAACCTAATAAAACCGAAAAAATTTTATGTGAAAAATAAAAATTTAAATGTCAACAAATGCATAAATACCTATTATAAAAACACAAGACATTGAGAGATGTGGTGCCACTTGCCTCATTTTCAATGGCGTTTCCAATAATCGCGGGCTTTGGGAAAATTACTTTTTGCCTTTTGTTATTTATAAAAACCTATGAGATTTCGTTTTCACTCAGCGGAAGGGCCTGAAAGATATGCACTGTTGTGGGTTTTCAGAGATCGAATGAGTGTGGCGTTGGCTGAAAGTCTCCGACATTCATAAAATTAACATCATCCTGGATGTGTATATGTACATTAGTGGGCCTTTGTGTCACTTGTTGTAGAAAAGTGACGAAAATATAGTCACTGATCACTGGGCAGTACTGGGGTCTAATCGTCGCTTTCGATCACTTTTTTTTAGTTTGAGATTATGGCATTCGATATTGAACCATATTATTACATTGTTCGATAGCGAATGCCATAATCTCAAACTGGAAAAATGTGATCGAATCAGCTCGTTGTCGAAAGCGATGATTAGACGCCTGGCTTCAGCCTAATATGAATCAGAGCGCACTCCTTCGTCGGCGTTGTATAACAGAATCATCTTTCAGAATCAGCTTTCCTCTATCTCTGCCTTCACGTTCCTTCTTCATTCTGCAGACGTAAATAGAACCCTAATTAAATTTCTTTCCATTTCACATACATATAATCGGCCATGTCACAGAGAGAGTCCACCTCCCGATCTTGACCGCTAGCCCACAATACCACCGCCTCCAACAGTCTGGACACAAATTTCGGTATTTTAGTTTTCTCTTTTAGACACAATCTCCTACAAAAAAGGGGTGGATTGAATTCCGTTTCCGAACGGAATTGAACTCTGTGACATGACCGAATATTCGTATTTGCGAATATTGTTTCAGATAATCTTATTTGTGTTTGCGAATATCAATAATTTATCACTATGTACATACATATGTATGTATGTATGGATGTATGTATATAAATTCTTTTTGATTTAGTGATTAATTATTGTTACATATTATGCTAGATACATTTCTAAAATATGATAAATGTTAACAAGTAAAATTGTGTTGCAATTGAAATGTTCTTTCTTATTGCTCGTGCATTTGAAGGCAGTGGTTCCCACACTTATTTATGTCAAGGAGGCAGCCCAATAACATGCGAATGGGTTTCAACAAAACAAACCTATGTGAAAAAACTCATTAAGCATTGGTGGAAATTTTGTAGTTGACACACAGAAACGACAGTAAAACTGCAGGCTTCTTTCTGATTAAGACCTTCTGATTTAGCGTGTGCTGTTTACACTTGCTTTGTCGTTAGAGTTACATACATACATATACATACATACATATGTATATATGTTCCATTCACATATTTTAATGGATCATTCAAATGTTAATAATACTTAAGAATATTTGGCTCTTAATTTTTGCAAGTTGTCATATCCTTTTATGTATTTTTTTTTGGTCTTAACATAATAAAAAGCGAATACTATCTACTAAAGTTGATTTTGTGTTTATGGTGCTGCTTGATTTGAGAAACACGAAAATGTTCATTTTATTTTTTGCAAGCTGTGTTCTGTAAGAAAAAAGTTAATTTAAAGTAACAATTTTTCATCAAAACAAAACAAAAAAGCAAATAAATGCTAAGCTTATTTTCTGAATAAGTGACTGGCTGACTGACTGACCTCCGTCATTTCGCCTTCACCTAATGCGTTTGGTTGGGCTGCACCTCAACTAGTAGAATTGAATATACGAGCAGTTAAAAATAGTTTTATTTAAATTAATATTTTTTAAATTTCATAAATAATGAAATAATATTTAAAAGAATCGCATAAATTAATAATAAAATGCAAACAATTTACAAAAGTATGCTTTTATCATTGTTTCGACTACTGAGCTTTATTTGAGGCAGTAAATATCAAAAAGCACTTCAAGTTCACCAGGCTTGCAGCTTGCTTGCTAATTCAAATAATTTTACGTAAAATGAAAATAGGTGAAATAAGGCCAACAAAGGAAGCATTATTTCTTGAGAAAATTTAACCGATTATATTCAAACCTTTTTGTCCGTTGATATAATGAAATATGCACTTTAAGAATTTTGTAAATTGAGATGAAATTTCTGTTTCACATTTTAATTTCAGTTTTTAATATGTATCTTAAATATACATATGTAAACGTATGCTCAATACGCAACCTATTTTATGTGTCGTATGTCGTACAACAGGATTTATATTGAGCAATAAATTTCTTTTCAGTATTTTTGATGTCTTACGGCCCTATGTATAACCAAAAATTGGCATGAAGTTAGCATAAGTCTCAAAATTGAACATGATCTTAAAGAGTTTTGCCATGATACTTCACATTAAAAATTATGCTAGGACTTAAGAGGTGGGTTAAAAATAGGTAAAGCTGCCATTTTTAATGTCAAATTGTATGGAGGAACTCGTTAACACCTAATTCAATTTCGTCACTTATGCTTCATGCCAATTTTTGCTTATACATAGGGGCGTTACTTTTTAACTGCCTCATGTATGTATCTATGTATATATATAAATAATTTTGATTTGTTAAGTTTTGTATAGAAAACTGTTTTATGAATGTCTTATAAATCAAAAATATTTTTATGAATAAGGCCTAAAGTATTTATTTCAACAAGGATCAACCCAATAAGTTCTACTTAAATTAAATTTTTAAATACAATTATCACCAGACATTTTCTTTTGTTTAATTTAATGACGTTTTCTTTTCTGAGCAATATGCTGCATTTATGCTGCCTTTTACATTTCTTTGTGTTCTTTTCTGAAAAGTATGTAATATTTTAAAAATCAACGCGTTCTTTTCTCATGATGTTGCCCTTAAAAAGAAGAAAAATGCTACATGTTCAACACTCATTTTCATTAAAGGGGCATGAGTGCAGCATTATACATATTAACAGCTGTTTTTGTTATTGGCTATGAAAAAAATGAATCATTTTATACGTCATTGACGTCATTGTTTTATGCCGAAACTTGTTGGAAAATTGTTCTTTTGTAAACGCAAAATATGCAACACTTCTTAAAAATCAGGTGAGCATTTAAAAATGTTGCCAAATTACATGTAACATATATGTTACACTTTTCTTTTAGAAAAGAAAACGGCATAAATCTAGAATCTAAATATATATATTGATTAAGTGTGCTTTACGCAAAGCAAGATTAAGTGATGTTATTAAAAAAAAAATTGCAATATGTATTTATGTCAAGGTTGGAAACCGAAACAAATAACGGTATCGGTATTGATACCGGTACAATTATTTTTTAAATTTCGGTATCGGTAGCGGTATCGGTATTTTTTTTATTTCGGTATCGGTATTACCGGTACATACCGTTATCGAGTTTATAATACCGGTATACCGATATTACTGACAAAATTATTATTTCAGGCAGTGGACATAGCAAAAAAAAAACTTTTTTTTATTAAATTACTTCAAAAAGGGAGTATTTTTACATTAACATATGTATGTATAAAAGCATATATACTTATTTGTTTCTATATATGTTTTTATACTATTATTAAACAATAATTTATTAAAAAAGTGAAACGAGGAGACAGCAGTTCAAACTTTACATATATAAAGTATACATTTTGGTTAATTAAACAAAATAGAAAAAATATAAATTTTGTCTATACTGATAAATTACACTGTGTGACAAATTTTGATGAAATCGAAATACCTGGGAGCTGTTACCATTTTTCTGCTAGATATTGTTGAGTATAACAAAAATCTGTATTTGAAATTTTCCAAAATCTTGAGTTGCGGGTAAAGACCGATTTTTCGTATCCGTAGGCACTTATCAACCTCTAACTAAGTTAAATATCAACCGATTTTAAATTAATAAACGGATACAGAAATAAGAGACTAAGACCTTTCGAAACATATACATATATATTGTTGCAGTAAATTTCAAATATACATATGTCTGTATTTTGCACCAAATATAATTTTTTCGGTTTTTTCGACACTTTTATACTTTGGAAACATTTTTAGGCAATATTTTTGTACTGGACCCATATTGTTTATAACTTTCTCGCCAAATTCAGACGAAACGCACATTTGAATATTTCAATTCAAAGAATAAATGATATTCTTTTAGCCAAATTAAAAAGAAAGAAAACAATATTCTTGTTCAATTAACATTATAAAACTTAAAGCAGGTACTTTTCTTCACCTCAAGAGAGAAATCTTTAACTTAAAATATAAAAGTTTAAAGTTTTTTCTCTACCAACCTTATTTATTACGGTGAAGTGTGTAAACAAGACCAAAACCAAAAAAAAAGTTAATTGAAATATATTTTTCCAAGTTCTGCCCTTATTACGGTTTACAGCTCAACTAAGTTGGATTGAAACTGAAACAACTTAACTTTTAAACAACTGTTTTTTTTGGTATTCTGAATAACAACTAATTTTAGTTGTCTTCGAAGATTCTTATCTATGCTATGTTTTTTGAAACCATAGTATCCATTACAAAACATTTTAAATACTTTAATTCTGGCCTTGCTATTTTTCTTGAGATTCTATGTTTTATGAACATGGCAATAATATTGGTTGACAAATGGGATTGGTTGGCGTCTGGAATAATAAAGCAAAACGAACACAATGGACGAAATAAAAACCAAAATACAACTGAAAAAAATCAGTTGTTTCATGGTTAAAAAAGTTTTAATACATAATAAAAATTTGTAGTTGCCAAAAAACTCACCTATCTTTTATTTTTTGACCGGAATCGGTATACCGGTACGTACCGGTATAGACGTAAACGGTAGTCTGGGTACCGGTATTTTCTAACCGAAATGGATTTCGGTATCGGTAACGATACCGGTATCTAATTTTAGCGGTATTTGAATCGGTATCGGTATTTTTATGATACCGTTTGCCAACCTTGATTTATGTACATATGTACATATTTTAAACATTTATTTTCAAAAATACGAATTGATCAGGATTCGAGTGGAGACTACCACATTAAATAACAAATGTTATTAAAAGGGAAACCGCAAATATGCAATTGCATGTTGTTTCTTGTATGTCGTATTAATACGGGGACAAGATATTTATCCGTTTCAGAACTTTTTATGAATTTTGGCATCGATTTGTTAGTGCATATTTTTGCATACTTTACCCTTTGAAGCATATTTTTGCATTTTTCAGTCTTACACGCATATTCTTAGCAAATTTTCTAATTTTTAGAGCATAATTTACGCTTTTAGGGCATATTTTAATACTTTATAGAATTTTTTATTTTAATATGCTTACAAATTTATGGGTGGGTCAAAATTTTTATTTTTATTTTTCGCCATTTAAAAAATCTCATTTCCAATGTTCCATGTAGTATATAAATTTTTCTTATAGTTCTATTACGCAATTATTAAGAACGTTAGTTTCAATAAAAAATCGGTTTTGCTATTTCTGATGAAACTTGTACCGAGTACAATTGAAGAAACATTGTCAATGTATGAAAGTTTATTTACATTGCAATAAAAATTATAAACAAAATTCTAGTCTTATTTATTCAAAATACAGTTTCAAAGTTTTAATTCTGACATCGGGATCTATTCTAAATTGAAGTTAAATTTTTACGAGAGTATCCAAAAAGAAATTAATTTGTATTCTTAGCTTTAGTCAAAATTTGTATAGCATTTCAAGACAAAATTATTGTTTTTAATACGGCAGATATTCTTTGTTAATTTTTAATTGTTTCCTTTTTTGTTTATTTTACTTTTGCCTTATCTAAAAGGCAAATGCTGTTGTGTTTTTTAATTAAAAATATATTTGCATTTACAAATAAACAAATTTATTTTATTTTTAAGAGCATATTTTTTGAGTTTTTAGTGCATATTTTCAAGTTTTTAGTGCATATTGAATGCGCATAAAACACTTTTTTAGAGCATATTTCTGGTTTGCCTAGTTATTAGACTGAAAAATAACCTCAAAATAAATGATAATTTAAGAAACAAATACAGTTCGAAAAATAATAATTAACTAAAATTAATAGTCATTGGCTTGTGGCAAAAATCAAAAATAAAAATATACTTAATAGTAACAAACCAAAAAAAAGTTTGTCTTAAGTAGAACAAAAATAAGCAAATTAACAAACATGTGCATAGTTAGTAAGGAACAAACGACAATGGTAAGACTGTTGTAATATATATGAAATATGGTAAATTGTTGAGCCTTCATTACCAAACATATATATGAGCAAATTGAAAAATGCAGTGAATCAAACCAATTCACATATTCCATTTGCAATAAAGTTTCGTATATAAGGCAGACATCTACATCAACTGACACCACACACGGTGGACCAAAACACAGAAGAACGCTGATGAGGAAGGTTTAGTGGCCTTCGAAAACGGCTGGCTGTTCCGTTCAACTATGTGTTGTTGTCAGAATATTTACAACTAACTTTATGTTATTTGTTCATTAATAATTATCACATGTAATTTGGCTTAAAAAGTGTTACGAACAGTAGCCTAATTCAATTCATAAGAATTTAAGAAATAAATGACTACTTTTATTCACATAAACATTTATGTAAGTAGGTATGTACTGTAATTAATAAAAAAATATTTATTGATATTCCCGGCTTACATAATTCAACTTTTGTTGAACGGCTTTTATTGTTTTTCGATAAAAAGTTCTTATTGGTATTTTATTTGCTAACTTAAAAATCGATAAATGTAATAAATTTAGCAGTTGCTGAGTTTCCTGCGTGCAATGAGAAACAGATTGGTTCTATTTTTTAAATTTTAACAACCTAATGACTCATTATTAAATAACGCCATCAGAAGTTCATTAACTAAAAAAAAGCATTAGCTTACTTTGTATATATGGTTACACATGCCTAGGTATGTACATACATACATACATAAGTACTAATAGAAAACAGCCAACTATATATTTATGCAAATGACTTTATTATTCATAAACAAATCCATTTAGAAGTCTTTTGTAAACATTTATAAATTATTTTCTAATAAAAATTACAATATATGTAAGTATAAACTTAGAAACCAATTAGAAAGTTTTGTATAATATTTAAACGAAAAGGAGGTAATAAAAAAGTCATTAAATTTTCATCTGCAAGCTAGGCAAGGAAATGAGTTAGTGAAATCGATTGATGGTTGAATTCTCAGTTACATACATATACATATGTACAACATATTAACGCAAACCGATTTGAATGAAACGTACTGCAATATAAAAAACTGACATAAAATAATTTGACTATATGCACAACGGAAAAATTGGCTTGAAGTTAGCATAAGTGACGAAATTGAACTATGTATGTATGTATGTAGGTGTTTAACGAGCGCCTCCAAGGCATATAATATGCCTTTAGCGCCTCCATACAATTTGGCATTAAAACTAGGCGCATAATATTTGTTTGTTAATTGCAATAGATTTTTTTTAGTTTACAGGGTATTTATAGTGCTTTTTACAGTTTCTAGCAGTGCATTTTCAATAATAAAAACTTTAGCAACTTAAACAAAGCAAATAAGCAAACGCTTCGACCTTTCTCAATACATTTTTTTTAATTCCCTATTATATTTTGTTTATTCATTTGATAAGCAACGACTTTGCTATTTTAGTTCGCATCCGTGAACATAGTTAAACGACTTGGATTTGTCCTTTCGTCGGTTGGTTTTTGGTTTGCTGCAGACATAATGTATTTTGAATATACTGTGCCACAAACCAGAAACCAACCTACGATTTGTGCAAATTTAAGACATAAGAAAAAAGTGTCTTAGTTCTTATTAGTAAATTAAAATTTTTTCTTGAAATTAATTTTGCATTAATGACATTATAATGGCTTTCTTCAAGATGTAAAAACAAAAATAACAAAAAAAAGGTGTCTTAGAAAATCAAAATATGCGGTAAAGGCACTATTCATTTGATGTAATTTTAAAATAATTGCCCGGTTTAGCGATTTAATATGTCACAATCCAATAAAAAATAAAGACTTATTTATATAAAACATAAATAACAGAGAACATTTCGCTTAGTGCTTTTTTACCCGCAATTTTTTTACTTTTTACCCTTTTTTACTCTATTTTTATATGCCCACAATGCTTTTAATGATCCAAGAGTTGGCATCACTGCTTATTATACAAAGAAAACACCTGATATTTTTGCATTTTCCTGATACCAACGTGTGAACACCACAGACCTGCACCGACCGGCTGACAGCCGGCTGAGCCGAGCCGCCGAGAGTTTTATGTTAGCCGCCGCCGCGGCTAAGATTAGCCGCCGATGGATGATTTTTTTATATTTTACTTGACCCTACGTCTACACTTATCACGTCTACGTCTATTTTTATCATAACAAAATGTGTATGTGTAAAAGAAAAAACAAAGAACATAGATTATTTGAGCGTGTGAGTTCGCATGCGTTACTGTTCTAACCCTCATCCCTAAATAAGAGCGGCAAGCGTCGCGTTAGCAGCAGGGTACGTATTTTCAGTACAATCTAACAATATTTTCACATTTAAATGTACTGAAAATGCGTACCCTGCTGCTAACGCCCGCTTGCCGCTCTTATTTAGGTATGAGGGTAAGTGTAATAATATATTAATTTATTAATTTAAGAGTAAAAAATAAAATAAGTAAATAATAAAATATAAATAATGGACTTAATTTCGAGATCGTATTTCGACTACGACTACGACGATTTTGTACTAAATTAAAGAAAAACTGTTGCAATGTTCTTTAGTCTAGTACACAGCCGTCGTAGTGGAAGTCGTAATACGACACTCGTGATAAGGCCCAATATCTTTTTCAATGAATATAATTGTAAAAAGTTTTTTTATCACTTAATATTTTATGAAATTTTTAGTTTGTGAAATGAAGTATTGTGCACTATGAATTGTACAATAAAAATATTGCACACTTTACAACTGTCTATTCAACTGTTTTGTGTGTTTTTTGTTCCTTGTTCTCTATATATAAAAATTGCAGGTCTGGACTAGGACTTATCGGCTAAATTTCAGGGAAAAACTGTTTTATTCAGTATTGACACATTCTTATTTTGTACCACAAGCGAAAAAGATCACTAGAAATTTATCATATAACAAAAAAAAAAACAATTAAATTATATAATGAATCTATGTATGTATGTGTAATAAGAAGAAGTTCCATTTTGATATATGATAATTATGTAGCAATTTTTTCCTCTTTGTTTGTGGTACAAAATGAAATGAATGTGAAACGCTGATTACATCAGTTTATCCCTGAAATTTTGCTGGTAAAAAATTGGCGTCAGTTTGAGAAAAAATAAATCAATTTTGACACAATTGTAACAATAGTGAAGCCGACTCAGCCGACCTAGCCGATTTTCAGCCGGCGCCGAACAATTTCTCATGAGCCGCCGCCGCCGACAAAATTGCTCGGCGCAGGCCACTGGTGAACACAAAAATTGTAAACCGCATGCAAAACGTGCAAAAACAAAAAAATCTCAGGTAATCTGATGGTATCTATATCTATCGTCATTCATTCCTTTTGGTACATGAGGGATTACAAACTACAAATGCCAGTCGTAAAACAGCTCACACGCCATCCTAATTATTTCAGATTTGGTCTTCGCGAGTTTTGCGTCTCACTCGTACTTGTTAATGGGTACCGCAACTAACTGTATCGCTTACAGTTATTTAGTGGATTTTACATAATCGGGATTTCAGTATGACCAAAATAAATTTACAAGTTGAAACAATTATTTTAGTCATACATATATTTTTATTAAAAAATCTCGGGCAATCTTAAGCAATGTCTATATATCGTCATACGAACATGTTTGGCACATGAGGGATTACAAATGCATTTGCAGGAGCCAGTTGGTGTACACAGGTAGAAAAAGAGTACCAATAATGCAGCTTAAATGTACAGATCGTACAAAACCTCCCAAAACTACAGAACTCCAGGAGGCAACACATCAACCCTGCAAAGAATTGGGTAAGTAGCATTTCCAAGAGTACATACATAATCGTTTCTACAACTAATTTGAACCGTATACAGATCTTGACAGTTGCATTATAAAATATAAGTACATAAATGATAGTTTTACTTGGTATGTACTATATAGTCTGATATGGCAGTACTTGGACCCTTCATGTTCATGTCGATAGCAATGAAACATTTCATATTTTACGTTCATTGGGTGCTGATTTCAGTAAATTTGGTAAGCTTATAAGTTAAAACAACTATTTTTGTCTTACAGATGTTTTATTAAAGAGGTACATAAATAAATGTTAAAAAGCCAGAGAAACTTCAGCTGTCTTAATTGCTGTGTGATATTCCGATTTAGTTACTGATGATGGAAAAAAATTTATGGCTGGATGATAGATCCATTAATCTGACGCAAGGTATACCTATCCATTCCGTTTGGCACATGAAGGATTTTCAAACCACAAATGCATTTACAACAGCCAGCATTCGCATACAGGTAGAAAAAACATAATCTGCATCTTCAATGTACAGATCACGCAGAACCTCCCTATACTACGGAATTCAAGGAGGCACACAGCAACGGTACAAAAAATTGAGTAAGTAGATAGTACTTAAAAAAACACATACATAATTGGGAACAAACCGGGTTTAGGTTCCCCTCTCAAAAATAAAAATATCCCACCGATAGTAAAACAAGAAAAAAATTAAATGAAAAAATTGGCGGCGAGTCGTAGTTTCCGATTAATGCGCATCCAAAGTTCCAGTATAAAATTGTGGTTATATTATATATATGTATATATATGTATATATGTACCTATTTGCATAAAACTCAAGACTTGCCGAGTGAAACCTGACGTCTGTGAACCACGACCATCCTGTTAAGGGTCGGCAACCAGTTACATTTCAATATTCAATACGACAAGCTAGCTAAATTTTTTAATTTTATATTTTAACAAAAATAAACTAAAACGTTGCGGCACTCGGACTACTTCTACTACATGGGAAATCGGTGGGTGTTAAATTATCACAAAGCAGTAAGGTGGGTGAAATGTAGTATGTCAAGCTTGGCAGCACTTTTAACCATGAAATTAATGCCATCTATTGTTTGCCTATTCGTCAAAAAGAAAACCAATAAATCCATGTGGCATTTTTGATATTTTGCCATGCCACTATGGAAATTTATCTGGCATCACTAGAATATTTTGTACAACGTGATAATGCAATAATGTATTTGTGCACTTTGTCACTGAATATATTTCAGTCGTTAATCGTTAAGCAGCTCTGGGCTAAAAAAGTCATTAATTATTTCTTAAGTGCAAGCAAAGCCCATTTCTCGTCGTACTCGATATCCATTCCGTTTGGCACATGAAGGAGTACAAACTACAAATGCGAGTTGTAAAGCAGGCTGAAGAACAGCTCTCGCGTCATCATTATTTCCTAAGTGCCATCAAGTTTGCGTCATGGAATATATATGTACATACATATACTTTGTGTTTGGTCGTCGACAGTTTTTTTTTGCTTCTCACTCGCCCTTATTAATGGGTACAGCAAGTAACTGTATCACTTGCTGTTATTTAGTGGTACTTTACGCTATCGGATGCAATCAAAGAGGTAAATAAATGTGAAAAAGCCGGAGAAACGGCAGTTGCCTTAATTGCTGTGTGAGATTCCGATTTAATTACTGATGTTGCAAAAAGAAATTTATCGGCGGATGATGGATCTCGTAATCTGATGCATGGTATACCTATCGTCATACGCAGCATCCATTTCGTTTGGCACAGGAATGATTTTCAAAATGCAAATCCATTTATGGGAGCCAGCCTTCGCATACAGGTAGGAAAAGAGAACCTAATACTGAATCTTCAATGTACAGATCACACAAAACCTCCCTATACTACGGAGGGAATACAGCAACGGTACAAATAATTGAGTAAGTAGGTAGTATTTTAAAAAATACATACATAATTATGAACAAATGGGGTCTAGGTCCCCCTCTCAAAAATAAAAAGATCCCATCCGATAGTAAATTAAACAAAAAAAAAATTAAAGGAAAAAATTGGAGGAGATTCGTAGTTTCCGACTTATGCGCATCAAAAGTTCCAGTATAAAATGTTGGTTATATAATATGTATATCAATGGCCACAAGTAGAAAGGCCCTAGCTCGTATTTTCGCGAAATTGAGTTTTTTTTTCAGGATTCCAATACATTTCACACAAATACGCCTCGTCACAAAAATTTATTGCAACATCGTAAAAAACGCTTTTACTTTACCATCAGATGTACAAAGCAGTTGTATAAGCGAATGTACTCATGATACAATTATAATTATATATAGTATAATTGTATCATGGATGTACTGTTTATTATTATACTTGTACCTTCTGTAAAGTTAGTTATTTGAGTTCGGGCCAATCTACTTGTGACCAACGATATGTATTTTATATCCAATGCAGTCAACAGTGGTATTATTTCAAAGCTTATGACTCATTTGCCCCACAATGGTTTTTCCCAACACGGCGCTGCTTACTAAAGATTTTCTGCACAGCTATTAGTTTATATTAATGTTGGTCATTTACAGTCAGAGACACAGTGCACAACAACAGTTTTATAGCAAAAGTTTAAAGGTCCATAACTCGGAAACTAAGGTTCAAAGCCAATTTTTTAATTTAATTTTTTCTAATTTTCTATCGGATATGATAATTTTTATTTATTTTCGAGAGGACGACCTAAACTCGATTTAAGCCCATACATGTTTCTTTCTGCAAACTAATTTGAAATGTATGCGGGCATCAGCAGTTTAAAATATATAGGTAGATGACTTTTACTTTGTATATAGTCGAATATCGTGGTACTTCTAGCCGTCATGCTCAAGTCGATAGCAATGAAACGTTTCATATTTTACGTTTATTAGGAGTGATCTCAGTAAATTTGGTAAGTTTACAAGTTGAAACAATTACATATTTTTGCCTTACATATATTTTTATTAAATACTAGCTTAACGCGGTGTGCTTCGCTACCCCTCCTCTCCACGCAAAAATAATTACATACATATAGTATATGGCTTTGGTGGTGAAATATAAAAATTGGATTTTGCCACGACCCTCCTCCCGCAGGCCGAAAATAAAAAATCAAACTTCACAGTGTCACCCGCCTGAATATTCTGAAGATTCTCTGAAAATTTCATAAAAATCGGCCCAGCCGTTTAGGAGTCCATACGTTACATAAATACATACATACATCCTGTTTTAAGGCAGCGGCGGCTGCCTTAACTGCTGTGTGAGATTCCTATTTAACCACTGATCACAATCTGAAGAAAGGTCTATATGTCTATATATCGTCGTACGCAGCATCCATTCCGTTTGGCACATGAGGGATTACAAACAAAAATGCGTTTTTTGGAGCCATCCGGCGCTTACAGGTAGGAAAAGAGGACCTAATACTGCAGCTTAAATGTTGTAGAGATCGTACACTACAGTACTCAAGGAGGCAACACAGCAACGATGCAAAGAATTGGGTAAGTAGCATTATCAAGAATACTTACATAATTGTTTCTACAACTAATTTGATATGTATGCAGGTGTTGGCAGTTGCATTATAAAATATGTAGATGAGAGTTTTGCTTAGCATGCAGTCGGATATTGCGTTTACCTCCAGTCTTTATGCTTATGTCAATAGCAATTAAACGTTTCAGATTTTACGGTTATTGGGTGCTGATCTTAGTGAATTTGGTAAGTTTACATGTTGAAATAATTATTTTTGCCTTATACATATGTATGTATTTTTATTAAAGAGGTAAATGTGAAAAATCCATAAAAACGGCGGGTGCTGCGTTAATTGCTGTGTGAGATTCCGATTTAACTTCTGATGTTAAAACAAATTTATCGCTCGATGATACGATTCAAATCAAAATGAAGAGATCGCATGTGTATACATATATATATATATATATGTGTGTGTTCAAAATGGTTTCAAATGCTCCATTTCAATTCATAACACACGCTTAGTGTTTTCCTGAAGAAATAGGGCCTGTTGGTAAATGCATCACTGCGCTGCAAATGGAAATTGAAATGTCCTAAATTACTTCACTAATGTATATAATGCACAAACAATTGTTAAATATGGAGTACAAACATGGCTACTACAGAAAAAAAGTCATCAGCGAACTTGTATTGCATTTTTCATAAAAGTTTGCTCTCATGATGCAGATCGGTGATGCATTTACGAACAGGCCCATAATTGATCCTTGCTTTTGTTGTCTTATTCTCAAGTTAAAATTCTGTAGCATTTACATTTAAATCCGATTGTCAAGTTTTCACAGAAATGGAATATCGTTGGATGAAAATTTGCAGCTACAATTGAGACTGGTGTACTCTGGGCTTTTTAAATTCAGCGATTCTTATGAAATATGGTACGGTTTTGTAACATTGTATTTTTTATAAATAAATAAGCAAAATGAACATATATTAACAATAAAAACGCTAAGTCGAAACAGAAAATCTGTTTTAAAAAAAACTAATTTAAAATTAAAATTTGTTGGAAAGCTAGTTTAAATGAAAATTCTGTTATAAACAGTACCAAAAAAGTAAGAAACTTGGCAGCACTTTTAAACATGTAAACAGCGCCATCTATTGGTTGCCTATTGGTCTTTTTGAAAATCAAAAAATCGAGTGGCAACATTCTCTCGATTTTGGCATGTCACTAGCGAAAACGATCTGGCAACTCTGCATTTCCCCCAACATTTTTACAGTGCTGCCAGATCGTTTTCGCTAGTGACATGCCAAAATCGAGAGAATGTTGCCACTCGATTTTTTGATTTTCAAAAAGACCAATAGGCAACCAATAGATGGCGCTATTTACATGTTTAAAAGTGCTGCCAAGTTTCTTACTTTTTTGGTACTGTTTATAACAGAATTTTCATTTAAACTAGCTTTCCAACAAATTTTAATTTTAATTAGTTTTTTTTAAAACAGATTTTCTGTTTCGACTTAGCGTTTTTATTGTTAATATATGTTCATTTTGCTTATTATTTATTTATAAAAAATACAATGTTACAAAACCGTACCATATTTCATAAGAATCGCTGAATTTAAAAAGCCCAGAGTACACCAGTCTCAATTGTAGCTGCAAATTTTCATCCAACGATATTCCATTTCTGTGAAAACTTGACAATCGGATTTAAATGTAAATGCTACAGAATTTTAACTTGAGAATAAGACAACAAAAGCAAGGATCAATTATGGGCCTGTTCGTAAATGCATCACCGATCTGCATCATGAGAGCAAACTTTTATGAAAAATGCAATACAAGTTCGCTGATGACTTTTTTTCTGTAGTAGCCATGTTTGTACTCCATATTTAACAATTGTTTGTGCATTATATACATTAGTGAAGTAATTTAGGACATTTCAATTTCCATTTGCAGCGCAGTGATGCATTTACCAACAGGCCCTATTTCTTCAGGAAAACACTAAGCGTGTGTTATGAATTGAAATGGAGCATTTGAAACCATTTTGAACACACACATATATATATATATATGTATACACATGCGATCTCTTCATTTTGATTTGAATCGTATCATCGAGCGATAAATTTGTTTTAACATCAGAAGTTAAATCGGAATCTCACACAGCAATTAACGCAGCACCCGCCGTTTTTATGGATTTTTCACATTTACCTCTTTAATAAAAATACATACATATGTATAAGGCAAAAATAATTATTTCAACATGTAAACTTACCAAATTCACTAAGATCAGCACCCAATAACCGTAAAATCTGAAACGTTTAATTGCTATTGACATAAGCATAAAGACTGGAGGTAAACGCAATATCCGACTGCATGCTAAGCAAAACTCTCATCTACATATTTTATAATGCAACTGCCAACACCTGCATACATATCAAATTAGTTGTAGAAACAATTATGTAAGTATTCTTGATAATGCTACTTACCCAATTCTTTGCATCGTTGCTGTGTTGCCTCCTTGAGTACTGTAGTGTACGATCTCTACAACATTTAAGCTGCAGTATTAGGTCCTCTTTTCCTACCTGTAAGCGCCGGATGGCTCCAAAAAACGCATTTTTGTTTGTAATCCCTCATGTGCCAAACGGAATGGATGCTGCGTACGACGATATATAGACATATAGACCTTTCTTCAGATTGTGATCAGTGGTTAAATAGGAATCTCACACAGCAGTTAAGGCAGCCGCCGCTGCCTTAAAACAGGATGTATGTATGTATTTATGTAACGTATGGACTCCTAAACGGCTGGGCCGATTTTTATGAAATTTTCAGAGAATCTTCAGAATATTCAGGCGGGTGACACTGTGAAGTTTGATTTTTTATTTTCGGCCTGCGGGAGGAGGGTCGTGGCAAAATCCAATTTTTATATTTCACCACCAAAGCCATATACTATATGTATGTAATTATTTTTGCGTGGAGAGGAGGGGTAGCGAAGCACACCGCGTTAAGCTAGTATTTAATAAAAATATATGTAAGGCAAAAATATGTAATTGTTTCAACTTGTAAACTTACCAAATTTACTGAGATCACTCCTAATAAACGTAAAATATGAAACGTTTCATTGCTATCGACTTGAGCATGACGGCTAGAAGTACCACGATATTCGACTATATACAAAGTAAAAGTCATCTACCTATATATTTTAAACTGCTGATGCCCGCATACATTTCAAATTAGTTTGCAGAAAGAAACATGTATGGGCTTAAATCGAGTTTAGGTCGTCCTCTCGAAAATAAATAAAAATTATCATATCCGATAGAAAATTAGAAAAAATTAAATTAAAAAATTGGCTTTGAACCTTAGTTTCCGAGTTATGGACTGTAAATGACCAACATTAATATAAACTAATAGCTGTGCAGAAAATCTTTAGTAAGCAGCGCCGTGTTGGGAAAAACCATTGTGGGGCAAATGAGTCATAAGCTTTGAAATAATACCACTGTTGACTGCATTGGATATAAAATACATATCGTTGGTCACAAGTAGATTGGCCCGAACTCAAATAACTAACTTTACAGAAGGTACAAGTATAATAATAAACAGTACATCCATGATACAATTATACTATATATAATTATAATTGTATCATGAGTACATTCGCTTATACAACTGCTTTGTACATCTGATGGTAAAGTAAAAGCGTTTTTTACGATGTTGCAATAAATTTTTGTGACGAGGCGTATTTGTGTGAAATGTATTGGAATCCTGAAAAAAAAACTCAATTTCGCGAAAATACGAGCTAGGGCCTTTCTACTTGTGGCCATTGATATACATATTATATAACCAACATTTTATACTGGAACTTTTGATGCGCATAAGTCGGAAACTACGAATCTCCTCCAATTTTTTCCTTTAATTTTTTTTTTGTTTAATTTACTATCGGATGGGATCTTTTTATTTTTGAGAGGGGGACCTAGACCCCATTTGTTCATAATTATGTATGTATTTTTTAAAATACTACCTACTTACTCAATTATTTGTACCGTTGCTGTATTCCCTCCGTAGTATAGGGAGGTTTTGTGTGATCTGTACATTGAAGATTCAGTATTAGGTTCTCTTTTCCTACCTGTATGCGAAGGCTGGCTCCCATAAATGGATTTGCATTTTGAAAATCATTCCTGTGCCAAACGAAATGGATGCTGCGTATGACGATAGGTATACCATGCATCAGATTACGAGATCCATCATCCGCCGATAAATTTCTTTTTGCAACATCAGTAATTAAATCGGAATCTCACACAGCAATTAAGGCAACTGCCGTTTCTCCGGCTTTTTCACATTTATTTACCTCTTTGATTGCATCCGATAGCGTAAAGTACCACTAAATAACAGCAAGTGATACAGTTACTTGCTGTACCCATTAATAAGGGCGAGTGAGAAGCAAAAAAAAACTGTCGACGACCAAACACAAAGTATATGTATGTACATATATATTCCATGACGCAAACTTGATGGCACTTAGGAAATAATGATGACGCGAGAGCTGTTCTTCAGCCTGCTTTACAACTCGCATTTGTAGTTTGTACTCCTTCATGTGCCAAACGGAATGGATATCGAGTACGACGAGAAATGGGCTTTGCTTGCACTTAAGAAATAATTAATGACTTTTTTAGCCCAGAGCTGCTTAACGATTAACGACTGAAATATATTCAGTGACAAAGTGCACAAATACATTATTGCATTATCACGTTGTACAAAATATTCTAGTGATGCCAGATAAATTTCCATAGTGGCATGGCAAAATATCAAAAATGCCACATGGATTTCATGGTGTAATTATACAGGTGACTGCGTAAGGATTTGTTATACAAAAATACGGCAACCATAGCTGTGTAAAGAACCGAAGAATGTCAAAAGCACAAAAATAATTGTACCAAAACCAAAACAAAACGAAGTTTTTGACATTCGTTAGCTACAAAGAACATAGAGCAAAAAATTATCAGCTGAAGTAACGCTGCCACCTGTTTAAATACACCTTGATGGATTTATTGGTTTTCTTTTTGACGAATAGGCAAACAATAGATGGCATTAATTTCATGGTTAAAAGTGCTGCCAAGCGTGACATACTACTTTCCACCCACCTTACTTCCTGTCATAGCTAAATAAGAGCGGCAAGCGTTGCGTTAGCAACAGGGTACGTATTTTCAGTACAATCAAATATTTTCACATTTAAATGTACTGAAAATGTGTACCCTGCTGCTAACGCAACGCTTGCCGCTCTTATTTAGGTATGAGGGTTATTGCTTTGTGATAATTTAACACCCACCGACGATTTCCTCCATACAAGAGTGCCCTCTTGGCTAGTAGGCAGTAAACTATGGGTAGTAGTAGTCAGAGTGCCGCAATGCTTTGCAGTTTTTTGTTAAAAATTAAAATTAAATAATTTAGCTAGCTTGTCGTATTGAAATGTAACTGGTTGCCGACCTTTAACAGGATGGTCGTGGTTCACAGACGTCAGGTTTCACTCGGGCAAGTCTTGAGTTTTAGGAAAAGATAATGGTGGGGTACAAACTTAACCTTACCAGTCGTTTGTTTTGCATGTTCAAAAGAATTTATAAAAAGCTGATCAGGTAAACTTGATGTGTGTGAAGCAGGACATACGCGCTTTGAATACGTGCCACATCATTTAAAAACAATCTAGAACGAATGAAATCCTTAATTAAACTCTTCAACAAGTATTTAAATTTTACCTGATCTACTTGTTGAACCGTACTCACAGCCAATATCCACTCCCCTACTTCTTCATGTAAATGGGTTTAATTTTCCAAATTTCGTTCCAGAACTTTTCTGGTACTGGCCAAGGTCGGTTCATAACAGGTTACATTAACAGTCCAGTTGGTTATCAGGTTTCCGAAGACTAATTGAACAGCTTTAGAATTACCAACCAAAGCAAGTACTTATGATGGTGTTATTGAAAAAGTGTAGGGCAGTACTTATGATGGCGTTATTTAAAAAGTGTAGGGCTCTGCAACTTTTTGCTTCAAAATAATTCCAGTGCGCCTGTGGGGCTTAATAGTTTCTGATTGGAGTAATAAGTTGATCTCTTCCAAAACCGTTGAGGACCTGTATATTTACAATAACACTGTTTAGACCTTTGCAAATATTATCCTTTTAGTTGAGAGTAATTGGCTAAAAATTCGACCGCTTTAGGGCTTTTGTCTGCCTCACAAAACGTATTCTGTGGTCTACCTCTTCAAAGAGTGAATAATGTTTTTCGTGTTGAAATTTTGTTGTAGAACTGGCGGTAATACTTGATTAATTGTGCCATGGTCTTCTTGTTGTAATTTGTGTATCTCATAATCAACACCAAATATTTTGTTACAACAAGAAGCGTATATTTATTGCTTGAGATACTTGAAAATAAATAATACAATAAATAAATTTTATTATTATTTGACTTAAACTTTTATACTCACCACGTTTGAGGAGAAAAATACAACTATGCGATGTGTAGTAGGCGAGCGAGTGTTCTCGTTGTAATTAATTTGGTATCATAATCAACGTAAATGAAACTCATGCCGATTTTCGAAATTAATATGCCGAAAATGCCGATGACTTTTCAAAAAAGTGCAATTTTTCAGTAAAATCTTCTGGCAGCCCTGATCATAATCAACGTAAACAACGCCAAATATTTGGTTTCACCAAAACGAGTACATTTTATTGCTTTTCATATCTGGAAATAAATAAATTTGATAATTTCGAACGAGCGTTTATTTATAGTTTATATGTTTTTTATATTATAATATTACTAATTTTGTCAAGTGAGTATTCAACTTTGTTGTTGTTGTGACTGGATAGAATGGACGCAATGCGTATTGCAATGTAAAAATAGCATCAAAAGAGACATTGATTTTGTTTAAAATAGCGCAAATAAAGTAAATTTTGTAATAAACTCTATAAGCAAAACATAAACGTAATAACTGCACACACTAAAAAGAAGCTGAGTAAAGCCGAAATAAAAAGAAATGTGAAAAAACAATTTCATAAAAACTAACCTCACTTTCTGTGCAATTAACAAACAGTATACCGAAAAGAAAACGTCAAAAAAGCGCGTATTAAACATACAAAAGCAAAAAATCTCAGCTAATCTGAAGAATATTGTGACACAAAGCCATCATTAGCAAGTATTTACGATAAAAAAATAAATTAAAAACCTTCTGTCTAAAGCGCGGAGTCTGTAGGAGAACGAAAGCTGCAAAAATATATTTAAGTTGACCAGTTTTATTGAAAATTGCAAAGATTTCACCCAAAAGAAAACAGAGTTTTCAGCACATTAGAATGGAAGTAGACGATGCAATAGTAGTGACACAGTCTGTTGAAGAAAAGACTGTACTTGATGGTGGCGCTGGTGACGGTGGCATTGACGGTGGCGATCAGCCCGCTCAAAGTTCTGCATCGTCGAAACAGAAACGAGCTAAACTTAAACATGATAAAGAGGAACCACCTGGTTTGCTAGATATACAAAATAATGATTCTGTATTAACAGCTACACCATTTAAATTGGAAGTGTCTGGATCCGAAGATGAAGGAGGGGAGGGGCCAGATAATATCACCAAAGTTGCTACTAGACGCAAACTATTATCGACACCTTTTGAGGACGAAGTAGCTAAGGATGGTTTAGAACAGTTGGAGGAAGTGGCAATTAAAAGAAAACGGTATGAAGTAAGAAGGTCAGGATCTGAAGAATGTTTATTGGGGTTTGATGAACTAAGTGGAGAAGCAGAATTGGTAAAAGCTGAGGTTTTAGAAGAGCCAAGTTCACCATCCGATGAAAATCTACACAAAACTGATGAACAAACTATTGATAATACAGAGGAACCGATTAACAGTGTTGAACCCGTTATGGATGCTCAGGAAGACCCAATTCTTTCTTCTAAAAAGGTGGGTATATCTTATCTTCTACATACATTAAAAAAATAAATAAAATAAATTGTTTCAGGTGACACCAACAAAAAAAATATTGCCCATTTTGCAATCTACAAGGTCGTCCTCGAGATCACCTAAAACACCGCCTTTGGAAGTGTCTCCAGTTGCAAAAAGCGCTCAGAAGTCTTCGCCTAAACCTCATATAGTAGCTGATGGCGAAGACACCAATGGTGTGGCAAGTTCTCCATCAAAGACAGCTTCGCCGGGGCCAACAAAGAAACCTCTGTCACCACAAGATGATTTTTACAAAAAACCATTTGAATATGGATGGAAACGTGAACTAGTTTGGCGGGCTAATCCAGAACAAAGTAAGGATAAAGCAGATGTATACTTCATATCGCCAGGTGGAAAGAAACTACGTGGAAAAAACGAAATTATGCCTCTATTGGATGGTGGCCTGACAATAGATCATTTCTGTTTTACACGTGAACCATTAGGTGTGGGTCCTGAATCAGAGACAGTACGTAGTGCTAAACCATCTTCACGTTCTTCAGTAACTGCAGCTACTCTGGCTGCTGCCTCTACTCCGCCTAATATGGGAAAGCGAATTTCAAAACCGAAAGGACCGAAAGGTGCAAGCCCTCCACCACAAGGCTGGACACCTAGCAAAGCTCTGAAAGTCAATAATGCAGCTCTATTAAGTAGCACAGGTTCAGTTAGTAGGTCAAATGCAGCGTATCATTCAGTACCAAATACGCCGCCCAGTAGTCGTAAACAAGACAATGTACACGCACATGCTGCTCATTCCGTAAAGATTTCAAAAAGTAAAAAGTAAGAATAATATTGACCAAACACGTACATATGTACATATATATACAATTTTTACTTTGTTTAGTTATACAAAATACGTACATAAATATATGTATGCAAAGTATTTGCCATTTTATGTTTTGTAATGTAGCTCGCTCTCACTCAAATTTGAATTGTAAATTTTGTTTGCCACATATTATTTTTTGTTTATAGATCAGCAGCTGTTAAAACAGAAAGTCGGCTGGAGGTAAAGAAAACTCCAATAGCTTTTGGATCAAATGAACCCTGTACCGTCAGCTGTCCAAAAGCTCAAGGGCAAGTACCACAGTTACAGTGTGCAAAATGCGTATGCCTATATCATCACGAATGTGTCGGCCTACAACAAAACAATTCGGAATTTCGCACCGCAAGCAATAGTAGGGGGAAGGAATATATATGCGAGGTGCTTAACAAAGATTTTGTCACCTTTAAATTTTTACATAATTTTTTATTCTATTTTTAAGGCTTGTTTACCTAAATCAATGCCAAAATCTTCGCCAGTTTCTAACTTGTTATTACCAGTAGTAAAGAAAACAGCAAATTTTGTCGGCAACAAGCGAACTGAAAATAAATTTCCTCAAACAATTGCTGTTGTTAAAGGCAAAAAATATGTTATGGTGGCTAAACCGTTAGCACTGCCCAACGAGTGAGTTTTGTAAAGTATTGTGCAAAATCACACGGAATTTTTGAGAGCGAGCATAAATTAAGAATAGATTTAAGATGAAGAAAATATAAGCATTTTACTAATGACGTTTCCCTTTAATTATTTTTTTCAGACATGTCAATGATATTGAAAATGATTTGAAGCAGATAAATGAGAGCATACGCAAGAATCGAAAACAATCAAATAGTTCTCAGGATGGTTCGTTGCATGCTTCAAATGTAAATAACTCCACAGTGGCCGATAATTCAAATAAATTATTTGCTACAAATTTCTTTGCTAATGTTTCGTACGCATATGATTCATTGTTGTGTATTTTAAAATATCTTAAGATACATGTAAGTGTGAAAAAAAGAGAAACTAATCTCAGGTTTTGCATATTTTTTTATTTGTTCTCATTGCATTGTTTAAGGAACGTCCACGTGCGGCAGCTGTGTGCAAACTTTGGAATTTGGCTGCCAAGGATACATCTCTTTGGCAAACAGTTCGTATGAAAAACTCGAAGGTGTGCAGTTGGTCTGGCTTTGCAGGCGCATTGCGTCGTGGTGAAACCAAGCACTTGGATTTGCGTAAAATGCTACTGCCTAGTGGTCGCAGTGAAGACATGTGGAATGATTTTTGTGCCAATATAGGTACTGTTTGCTCTCTGGAAAGCATAGACCTCTGCCGATGCTCAGCAAAAGTTGTCGAAAGCTTGTTCCAGAGCAATCGCACTTTAAAAGTAATAAACGCTTTGGCCATAAATGATGACACCATTAATCTCGAACACATTGCACTGTTGCAATCTTTAGAAGAAATGCGTTTGCGTACTTGTGAAGCCGGCATTTTGTCGGGAGACCTTTCGGGCATGTCTGCACTTTCGAAACTAACGCAACTTTCGCTGACGTCTATTAAGGGACTGGGCGCCAAGAATCTGGAAGTGTTGGGAGAGCTCACCACCTTGAAATCACTTGAGTTGGGTGAATGCGGTGACTTCGATTCAACATTTGCAGAAGCTGTACTACCCAAATTAATAAATTTACAAAGATTGCGCCTCGAGAACAGTCAAGTAACAAATGTTTGCACTTTGGAAATTCTCGATGCAGTAGCTAGATTGGTGCAACTGAACCAACTGGAATTGGTTAATTTTGATATAAAACCTGGTTTCGATGAAAAATTGAATTTATGTATGAACATAAGTAAATTGCTCATCATTCCTACTTATATTTCTCAATCGGCCACCACCAATCAAATCGTCCTTAGTGCTGTTCAACAAGTGTCTGAGAGTCTAAAGGTATTCACCTGGTGTGTGACCGTTGAACTGCTACGAGTTACGGCCCTCTACGTCGATCAGTGTGAAGAATCCGCGAAAAAAGAAAAGCATCATTTTGACGAATGTATTCCGGTCTTAAAACCAGTACCAGGTGCAAATACAGGCGAAGAAGATCAAGAGGAAACGAAGAAGCCCAAATCGCCTGTCACCACTGAAGATGGCTCTGCTGCAACCGAAGTTCCGCAAATTGAAATTTTGCCGCTGGACAAAGTGGAATCTATATTAGCTGAAAATTTGCCTCAAACGAAGTTCACCATTGTTAAGGTTCCCTATCATGCGACTTGCAAGCAACAATTAGTTGAGTCAAATTAGTCGATTTTCGTGGCAACAAACAGCCTTTATTTTATTTTTCTATTAACATTTAAAATACACATAGATATGTATGTATATGTTTAATTAAAATACATACACTTAAAGTGTGTATTCAAAATATACGTTATTTAATTGATACATTTTCGTTGAAGAAGAGCAAGAAAGCAAGACAGACACCTTTAAAAGGGTTTAAACTAAATTTTGGCGTAATAATGACTGAAATTAACATGTTAACTTAAAATTGTAATTATAGCGCATCGTATATTACATACATATTTCAATATTAATGTAGCTCTAAGAATTATTCTTAAAATTACCATTGAAAAAGTCACGATAAAAAATAACATCGGGAAATATGCAGAAGCAACATCTTAAAAAATATTACTGTTGAAATAGAAATTTAAATAATAAACACAACTAATTTTTATAGTAAAGGAATTATTACTACAATATAGAATTTATTTCTCAACTCAATTTTTTTTTAATAATTTCCATGTGAATTGTTTTTCGTTTATTTTAAAATTTAAAATAAAATTGCCCTTTTATTCTTTCTTTCGAAAACTTTAAAATATAAATATTTTAAATTTAAGAATATTACAAATATCTGAATAAATAAATGAAGTAATTCAATTTCTAAACCCTTTAAAAATCTATATGTATATACATATGTATAAAAATTAATCAAATTTTTTTGGCACGGCATCATGCGTGAAAGGCTGGAGCAATATCTATCCCCCATTACTTTTTTGTTTTGTTTGTTATTGTCTAGAGAAGAATATGAAAGAAAAAATTAAGAAAGTTGCGCGGAACAGGGTAAAATGGGAAAAATTTCTGCTGTCGGTATTTAAAGTCTACTCATTTTCTTGCTGGATGCGAGCGAGGTCGCGAGAAACTTCTAGTATTTTATAAATTTATTTTTGTTCAGAGGAAAATAAAAAAACGTATTTGTCAGAAGTGGGATTCGAACCCACGCCTACAGAGTAGACTGCGACCTGAACGCAGCGCCTTAGACCACTCGGCCATCCTGACATGTAGTGGCTCTGTGACAATTGTTTGTTTTATATCCACGCTGCACTTACTCATTTCCTAATTACCTACAATCAAGCCGACACACAAAATAAGAGCACCTTTCAAAAAGGTTTGAATCGAACATACAATTACATATTTTGAAAAAGTGGTTCAGCACAGGGATGGTAAAGTTGGTACAATTGTACTTTTTTTAATACTATTCAAACTCGGAAAGTACAATAGTACATTTAAGGAACCTCCCCAGTTTCATGCCGCATTTATTTTCAAACGATTGCATATGTTAATTTTAACTTTTGAACAATTAAACTAATGCATACATATACTTCTCACTTGAAAACAGCTTTGTGAAAGCAAAACGCAGCGAGAAAATAAAAAATCTCAGCCAAAAATTTCAAAAATGGTAATCGGGTTTGGAATTAAGCATTTTTGGTGGAAGCTGTTCCTTACTGGATTACCAACTTAATGATTTTAACAAGGCGTGAGACTAAAATAATCGATTCTTGAGCAGTACTTACTTTTTAGGGTTTCGTACACCAAAGGTGAAAAGAAACCCTATTGTTTTCGCTACGTTGTCCGTCTGTCCGTCATAGGGTATTTTCTCGAGAACCGTAAGAGCTACGCACCTGAAATTTGGACAGAATGTGTAGACCCTTGGCCGCTACAACAACAAATACATAAGAGTTGGAAATTAAAGGGTGTGCCAAAACGAGCAACGAAAAATGTTAAAATCCTATGTAATATACATACATACAATTGTATGTATATGCACTTGAAATTTGTAAAGTTAGTGTATTTTTATATAGACTACAACAATTAACACTAAAATTTAAAAAAATTTTATTAGAGGGTGTACCATCAGTTAATGTAATTTTGACTATGTAATTTTAATAACTTGCCAAACTGAAAAAAAATCGCCAAAATAAAAAAATTCGCCAAAACGAAAAAAAGCACCAAATTAAAAAAAAATTCTAAATCGGAAATAAATCGCGAAAAACCGGAAAAATCGCCAAAATAAAAAAATCGCCAAAATGAAAAAATCGCCAAAATGAAAAAAAATCGCCAAAATGAAAAAAATCGCCAAAATTAAACAAATTGCCAAAAAGAGAAAAAAGCGAAAAAAAATTATTTCAGCTGAAAAAACGTAAAAAAACACTTTAAAAAATGCTCAAAGCCCAACGTACGGAACCCTTCGTGCGCGAGTCAAAGCCGCACTTTACTGAATTTATTTTATTTGGCAATTTATTCACGTAATCTATTTAATCTAAAAAAATTATTCTCCTCATTTAGCAACTTGTAGATATTTTTTTTTAAATTTTAGGTAATGTTATTTGTAAGCGAGTAATGAAATTTGGTATTCAGAAAAGTAAGTCATTATATGGCAGGCAAGTAGTTCTGATGGTAATGTGTAATTTTTTGCTCGTCTATATCCAAATCTGTTTTCTTCTAAATTCGGATGCTAGAGCACATGCTATTACTCGTAATTTGAATATTTTAAATTTCAACTTAAACAGGTGTAACCATTGGCTTTAATATCCCAACTTACAAGCAAATTTGTGAAAACTATTCGGTAGCCAGAATAAAGTCAATTATTTTAATAAAAACAAATAAAAGTATGTAATTTAAACTAAAAAAATTTACGTACAATTGAGGTCAATCAAAAAGTAAAATTTTTGAAAGTTGTTGGTAGAATTTTAAAATACTCAATGCTTTTATGTATGATATCGCTCCTTTATTTCAACGTAGTCATATCTCAAAAAATGAATTTTTCGAGTTAATGATGTAGAATTAATCCTCATATCGTTATTTATATTGTTTAAAAAATTCATACAAATATGTATGTATCTTGTTTACTCAGCTCTTGAGAGAAAAAAATTTTCTTTTTCCATTAAGTTGAAAGTTTAAACTCGTTTTCTGGCGAACTAGTTTTTTGAGTTATGACTACGTTGCAACAAAGGAGCGATATTTATGTATTAAGCCTGTAGTACACGGCATGTAAAAACCCAAATGCACAATGCGACTCTGACGTAATTTTGACGTCACCATGAAGCTGCATTGGCTACATGTCGTGTACTAGCAACACATGTAACTGAAGAAATTCACATCATTATACATGTGCTGCCTCTGGAAATGTGTCAGACTCTGCTAAATTTGTCATATTTAGTTTTTGGAACAAAAATACTATCAATATTTTACGACATGTAGCAACTACTACTAAGGGGTAAGTTAAGGTATTAAAAAAATAAAATAAGTAAGTTAAAATAAATTAATTAATAATTGTACGTATGTATGTAAACATCGGGTCTCTCTTAATTCTTATTTGTTTTTATTCTGTTCCTATTTTGTACATTCCACATCGAAATTGCTGATTTTGAATATACTATTCTCTTTTTCTTTTCCTTACGATTCAGTTTTTTGTTCTAATATCTCTTCCGATATCTATGTAACTGAATGCGGACACATAATCGAAATGCAGGATAATCTACCTTATCGTCGTTGGCGTATTTCAAATACGACTACGACTGTTTGGTAATAGATTAAAGAAAAACTGTTGCAGTCTTCTTTAATCTATTACCAAACAGTCGTAGTCGTATTTGAAATACGCCAACCACGATAAGGCAGAATATTGTGTATTTATAATCAGAGCAGTTATGTAAAAAATTCCGCAGGAAATTTCTCCCAGGGAACAATTCCAACTAATAGCAAATGATAGGAAAAACAAAAAATTCTAATTGGAAAAGGGAGAAATTTCCTGAATTTTTTACATAATTGCCCTGAATATCTGCTATTTTTATTGCCAAGTAAAACACCACACTCGATATTAAATAAGATTTAAATTTTTTATGAAGTTTGAAGTTTATTCGCAGTAAAATTGATTTTTTTTTGGGAAATTTAATATGGTGTTTTGTATTAAATAGTTTTCTGGGTTATTATAGCTCGGATATGTTTGATTCCAAACTAAAAATTTGGTTCGAACAAAATGTTGTGACGCCCAGCAAATGCTGTTAAATAAAATTTTCTTCAATAAAGTTTGCGTTTTTGTTGGAAGCAGTCGCATTTGATTATTTGGTAACGGATTGAAGTAAATGAATGTGTTTGGTGCAAAGTTAACAAAATAAATATTAAACCACACAAACATGCACACACAATAAATAAAAAAGATATGAAGCTAAAAAAAATTATTTAAGGAAAATAAATTTTTTTATATATGCAAAAATTCATTGCATCGAAAAGTTTGTTTAAAGGATAAAGTTTTAAGAAGAAAAATAAAAACAAAAAGACGCCATCCTGTTTTAATTCAATAATAATTTTAACTTGGATTATTAAAGTAACCAAATATTTCAAGGGTAAATTCCAGTTTACACGAAACAAACCACTTCTCTACAACAATATGAAACAAACTGCTGTTAGTGAGGTGAGTTGCAATTTTGTTGATACATTTTAACGAATGAAAGTAAAGCAAGACTTAAAATAAATTTAACTTAAATTTGGCGATATTGTTGTGTAAGAGTATGTAATTTTTTTATTTCAATTCCTGTATTTTTAACACTTGTGGTGCTTCTTTCTCTTTTGATTCTTTTTTTTTTCTCTTTTCGGCAGTTTTATAATTCCGTTAGAATATTCTGCACCTGTTGTTATTTATATTATATACATATTTGCAATTATTGAAGCTGAGCTGCTGCAATTGCACAAATATATGAATAAAAAGAGTTACCATTTGTAATTTGAAAAAGATGAACTATAAAAAAAATTGAATGGAAGTACTTTTTTAAATACAATTTTGAGCTTTTTTTTAGGAATAATACAAAACGAATATTGCTGGTTTAAGAAATTTTTGATTATAAAAAGTTGTAACTAACATACACGACAAACCGGTTGACAAAACGATTGGGTGAAATTTTTACTCAAAATTTTTATTCCTCAGTCACTACTTTAATTTCGCGGAAATGGAACAAAAACAGACCGGTTCAGAGGGTTTTTTACACAAAGTATTGAAATTTGTCTATCAGGGCAATTATGAATAAAACTCCCAGGGAAATTTTTCCCAGGGAACAATTCCAAGTAATGGCAAGTGATAGGGAAAACAAAAAATTCTAATTGGAAAAGGGAGAAATTTCCCTGGGAGTTTTATTCATAATTGCCCTGTATATCAATTAAAAGTGTCAAAATCACAAGCCCTGTGAGTTAAATTTTTAGCCGGCTAACGGTAACCCGGTGTAGTGCATGCATAGAAATGTATTTGTACATGTACATACCTACAAAATATGTTTATGCAATCGACATCTTTCATGGTGCTGTGGTGTATTTGTTCCTATTTTTTAATTTGGAGCAGTTGTTTTTGTATATCAAGAAGCTTTGAAACGATGTAAAGATTGACCCCCGTATGCAAAAACGATTGTTAAACTTAAAGTTGGTTTAAAAAGCGAATTTTGTATGGCAAAACCGGGTTTAAAGCATGCTTTAACTTTAACAATCGTTTTTGACCCGGAGTTTATTTAATTTATTTTCAGTTCTCTCTTAGAGTTGTTTTTCCTTTGCACCTCATTCACTGTTTTACATACAATAGTTTTTCTTTTTTTTGTAAGACTTATTCCATACCTGCACACATTTCCGGTAACTTTGGTAATTATTTGTTAAGTTTTAATTTAGGGTTATTCGTGGCTTATATTAATGCATTCCATACCAGTTTATGCATTGACCCTTTGCTTTGTGTATATTGTTTTGACACTACTACTATTCCACCAACCCGCAGTTAGTGTAGTGTTGTTCATCGTTGGTACGAGTATGTTTGCTATATAAACATACATATCGATGGTCACAAGTAGAAAGGCCCTAACTCGTATTTTCACGAAATTTTTTTTTCAGTGATTCCAATAGATTTCACACAAAAAATTATTGCAATAGTGTAAAAAAATATCGCTTTTACAAGCTGTTTTATAAAGCAGTTATACAAACAATTGTACAGTTTATTATTATGTTTTTACCTTCTCCTGTAAAGCTAGAGTTATTTCAGTTAGGGCCTTTCTACTGGTGACCAACGATATGTAACTTATGTTTACGCTGGCTGAGGCAACATAGTGTTGCGGCCCGTTCCATTGAATAATTTTCAAATATTTGCTCTTATTTTATTCATATTTTTATATGTATTTGGCCTCTACATTACTAAAATACATGAATATCTCTATCTAATAAGAGAATGGCTGATAAAATTATCTTTGCTCATTCGAATAATATGTATATTTTTGTGAAAAATACTATAAAAAATAAATCAAATAAGTGTGATTGGTTTGAACATGAATATATGTATGTATTTTCGCAAGTTCGATCTCCTGATCGACTCGGGTTTTAAGACCCGGGTTTTTCACAATACGCTTGTCGCTTTTTTCAAAATGTTGATTTTTCTAATGTCGAATAGTCCGATTTTTTTTTTACAATTTAAAAACCGGCTGAGTCAAATACTTTTCGATTTGTATATTTTGAAATAAAATTAGTTTTTACTATGTTAAAACTTAGACCAACGTGTTCTGTTGATTTTCCTAAATATTTTGCTTTTTCAGTGTAAAAGTTCTAAACGTTTTTGAGCATGCAAACACTTACTGAAACATGAAATTAAAGCGAAATTATTTTATGAGGTGGTAGCAGAGGCGAATTAAATTGGCTTTATGGTGTGCAATGGATGTCAAAATCCATTTGCAAAAAGTGCTTTTTAGTTTTGTGGACATTTTGCTTCATATTTTATATACAAGTAGATATCCACTTAGTCCATACATTTATATGTACATATATATGTATATATATGTATATATATATATACATATATATATATATATATATATATGTACCGGTTGAACGGGTTTTCCTGGATTGTACAAACCGAAACCAGGTTTTTCATAATTTCAAATATTCGAACTATTTGAAAACCGGTTTCTGGAAAAAGTCGAATAATCGATCACCCTAGTATGTATATACATATGTGCACACAAACAGTAGTATGTATATATATGTACATACATACATACATACTGTACCTATTTCTTTCGAATAGAGATCAAGCATTTTTATTTTAAAATACATACAGGTGTTTTTAAAAATTTTTTTCGGTTTTCGTTTTTTCTTTTTTCTTTTAAAGAACGCACAAAATAGGTTGAGCTCATATTTAAATTATTATGGAACGTCAAGTACTTAAATACAAACACATATACAACTACATACATACATATGTATGTACATATGTACATGCAATTTTATAGTACAGAGTTAATTGTGAAAAAAGGTAAAAACACTTTTCTAGCACGAACTTTAGATGATTTATGTACAATTTACATTGTAAATAGTTAATGTTATACGTATGTATGTAAGAATGATGGGTACGCTGTAAAAAGTCTTCTCTGATGCATTCGTACGAATATAAACAAGAACAAGTTAAATAACGAATTGTTTGCTTAAATTTCATGCGTTATTTGTAGAAAAAAGCCTCAAGTCTTCTAAACACGTTTTGTTAGAAACAAGAATTTTTATCTAATAACTTTTATTATACATATGTATGTATATTTCGTTTTGTTTTCATTTATGCTTTTGTAGATTGCTTCGACAGCTAAAAAAAAAAATTATGTTATTAAAACTTTATTTTCACTTTGAAAAAAAAAGAAAATAATGATCCAGTTTTTCCCAACAAATACAATAAAATTCAACATAAGCAATTCAAGATTTCATCAATATTACGAGTAAATCCCCTTCTAAACAGATTTTAACGACATTGCAATACTAAACGTTAGCCAAGAAATTGTTAAGCACAAAATTTACTTCTTGACATGCAAATGAAAAATTTTAAAATTAAAAAGAAAAAAAAAATACAGTAAAAGTTTTAATGATTCCAGAATTCGATTTGATTTACTGTTACAACGGTAAAGCTTGAAAACCTTTGAATAAATTAAAATGTTTTTCTTTTTGTTCAACTTATGAATTGTTTATTGTATTATATAATTTCTTTATAACTATTGCAGCTTAAGCTCTTTTCTGTATTGTGTTTATGGACACCTAGTTACTCGTATATAAATCAAATTTAATAGTGCGCACTGTGTTATTTTTTACTTCCGGTTTTCTATGGGGTTTATAATTTTTATAATTTATTTTCCGATCATCTCCAATGATTTTCTTTGTCGAATTTCTCATTTTTCACTTTTCTTTACAACAGGTTGGTCAACTACATATTACTCTTTCAATTTGTCCATTATTTTGGTTACTTTTTAGTAGTTTCATTATTTTGTTTTTATTTACAGACATATAAAGGTATTTAAACATTTGGATTTGTTAACTTTTAACCTTTTTACTATCAACTAAAAGTTTCATATTCATTACATTTTGGACACAACCATGCGCCTGACCACATCAGATTTTTTTACGTTAATTTTTTTTTTCTGATTGTCCAAAGTTTAAATTCTTTATATTCTCTGTCCCCATTCATATTTTTTAATATCCACTTCAGAGCAGAGATAAAAAAATTTTGTTTTTTTCAGTTGTAAAGATATAAAAAAAAGAAAAAGTTTTCTTTATTATTTCCAGTAGTTTCTGTGTAATTTGATTTGGTCATTCCAAAAACTCACACTCTTTTTAATTCCCAAGCAACACAAATTATTAAACAAACAATTAACGAATAAATACATAAATAAAGAAAAAGAAATTTAAATTGCTGCACAAGAGATACTTTTCATTTAAGTGCAAGTTCTTAGGCATATTATTTTTTTTAATAATTCTGAAAGCAAAAAGAAAACTGAAAATTATTTTATTTAACAGTTTATTTATTTATTATTTTATTTAATCGCACAGCAAAATGTATAATAATTATTTGTTCAATTATCGGTGTTGTTTGATCTAGTATGTAAATTCAATTAAATATTTAATTGATTCAATAATTTTCGTATTAAGAAAATATTATAAATTTTTTTTAATGATTTTTCAATAAAATGCTATTAAAACGTTAATTAGTTCAATGATTTGGTGAATTTGGATATTTCGTGGAAATTTTTGTTTAAGCTTTGTAGCTTGTTATGTTTAATAATTCTAAATTATAACGAATTACATACATACATATTTTTTTTTTGTTATTTAAATAATTTGCTGTTGGTAGGCAAGTAAGTCCTCGTCCAGACTTGCAATTTTTGTTGCAGCAATTCTTAAGCTTATTGGTGAGTGGGGTGAGAAGATTGGCTAGGGGTACACAGTTTCATGTGCTCGGCAATTCTCTTTTGTTTTGAAATTCGCAGTTGGTAATTTAAAATTTGTAGGTTTATTTGACGTTTAATTTTATTTTAGTTGTTCATTTGTATGAAAAATACAAAATGTAACAAAAAGTAAAAATATGTAATTGTTAATTTTTAGGCAAATTCGTTGCGAAATAGGTATAATTTTTTAATACTTAATTGCAAAACTAGAATTTCCTAATGTGGACACTTATGCAATTTCAAAGCAGAATTTTAAAAACTTGCAGCAACTAAAACTGCAAGTCTGGACGAGGACTAAGTAGTAAAAATAAAATCGGATTCAAACTCAAATTCTTATGGTCTGTTTCACAATGACGAAACAAAACTTTCGACTGAAAATTTATATTGAAAACAACAATAAAATATGAAAATTTGTTTTTGTTTTCAATATAAATTTTCAGTCGAAAGTTTGGTTTCGTTATTGTGAAACAGGCCATTAATTATATATTCGGAGTTTTTGTATAAAATTGTTATTATTTAAGTCTAATTGATTTACTTATTTAATACAATTACTATTTTATTCTAGATGAAATTTCAATTGTTGTTAATTTAATGTTTAATTCAATCATTCATTTTGAAAATTTGAAATTAATTGGAAGGAAAAATAGTTCTTATCATGATCTTAATAAAAAAAGGAATAAATTAAATTTTTACTTTCAGGTGTTGCATCAGGTCAGATGAGCCGCACTGTTGTCATTCATTCAAATCAGAAATCACGCTTTTTGACATTTATTAATAATTTATTTGTATGTACATAGTATGTACATATGTATATTGAGATTGTGTTTGTGCAATGTTGAGAGCAAGCATCTTCTTCAACAAGATCTTTCCTTAAAAATTTCACCGGATTTTCGTTCATGACTTTGTAAATGTTTGTTTTTATTTTATTTTTTATTTTCCGCTGCTTAAGAGAAGAAAAAAAAAACAACACAACAAGTTGTGAATGACGGACGGGGGCCAAGCCAATCCAGCGGTGAGTGAGCACATGTTTGTCTTTTAAAGCCGCAAATACATAAGTGTGTATTCCAAACAGTTTAAACAATTGTCTAGTTTGGCTAGTGCCACTTAAAGAACCGGTTCAAGCAACGTCTTTAGATGTGAGAAATAATCGGTGGCAAAAGATAATAGGCGCAGCTCTACTAGCCGCAGTTGTGTTCAGCTGGCAGTTATATTATGCAGTCATACTTATAAAATTTTTATTTATGCAAAAAATAAAAACAGTCTATAAATTTCCCTTTCAATTACAAGGAGTAACAAATTTTACTTTTTAATAAACACAAACAAGATAAACTGCATTTAAGCTGACACAGACTTTTTTTGTTTGTTTTTGAAATTTCACGAAAACGTAATTTCGTAACAGGAAATCTTCTGTTTGAAAGTCATCAAAATTAATCAACACTATTAAAAACCTTCAAGCATTTTAATTTAACGGTCTTCTTTGTTAATTAAATAAACAAAACTACATAACTTCATAATTTTGTTAAAGCTTTTAAACGAACGAATGGATGGATAAAACACACAACACACAACACACATTATCAGACAACTGTTAAAGTCTTTTAGAAATATGATTAAGGTCATTTGCATAAAAGATTTATGAAAGAAAATAGGCAACGAAAATATCTTAAAATGCATTATTTTTTCGTTTGTTTTGTGACTCTTCTGCTGAGTTCAAGATATTTAACGGTTTAATTAAATATTTAATTTTAAACTGGCAATAAATCTAGAACATCTGTTTTTGTTTTATTTGTGATAAAATTTCTTTTGTTACATTTTGATGGGCCATTGAGTTTTATTGTTTCTGAAAACGTTTTAACACAAAACTTCAAAATATCTAATGTAAAATAGCAAAAAAAAAAGTAATAATGAATGAATATTAAATATAATCTGAGTTAATAATTTTTAGAGCACAACCACTTTGATTGATCTACATACATACATATGTATATTTAAATTAAAATACATACATACATACTCTTATGTACATATGTATGTATGTATCCACATTTAGCGTATACAATATTCGTTATTTTCTTGCTTTCCGTTCAAATTATGCATAAAACATTTCTTTTTCTTCTTCTTCAGTCGTTGATGGCAAAACGTTGTTGTACATATAAAAAATACAGAATGTAACCATAATCGCTATTGTTTTAATGTTGTAGTTTTAGAAAGTATAAACAAATTTTCTTTCTCAGAGATACGGACAAATATGCATAGACAATCCATTCCAAATGGTTAAAAAAAAAGTCAGTTTTAAGATAAATCTAAAACACTATCGGACTTTATTCAATGTTAAGTTTTTTTTTGCAACCATTTTTGTTTTCTTAAATCAAGCTCAAGCACAGTGTAAAATGAATTCAGTTTTTTAAGCCGGTGGCTAAAAATATAAGCATATTGATGTACATACATATATGTATGTATATGAGTGTGTATACAATTTTAAATAATTTAATTTAAATTTAAACAAAATTACTTATAAGTATACAACTTTAAAGAAATGGGAGACTCTATTTCTCATAAAATAAAGTATACATATTATAGTGCATACAAGGCCTTGCTGAAGCGAGAAGAATTTCAAAAGTACCCAGTTACAAGCTTGGAAGCTATTTTTAAGGAACTAAATTTTTGTTTAACTACTACTTACTGATATTTATGTACATGCAAATAATGTTTTGCGCTTAAATTCGTATAAAAAGAAACGAGCTTGGAAAATGGGTGAGTTTTTACCCTTTTTGCCAAAGGAAAATATCAGTATAGTATACCAAAAAGGAAATTTTCCTGACCATTTTTAGACCTGATTAAAATTTTCACTACTTTCGGATCACCAATTCTTCATTTTCATGACCTTTCGGTAACGTCTTTTTTTAACTGAGTAAATAACGATAGGTTGCACCTGCGTTGAAAAATTTTATAACTTTATGTTTTTTTTTAAATTCATATATGGGTAATTCCATTCTGGCGTTACATGCCATTTGCACGACAAAAGGTTGAAAAAAAAGTTTTAAAATTGTGTTTGAAAAATTTTTTTCTTACATTTGAGAAGTGATTAAATAGGTCTATATTCAGTGAAAAAATTATAACAATCACACCTAAGGATTTCAAGATATTCGCAAAATATGACCTGGCGTTACGTTACAAAAAACAGAAGTGGGGTTTGACTTGACTAACAAAATTGCTTAACTCTGCGAATTGGCCAAGTATTTTTATACAAAACTTTTTTGTTAGGACTTGGACTGATATACACTTATTTTCCAAGCTTCTAGATTAAAAAATCTTTTTCCCCAAGAAAACAAATCTGTTGGTGAACTTTAAATTTGTCCGTCATGGTGGACTTTTTTTGGAAGTGCCCATATATAATCTTGATTTCTGACCTCCCAAATCTCCTGTTTGTGAAACGTAACATGTTTGTGCTTTTCATAAAAGACAATTATGCAAACACGTGCTCTTATATACATATATTCGAACTCGAGTTTATGTATATTTAAAGTCAATTAAAAAAAACCTTTCACAATATTAGCAATATATTAACCCTTATTCCAGTTGTCGATCGACATCACTTTAACACAATACCAAAAATTTGGGGCTTGTTTACTCGCTCTCGATAGCAATTTTGTGCTACTGACAATCTATTTCCGTTCCCTAAGGTCTAGAAAATAGCATAAACCTGCTAACAAGGGTCAGTTGTTTTCTACAATGGGTACACAAGCCCCATTTTTTTGTGTTGTGTTAAAGTGACGTCGATGTCGACAACTGGAATAAGTGTGATTGTTTAACGCGCTACTAAGTAATGAGTGGTACTTACATACCATGTCTAACTGGTAGTGAACAAAAAAATTGTTTTACTTATATGTATCATACTTAAAATCATATTTAAAACAAAATTTTTGTTTGAACCCCCGACTAAAATAACAAAAATTTTTAAAAACCCCCGGATATGTCTAGAAAAGATGTGATCTCTTCTAATCGATTGGACCGTTTTTCTTAAAACATAGCTAAGAATCTTCTCGATCAAGCCACCTTTCAAACAGAAAAAACTAAATCAAAATCGATCCAGCCGTTTGGTCTGTACGTAGACTCGTACAGACACACACAAACACAGCCTAGATATATTCAGGGGTTTTTAAAATTTTTAATTTTTGTTATTCCAGATTTGGCTTGTGCATTTTTTAAAAGCATTGCAGAAATACTTTTAAAAAATATATTATATTTGTATGCGTATTAAATAACTAATCAGTAAAAGGTGGAATTAACTTCTTCTCATGTGATTGTTTCTGCCGCTTGTAGTTTGAATATATCTCTTGGATTTTTAAACACATTTTTCTGTAAATTTTTTTTACAGTCCAAGTATAAATTTTTGAAAGCGAATTGATACGAAAATATGCTTTGAAAATTAACTTTTTAAACATCAATTGCCTTGTTCATTAAAAATGATTTTGGTTTATAAAAGCTTTATAATATAAATTTTGTATGGAAATTTTGGTTTTGTAAATCAAAAATGTTATTTATGAATAAGGCCTCAGGTCATTATATGCATTTATATTTATAAATATGTCTGACATTGAAGCAAGTAATTTATTAGTTTACGTTTCAACACGAGTTCATATATACATATACATACATCCATGTATACATATACATATGTATATGTATATGTATATCTTCTTTTTTTTATTAAGCACAAAGTGTGTTTGTGAAGGGCCATGACAATTGCATTCAAAATTTTATTATGCATTTATTTATTTATTTTTTTGTGAATACAACGTATTTTTAAACTAATAAAAGCAAAACTAATACATATTCATAAAAAGGAGTCATTGCTTTGAAAAATCATAAAAAAAAAATTAAAATTTCTCTCATCTCATCAAAAATACAAGGTTTAATTAAATTCAATCGAAATCTTTGTTTGATAACAAATAAAAGTTTTTTACATCACATCTGTTGCTTTTATTTTCATATTTGTTTTACATACATACATACATATGCATACATACATACATACATATATACATATTATTATTACTTTCCACTTGTTTTCAAAATTTAACTCTCTACGTACAGTGTTAAAAATATTGAAAAAAGAAGAACGCAAACATCAACGTTGCTTTTGTAAATAGTCGTAGACTGAAAAATGCATATAAGCATTTGCATCAAAAAAGTCCTTGCAAATAAGGAAAATTTGGAAAAAATACGAATGAAGCAACAATAAAATAAATATCTATCTAATACTATGTTTAGACGGTACGTGCTTCGCTCTCTATTCATGCTTCACGCCCCAATCATGACCGAATCCACTTGCTTCGCCATACAAAATTATGGGAGCGAATCAAGTAGATTCAATATGAATCTACTTGCGAAGCACGTAAAATTGGTATCTTCTCTAACTTTTATCGCAGTTAATCGCCACTTTATCTGAACTAGCTATCAAAACAAAATAGGTATATGTGTATGTGTGTGCTTGTAAACAAATGAAAACAAGCCAAAAAAACATAGATGTGAGTTTAATATAAATAAATTTAATTAAGTTATGAATAATATAAAAAGGAAAAATAAGAAGAAAATATAGAGATGCCTTCAAAAACAAGATTTTGAATGAATCGAATTTATGTAAGTATGTATGCATGTATACACGTGCGTATGATACGTATGAATGTGTGAATATACATAAAAAAAATGCCACGCGAACAGTGATGCCAACTTTTTCAGAGCAAAAATCACTGTGTGTTCATAAAAAAGCACTAAATGAAATAAGTACTCGTATCTATGTACATATGTTACATAAATATATTTTTATTTATTTTTTTATATTTATCTATTTATTTGCAATACAGAGAAAGCCCACATGGCTAATTATATATGTATTGAATGAGTAGAAATTAAAAATTTAAGTTAACTACAATTTTAAATTTACTACATTTCATAGGTTTTTGTAATAATTTCAATTATATCGAGCCATATTTCGATTTTGCGTATAAGTAGAACATGAGTAGGAAACTAATTGAAGTTCATTTCGCAAGACACTGCAAGTATGGTGTATTAAAAAAAAACAATTAGATTTTAGGTGTTTCATCTGAATTAATTTTTACATGAACATAGTTCAGTATGTTACATTCTGTAGCTCGTTTCTGTATTTCTCGCATCGTAAAATTTCCCGCATGAAACAAGGGAATCGTGGAAACAGTGTAAATTGAAACACATAATGGCTTTTCTCACATAAGTGTTTCTGTATCGTTACTTTGCGAGAACTATCTGTCATTTAAACAAATTTCCAGCAATTATTGGAACGATGTGAGAAAAAGTGTTTCTGTAACAATATTTTGTGAATAGTTTCTCGCAATTCTCGGATTTTAAACTGTACAAAAACATGTGAATTTTTGTATTTGTGTGTGAAAATATGAAAAATAAACTAGTTGAAAAGATATGCAACGAATTGTTGAACTAAAATTATTATTAACGATTCGATATGATTATATTTATTTAGAATTTTTTTTGGAATTTTCTATAATAGAGACAGTTGCTAGAAAAAAACTTATTTCAAGCATTTTACATTCACTTTATATTCATGTTCATTATTCAACTTTATTTTTCTTGAAAATTATTATTTTTGTTATTGAAATAATATTTTTGTGACTTTTGTTTTCATTTGACACTCGATTACTGGAAATATTCCAGTAAAAACAGATTCAGTGTTGTCTGTTTTCACATTCAAATACAGAAACACTTTTTTTCACAAATCGAGAAACGATGGAATTTTGTGTTTCACACTTCATGTGAGAAATTTTACGATGCGAGAATTACAGAAACGAGTTACTGAACAACATAAGCCTTTTCCTTTTAGACCGTATTTTATATGAATGAAACAATTTGATTTATAAAATCATTATTGTATTTTTAACTTACTTTTAAAAAAGTTATAAGCGCTAAAAGTTATTTCTACTTCAACATTTGAACATGGTTATGTTAATAGTCTTAGAGAAAATATTGGCAGTATTAGGAATGGATTATGATTATTTGAATTTCTATAATTATAAACTTCAATCCAAAATTAATCAGTTCTGAGCAAATTTGTCCATTTATGTATCCTTAAATTTCTGATACTTCGTTCTATTTCTTCAATTTCACCATCCCAGCAAAAATTACCGCTTCCCAGAAGAATTTTTGTAAGCCAGCTAGAAGCAATGCATTCAGTTTCCAAAAAGCCATTAATTTTTTGCTTTACTAATTCGTTTCACAGAAGTAACAATGTATAGTTTTTGTGTACTCAGATGTAACTTTATTGGTTTAAATTTTTTTTACTTTTGTCCACTTTCTTAGAGAGCCTTAGGTTAGTACTTTTCAGAAGCATTTTTGAAAGCTTTCTATCAAGAAAGCAATAAATTGCTTCCCTCAGTGGTTAGTAATTAGATTATTGTTGTAATTAAGCTATTTTATAACTGTAATTTCTAGCAATATATTCTTTTTTCTCACTATGAATGATAAAGTTTTTCTTCCTTCGTATTTCACCCAGCTGAATTAACATTCTGCAAAGGAAACTTTGCTTTGGGGTGAAAGCAGATAGTTTTTGAAAAGTGAAAATTTCTTATTTGGTGTTTCTTATAAACCACCACACTTTCACAAATTAATATTTAGTAGATATGTAAAACACACTAAAATCAAAGGTGAAAAGCACCAATTTAGTGCCTTTTTTAAGCAACAATTTCAAAAATTCCGCAGTGTTATAAATTAAAAAACTTTAAATCTAGTACGAAAAGCACTAAATTGGCACGCTGCACACGAAGCACGAATGCATAGTCTAAACAGCAAGATTCATAAACATGATTCAGAGAGCGAAGCAGGTGATTCAACTCGTCGTCTAAACATAGCATAAGGCTGAGTTTTTATCTGGCATTTCTTGTGTGTCATGTGCCAAAAAAAAAAGCGTAACCACTAATTACTAATGAAAAACTGTTTGATTGAAACTATTTCTAATCATGTTGGATTTTATAAAATTGTATATTAGTTATATATGAAACTGTTTAACTTAATAAATATGTACATGTAGTTTTTCATTAGTAATTAGTGGTTATGCTTTTTTTACGCATGTGTGGCACATGGCACACAGATATAAACCCGGCCTAACAGTAGCCAAACTCTCATTTGTTTTTCCTCAAACAATAACCAACAGAAATTACAACAATATAAAAAAAATTAGTTTTCTTTATAATAAAAAAAAGCCCACACATGAAACTGTTACTTGATTTAATAAAAATTACATTCATTTAAGTCCACACTAAAGCACAGTGGCGCAATGTATTTCGCCTTGGTAAATATACTTGCAGATTTAAGACCTGTTCAAATAAGACAAAAGAATAGGTTTGTTCCACAATTTAAATTGAAAAGAATAATTTAATGTAAATTTTCGAACGAACTAACATACATACATACATACATACATACATATGTACATACATTTGTACATAAGTATTAAAAATTGTTTTGATTCTGCTCCAATGTTTAATAATGTAGGAAAAGCCAAACGATTTGCGAGTGGGAAGAAAATTAATTGAGAGTTATGTACTATTAATAATTTGTTTAGTTTTTCTTTTCTAATATTGAACAGATATGTAGATGTTGACTTTTTGTATACTTTTTTCTTTTGTGAAAAATATAAAATAAAAATGAAAACATTTGTAATTAAAGGTATTGTTTGCTAAATTTTCTTTGTTCACAAATATTTCGAACCGCTTTTTTCTCTAATCACAAAACAATATTTTCATTTGATATTTGCTAACAAATTTCACTTTCTTTCTCTTTGATTTGCTTTAAAGACACAACGTTTATAAAGAAATAACCGTTTTTATTTATAATTAAAATATACTACATAATTAAAATATGTACATATGTATATTTTTTGTATCAATAGAAAATTGATTTGTGTATGTAGATACATACATACATACATACATACATACATATGTAAATATCTATGTATTAAAAAAAAAGATTTTTTTAAAGAATCATTAAAATTGTAACAGTAAAAAGTTCACTGAACTTTTTTTTTTTTTTAACCAGTAGCGTGTTACAAACAAAATATTTTATAAATTTTTTATCGCACTCTACACGTGTAAATAGTATATTCATTACAAAATTTTGTTCGCTATAGTAAGGCCTAATTAAAAAAAATCATATCCATCAATGCACAAAAAAGAGACTGAATATCATTAGCAATAACAATTGCGTATTAAAGATAAGATTGATTATTGAGTTCTTATTTCAACTATGATATTACGTTGGGCTTCCTTCCGATTTGTTTAAATGAAAGTCTAACATAATAGCTCTAGTTGTTCTAAGATAAATAGGTAAAGATTACCTGATGATCTACGTACAATGATCTACATAACGAGCCTTACTTTATCGTAAGCGACAAAAGATAAATTTTTTTTAAATATTCAAGTTTATTTTTGTACGTAAATTGTCGCTTACGATAAAATTGTACAGCCTGTATCTTAAAAGTTATCAATAATTTTGCCATTTTGATAATTCTAAACCATGAGTAGGCCCATAAAATTTTAATTTCAATAAAAAAGTAAATTTTCGATAACATGTCGCTTACGATACAATCGAAAAAAAGGCTCGATATGTAAGTTAACCCCTGAATAATCAATTTCAATGTATTTTTATTTTATATATTTTTTTTTTTAATTTTACTTTTTGACGCCCATATAAATAATGGAACTGTTTTATATGTATATTCCCTGCAAAAATAACACAGTTAATGCGTACGCAACATTCATCTTTGCAGATTTCGAAAATGCAAGTCTATAGGAAAGGGGAATAAGTCCTGAAATATTCAAATGCTTACTTTTAAGTCAAATTCATAATCATGATCCTTGTTCACTCTGCTTCTATCACTAGTATCTCAGCAAAGAAACATATACGCAAAAATGGCAGGGCATACACACAATCCGAAAATACAAAATCTTATAGTTGAAGCTAATGCAACTTTTGAAATAAGAAATGGCAAAACTGAAGACATTATAGACATAAAAAATGGTGGATGCAGCATTACAAGCAACTTAAACGACCTGTGAGTTCCTATGGCAAAACAATAACCGAGGGCGAAAAAAAAACTTTTGCTATAATCGAAGTGTCACATTTGATTCCACAGGTCTTCAGTCCATAGATCGTTCAATGAGTTACAAATTTCATCAGAAATTAACTGTCGATCAAAAGAAAATTCCAGATTTGAAAAATACATTCCCACAGAGCACCAAAGTTTCTACCCAGAAATTTTTGTTTGGCCAAAAATATCATCGCACAGCCAATATCAAGAAAATCTGGAGTACTAACTATAAAGCTGGATTCACCCATTGTTTCGGAACAAAATTTTTGTCCGGACAAAATTTTTTTTATATGTAGTTTGACGTTTCTCTTTTTGAGAGAGAGAGAAGAAGAGAACAAATTTTGTTCGGAACATTTTCTACTTGAATTGGTTTAATTTTAATTTTTGTCCGGACAAAATCGAACTGAGCTGCCAACTTTTTTAATTTTTCAGCCAAAGTTGAACTGAGCTGCCACATCATGTTATATGAATAATAAAAGCACAGAGTTTACTTGTATTTATTACAATAGAAGTAAAGAAAAATTAAGAAAAACATATCCAAATGTATGGAGTTGAACGAAACCATTGTAGTAAACAATTAAAAAGATGTGTATGACACAGCAAATTGTAATCATTTGCCGCTGTGCTGCCACTTGCAAAATTAATACGCATCGTTTACACACGTTTTTTCATATGGTAGCTTTGATTTTCCTGACAAAATGTTCGAAAGGGATGAATCGTCTTGCAAAAAACTCTCAGTAAAAAAAAATTTCTCCAAACAAAACTTTTGTTCCGAAACAATGGGTGAATTCACCTTAAATGGCATAAGTCCAAAAATTTTAATTTAAAATGATATCTGTTAATAACTGCTTTTTTAATGAAACATTTTTAATAAGAAATTTCAATATTTTATTTTTATTTAATGCGTCTCAAAATGAATACAAATAAATTTTTTAAATTCGTATCGATACGAAAATTAGACAAGCTTTTTTATTTATGCTCTAATTCTTGTCTATGGACGAAAAAAGAAGCAGTTTTGATTCTTTAAAACAATTATTATTATTGTCTATGCTTTATGTCCAACACATATTTTTTCATATATTTTTCAAACTATTTAATTGAATTTTTATGTTTTAAAAACATGGCAATAATATTTATATTTTTCATTATCAAAGACAACAACCATTTTTGAAGAAAACAATTTAGAGAATTCAAAGACAAGAACTCAGAACATCCTAAATCTTCTTACTGAATTAGGGCATTAGTTATGTTAGCTTCACATAATTAAAAAAAATATTTTGGGTCATACTGAAAAAAGTCAATTTTATGGACTCGTGCCGTTTTCGCAATGACTCGTTCAATAGTAACAAATTTTTCTTTTCATTTGAACAAAGAAAATGCTCATTTCATTTTGATAAATGCTGCTATAAATTAGATTCTTTTTCGATATTTCATTTGTTGTTGAAAAAAAAAGGTTGCAAAATATTAATATTTATGGGGCTTTTAATTTGAATTGAATGTTAAAGAGAAAAATATATACATATGTATGTACATATGTATTGCTTGCAATATCTTATCGATTCCATTTCTTCGAGATAAAAGCGCTAACAAATTAGTTATTGTTGATTTTTGTTTTATTGTTTTAACGACAGCAAAATGAATAAAAAAATGTTAATTTTTATTATGCTTTATGAACCCACGTAAACCAACAAGCAAAAACAATTAAAACGCAAATATCGAATGTATTGAAAAAATCATATTTTCCAACAAAAATTAATACAACCCTTCAAAATACTCGTAAAACTATGACAAATGCCAATTTTATCTTAACTCACACACATCAGTCATGATTCCGAAAAACATCAACTGCATAAATTAATTTGAAACGTTTAGAGATCATTTTCAAAAATAATGAAATATTAGAATGCTAATGGTAACACATTTTCACCATTAATGACAAACTAAAAAAAAATAAAAAAATAAATGAACAAATTCTTATCAATGGGTAACAAAACATACTCAAAAAAAAACCAACTTGTTTGTTAACTTTAAAATAATTTAATTGAAATTCTGGGTAAGTCGTAAGAAAAGTATTTTTTCGAATTTTGATAAAACATTAACAAGTAAATTTTAAACCAACAATTAATTTCTAATTACAATCTTGTTATTTTTACTTTATCTAAAAAAAAAAACTGCATAAACATTTACGATTACATATGTACATATGTACATACATATTTCAATGAAAACATTCCGTTTTATGTTAAATTAAAACTATGTATGTGTGAACATAGGTATGTATGTAAACTGTCCATATTTATTGTTCAGTTCTGCTTATTATTTCTCCGTTCGCATAAAAAGAAACTGAAATAAAGATACGGTTACATCATGTTTCAATATCGTGAATGGAAAATTATTTTAAAGTAAAAGGTGTGTGTGTGTGTGCATTCAAAATACGGTCATTGAAACTGTTGTTTTAATTCGAGCTGCGCCATCATTTGTAGCGTTTATAACATTTACGGTTAACTTTTTAAAATTAGTACCCTTAACGGTTTCTGTAAATATTTGTTATGCTAAAGCGCTACATGGAAATTGTTGGATTTTTCGATTTGAAACTGAAGTTGGTCATTACATACATATGTATGTACATATGTACATATGTACATATGTTTGTATGTATAAAATGAAGTTTTCTGAGATTAATATGTATCTTGAGGTTGCTCTATTATTCGGAAGTGATTACACACACAAATATATTATATGTATTTTAATGTTTTTATTTCAACAGTAAATAAATATTTACTTTAATGTGTAAAAGATGTACACACAAATTGCAAATAATATTTTCTGAAAGATATTATTTGCGGGTACATATTTTTTTATTCATATTTTTCTTTTTCAGTTAATTTTTTTTATAATTATTACAGTTTTTGTTGTAGCCTATACATCTTGTTTTCTTCTTCTCTTTATTGTAGAAAAATAATTAACACTTTTTATAACTCTCTGTTTATATGTATGTGCTAATAGACATAATTGTTTATAATAAATCTTTTCCCCAATTAAATTTCATAAACATAAATACACGCAGAGAAAAAAAGGTTGCTTTAGAAGTAGTCGCTGTGAATTTTTTTTTAGGTAAATAGGTACAAACTATTGGTTTCTTTACATGCTTCATATGCATACAAAATAACTTAGGCCCAATTCATACGAGGATTTAAAAATCTTGTTTTATTTTAAATTCTCTTTAAAAGTTGCTTCCAAAAACATTGTACATTCATACGATGATTTTTTCCATGTTTCTAGGTTTGATTTTTTTTGCCTTCAAAAATGCTATCAGTGTTGCTAGTATATTTTAAAAAATCCATTTTCCCTACATGTTAAAAAAATGTTCCCATACGAAAATCTACAAATTTCATTAATTTTAATTTAAAAAAAGATTAATTAAAAACATTTAAGTCCTCATTTTGACATACATATGTAGTTCTTGTGTATTAAAATATTTAAAGTGACTACTTCTGCGTTCGAAATTAATGCATACTTCTCTACAGATTTTCAGAAATTATCTTATATATAATACAAATTTAACATAAAGCTGCATTTGAGATTTCTCCATTAATGGAGTTTATTAAGATTTAAGATAGATATGTAGATGTAAGTGTAATTTCTTTAATTATTAAATCATTGTTTAATTGATGCCCATATTATTATGTTTCCTGAGGTACCTGCCATTTAATAAAAGTCTGTGTAATTTCGAGCAAAAACAAATTTTGAAACGGTTTATGAGCAAAAATATATTTTAATTATAGTTCTTTTTTTTTATTTATATATAAAAAATGCAATCTGAGTATAAAAAATACCTACGTTTTGTCAAAGTATTATTGATACTTATAAATAAAGAAACGTTTTGGCAAAAAAAAAAAAAATATTTGTCCGATATTCCCTATACTCCTATATTAGCGACAAAATAACCTACAGGTAACACTGTTTTCTATTATAAAAAGCTGTTGTCGCATTGAATGAAAAAATAAAATAAAGCAACATACCAAAAATTAAAATATGTGTAAAGAAAATTTGAAAAACAACTCGGAAAACGGAAAATGTGATTTTTTTCTACCCCCCTTTGCTTTTCTATACCGTTCGCCTACAAACTAAAAAAATCGTGTTTTAAAAAATCATTGAAAAATCAATGTGTGAATTAGGTGTTAAGGTACGTAAAATTTAGAAATCAAAAGTTTTTGTTACATTTTTTTTTGTACTAATACATTCATACTTTTTAAAACTTTATACGAACTTGCTGAAAATTTTCTATCCACTTTAAATTTACGGGCAAGAAAACAGCTGATTACTGTTTTTATGAACAAGTTTTTCTTTTTCTTATGTGGCGATGTCATATTGATATGCATTTTTTTATTAAATTCCTTTTAACTAGCGTGCAGCGTACGTAAATATCGCACATATTTTCATATCATGAAATACGATATATAAATAGAAAAATGCATTCTGATGCTCTTTTTGTTCCATAAAATGTGTTTTTATGCAATTTTAGCTTTCTTCATTTTGATAACCTAACTTTTTTTTATTTATAATAAACAGCTGTTGTTTGAAAAGCCTTCCATAATACTGGGAAATTTTGTAGTGCTGCCGTACTTTCAACGTAATTTAATGAAGCTACATTTAAGTGCAAGTTAAATTTAAGTGGCAATGAGATAAATGACATGTAATTATTGGGCCTAAGTCATGACATTTCATTTAACTATAGTTTATTATTTTCGGTGTATTTTTAATTATTGACAATTAAAAAAAGTAGAATAAACTTACAAAGCGGTTCGTTTAAAATTTGTACTCAGTATATTTTGAATTTTAGCGCCTCCAGCGAACAAAATAAAAAGTTTAAAGAATTCGTAAGTCCACAAAGATGTGTGGTTATCTAAAAAAGAGGTGCGTTGAGAAAACAATTCCTGCCTTGAAAATTGTGTGGTTTAAAAATAAAGAGATTAAAAAAAAGAACCGCCGACAATTCATTTGTAATGATCGATTTAAACTTTATTTTCTTACCGCCTTAATAATTTTTATAAATAAAGCTGTTACATATTAGTTTTCGCATTAAGTGTATATTTCTTTATTTCTGAAATTAAAATCACGCATTATGCCTTTCCATCAATTGAAAGTTGATGAGTCCAAAATTTAAACAAACCGCTTCTTAGTCATATTCAGTAGTAATTATTTTAATAAAATATTTCCTTTAATTTATGCTCTATTATGTCATATAGTCGTATCTAACAATTTACCACATCATGCAAATTCGTTGTCAGCTTCTACATTAATAAATAGAAAAAGCAAGCAATGCTCAATTTAAAATACATGCATCTTCTTAAAAGCATTTTTAATATTAAATTTGCTTTACATGTGTATATGTATATTTAAATCAAGTTAAGCCATTGAAAATGATTTTCAGAAGTTAAGTTTTTTTAAATATTTAAATCTAATTAAATTTGCTCGTTTATACTCCTGTTCAGATTAAGTGTAGTATACATATAAGAAATTATTATTTATTTAATAGCCTGCCCACGATGTGAACAGAAAACGTTCAACCCATTAACTTTCATCCTTAGAGCTCACTAGTTGGAGCTCCTAAGGAGTCTCTTTCGATATTATTTTCATATTAATTTTTAATCTGAAGCTTCTGACTTTTCGGTCGTAGAAAAATAGACAAAATAAAATTACTTATATGCTACATGGCAATCCTGCCAAGTTAGAAGGACATTATGAGAATAATAAAATTTATGCTTGCGAGAATTCTTTCTCCTGACGAGGTGACGAGGAAAAGTACCGCCTGGTAAAATCATAATGAACCAGAGACCAAAAAATATTTTATTTCGCAATCTCTATTCAATATTCCACAATTCCTTGGCAATTAGTTCAAGATATGTAGTATGTATGTAAGTATATTCTATATACATACATATGTATGTACGTTCCTTCTAATTAAAACAAAAGATTGTTTAATTTGTTTCTACTGCTACGAGTACCTTTTGACTAATTCAAGAAAAATTCCTTTATCAGAATTTATGAATATTTCGACTTAATTTTACCATAAAAAAGTGAATCTATTTAAAACAAAAATTAAGTAAATTTATTAACAATTTATTTATTTTTAATCATCAATATTTAGAGTCTTATTTAACTTTTTGTTAATTATAGTTTTTTTTATCGTATTTCCCCATGTGGGTTTTTTGCATTTCCAAGAATTATTATCTTTACAGACACGTATTGCTTTTCTAACAAAAAACAAAAAAAAAATAATAAATGTTTTCTTAAGTATCTTTTGAGTTAATTTTTTTTAGAAATCTTCTAGGTAAACAATAAAAATGAAAAGAAATGTATAATGGAATAATGTTGATATAATACAGGGTATTCCAATAAGACGTTTAATTTTACACAGTTGTCATGACTCCATCTGCAACTACTTGACAGATGTCAAGTAAAAACTACGCCATTAATGAAAATGGAACGATTCACTACAATAAAACTTAAAAAAAAAAATTAAACCGACTTCAAAAATAAGCACTAAAAAGCTACAAATAATATAGATCTAGTTAAATAAAAGATTTTTATATATGTTACCTACAGTGCCGTTTGAAGTTGATGCCAGCAACGTTGGTAACTAAGCACATACATATGTACATAAAAATTACTTGCAGTTTTTTACCGGTCATGTTCCTATGTGCTTAGTACCAGTATTACTGGCACCAACTTCAAACGGCGCTGTAGGTAACATATATAAAAATCTTTTATTTAACTAGATCTATATTATTTGTAGCTTTTTAGTGCTTATTTTTGAAGTCGGTTTAATTTTTTTTTTAAGTTTTATTTGTAGCTTTTTAGTGCTTATTTAGAAATATGGTCCAGTTTTGTAAAAATCAATTAAGTAAAAACACGTGAAATATAGTAATAAATTTAATGGGGCGTGGCTACGCCTACTTTTTTAAAACAAGATTGTGTATTTTTAAGAGTTTAAGGTGTGTGCCAAGTTTTGTACAGATCGATAAGTAAAATCACGTGAAATTAAGTATTAAATTTTATAGGGCGTGGCTACGCCCCTTTTTTTAAAACAAGATTGTGTATTTTTAAGAGTTCAAGGTTTGTGCCAAGTTTCGTCAATATTATTTAAATACAAGCACATGAAATATTATACTAAAATTTAATAGGCGTGCCCCGCCCACTTTTTTGAAGGCAATTTTGTGCCTTTATTAAAGTTTAGGGTGTGTGCCAAGTTTCGTCAATATTGGTGAAATACAAGCACATGAAATATTATACTAAAATTTAATAGGCGTGCCCCGCCCACTTTTTTGAACGCAATTTTGTGCATTGATTATAGCTTAGGGTGTGTGCCAAGTTTCGTAAAAATCGGTGAAATAGAACCCTGTGAAATATAATATAAAATTTTAATGGGCGCAACCTCGCCCATTTTTTTAAAAGAAAATTGTGTCTATTTTAGAGTTTAAGGTGTGTGCTAAGTTTCGTAAAAATCGGTTAAGTAGAAACACGTGTAATGTTATAATACATTTTAATGGGCGTAGCCCCGCCCATTTTTTCAACTTAAAAATTTTCTAATTACAAGAACCAAAGATGTTTGCTAGGTTTCGCACCAATCAAATAAGTAGAAGATCATTAAATCAAATTTAAAAAATTGTGGGCGTGACTCCGCCCACTTTTTTCAAATGGGACCAATGGGACGCTATACCCTATCAGACAACAAAAAAATTTTTACAATCGGTCTAAAATGCACCGAGTTATGGACCTACACACCTACAAAAAAAAAAAAAATAGAGACGAATTGTTAACCTCCTTCTTTTTTTGAAGTCGGTTAAAAATGGCGAAACTTGCACGGCCACAGTTCGCAAAACTAAAAATTTTCACTTTCACTTATTAATAGCATACAATCTTCTTTATATATAAAAATTCTACATTATTGGAAGAGCCTTTATTAAAAAATACTTTGCGTTAAATGTGTTCATTGAAGACGATAAGGTAAAATATTTATACGAGTTCATTTTTGTAGCATATGAAGTAAGTATGTATATGAAGTGTTTTAGATTTTTTCAAGAATTTTTTGGGTTGAAGTCTATTCATGAGTTGCCTTAACAGCAACAAAAAACACAATTTCTTTCATACTAATTCATTAAAATGAACTACGAATATTACATGTAAATGTTTTATGTATGTATAAAAAAAATAGATAAATTAAATTCGATTCGATTAGAATGGCACAGCTCAAAAAGGAATTGTATATATCAGTTAGATTGAATTTTTTTTCAATAAATATTTTTTTCTTTAATTTTTAATTTTTGCCGGTATAAAATATCAGACATTAAATAAAGAAAAAATTTCTGTGAGAACTCAATCGGTGATTGCCCTTAATATTTTGTTTGAAAAAGTAACAAACTGCAAACATAATCAGCAAAGTACGAGTAACCAAACAAGAGTTTGTTTGTAAATATATTTTCTGGTCGGTTTTGCTTTTGTAGGCATGTCGCTATTTCTATTACCTTAAGATTTTTGTTTAAGCCACGGTTGGTTTGGTTGGACTACGTTAATGTTGACAATGATCATCAACATAATGATGGTAATATTCTTGATGGAGAACGATGCTTTTGTACAAAATGAAAAATACAAATTAAAGTTGTAGTCGTTAATCGAGATACAAAAGAAGTGTCATCTGTAAACAAAAAATCTAGTTGCGTGTTACATGTACATATTTGTAATTGAATCTTAGCAATTCTTGGTACAACCAGCAAGACAAAATATACAGCTCGAATTCTTAAGCAACTTAAAAGGCAGATATAGTTTGTTGACCCTTTTACCACAACAACAAAAACAACAACAAAAACGGCTAAAGAGCCGGAAGAGTAAAACAAAAAAAAAAAAAGATTTGCTGGTGAGAACCCAATCTATTTAGATAAAAAAAAGGAGGCAGTCAGTCAGCTTAATATTCACACATTTGTCTAAATCTAAATGTGTACGCGTCATGATAACAAAATCTTATTTGAAATAAACATATACGAGTATATATGTATATGTATATGTATATGTGTAAGTATGTATGTACGAGCATATTTCTTTTTCGAACCTTTGATCAGACGTGCCATAACCAAAACCATAAAAAACAGCTGTTCGAAACAAACTTATGTGCAACACTGTATTTTATTATAGGTGACTCTCCATATTCACTACAATAGAAACCAATTGAATTTTGGTTTTGTTATGGCTATGGCACGTCTAATTTAAGCTGAACTAAACAAAGCGAGTATCATACCTGAAGATTATCTTGAGGATAAAGTTTCACGCTTCTTGTTTTTATTTTCCAAGAATGTAGAAAAAAAATTGGTCAAAATACGGAAGTCTTGGTCGATGCTGGTGCACAAGACAAGCAATTCATTGCACAATTCTTGTTAGCGGCAAACAACATCTTACAAATGAATATCTATCTGTATCTAAAAAAAATGTTGAAAACATTAATTGTTTTGAAAGGAGCGTGAATGACAATTGTAAAGCGAATGTCTTGTAAAGTTTGTACAATAACTATTAGCCGGAGCGTGAAAGGCAAATAAAAAAACGCATTTGATTTTTTGGAAAAACAACTTAATTTTGATAAAAATTTGTGTGTGGCAGATAGAAAATACAAAGGAAAGGAAATGTTATTTGTAAATTGTCATAAAAAATATATTCAAAAGGATTCTTTTGTATATATCGTAGCTTTTCTTTAAAATCAACCAGCAAAATACACACAAAATCCAAAGAAAAGCTACCATATTTTGCATTTGCACTTACGCAAGACTATTTGCAGCAAATATCGAATACCGCCAATTTTTGTTTCATCACTAAAAACATTAACATTATCAGGAAAGATATTACAAATCAATAAAAAAAATTTATCTAAAACAAATATCCACTTTGCAATAATTATACTTAGAAAAAACAATTTCAAACGATTAAACAAATATTTACCGTCTATATGATTAATTTTTTTAATAAATTTGCTTGTGAGTGTTTTTATTTGCTGCATTTAAAAGTATTAGTTTACTTTTTGCTGAGATAAGATAACAAATTTTTTTTTGTTGCTCTTTTCTGTTAATGAATTTCAGTTGAAAATAAATTAAAAAAAGAGTTAATTTTATCTTTTTGTTATACACATAAAAAAAATTAAGAACCAGGCTTATTTTAAGCAAATTAAATCGCAAATATTCAGGTTGCTACAACAACTATTTCGTTCTCTAATTGCGATTAAATTTAAAATTATATTTCTTTAGGCCAGAGCTGGCTATCTGGAATTTTTCAAATGTCGCTCAATTTAAAGAATGAAATGTAATGTCTTTTTGCAAAAAAGAAAACTCTTTTACATTTTATGGCGTAAATTTATGCTCTTGCACATTTTTTAACAATTTTTTTCAGAGTTTTGTAAGGGAATATTTTTTTTTTGCTCTTTTAGATTTCTAAAGTACCAATACAATTTATTTTTCACCACCCGTAACTTAAACAAGTATGTATTTATACAAAAAAAAAAATCAAACAATCCGACTGCGACTAACTTTGAACCATTAAATGTCCTAAACGGTCATTCGAAATGAAAAATCATAAGAGCAACCTAATGATGATTTTTATAATACCTGTCGAATGATACCCATTTTCATATAGTTCGCCGACTTTTTATTGTCTTCGTATTTACAAAATGCTGTCTGTTGGCCGCCATATTGAAGTGAAATATCATTAGTGACACTCCCGGGATTAAGACAAATCGATTGACGTAACAATCATCAAAATCGGTCCACGCGTTCGTTTTATATAGTACCGCAAAGGAACACGCATACACATACATAGATACATACATAGACTGATAAACACATTACCCTTCTTTGCGTTGCGCAGTCGGGTAAAAAAGAAATATATATATATATATATACATATATAAATTGAGATATATCTCAAGAAAACTACTCGTGTATTAGAAAAACATTTTTGGTAACTCTTTTCTTCATTAACAACCTTCGTACCTTAATGCAGGGTATTCTAGATTCAGTTATCTACTTCATTATATAACCGCTTTTACCCGTTGAACTTGTAATAAAAAAAATTCGATATTTTGCTCATTAGAAACGATTCAATGATTGTACAACATATCGCACATGTTCCTGGAAAAGCGGTCCACTAAACATTTTGCAAGTTTGCCTTTTTGCATGAAAATAATAAAAATATACCCACTGAAAAAATCTTTCGCTAAAAAAAGACAGTTGTATATAACCTCTTTGTGATAAGTTTTTTATTGATTATTATGAATGTCATTAAACTACATGTCTTAACAAAATTTTACACTTCTGCGATCAAAAATTACGCTTTTATTAACAAATAACAAGGGGACTTAACTACACGTTTGTTCAGTATTTTGTTTAGTGTTTTGTTTCTCCTGTAAAATTATATTTTTGTTAGTTACGCCTTTTTGCATTTTAGCTAACGATATATAAATATATGTATATTAAAAAAATTGCTTTTTGACTCTACAGAAAATTTTTAAATTTTGAGTTGACCCCTTTTAGAGGAACAAGTGCGTTATGCAGACCGCTTCGGGTTTTTCTGTGCATTTTCCTTCCCTCCCAAGATAATAATTAATCACTCACTTTATCAACAAAATGTTCAATATTAGTTTATTTATTTTGTACGTTTTTTCATTCTTCTAGTTCTAAGTGGTTTCTTTAAACATTTGGACACGATTAAAGCAAACGTTAGAAAAAACTGTGTTGAAGTTAATTGGAAATATCATTAAGACAACAAACAGTCAATACAAAAGCAAAAAAGATGAATAAAATTTGATTGCTTAAGAAAATATGTATAAAAAATTTATTTTACAATAAATTAAAGCGATTTTGTGCTTTTTATACGTGTTCTGTTTATCATCATCACTATGGAAGCGATTTACAAAAGAAAACTATTGCAAATACTTTTAACTTTCATGCAAATTATATTTGTGATTTACTGCCATTTACACAGATTGGTTCTTGCGATTTGGGTATATATAAAAAAAATGTTTATTTACTTATTAAAAAGAAATTTAAATTAAAGTGGAATATATTCCAGGTGTTTTCTGTAGCCACACTTTGAATATTCAATAGAGATGTTATCGTGAGCAGCTTGTCACTCACGCTCATGTATGCTCATGAAAAATTAACGCAATATTTTATGTTTTCATCATCATGAGCTCATGAATAATACAAACATTTCTGAACTTTCCGGTAGGCGTTTATAATATTTCATCTTTCGATCTAGCATATCCTTTTTCAAGTGATTGATTGAAGTGAGTGGTGCTTTTCTCTAACAGTTTTAACGCTGTTAATTAAATGAACTTTGAAGTGCAATAAAAATTTAATCTTATCAGTAAATGAGCACAAGAAATGCATTAAAATTTGCACAGTTTGCACTTTTTGTTAACCATAAATGTTTTAACGCCACTTAAAGTTTAGCAAATCTTTTCAATTACACAGTACAACACGAAATAAATACGGGGTTTTGACAATGGATTGTGGTAGAAAAAAAAAAGATATAAAGGGTGTTTTTTTTAGAGGTATAGAACTTCGAATTGAAATAAAACACAAGAAAATCGTTTTAATGTCCATCAATTTGGCTTTATTGGAAGGATAATTTTATGCCATTAATGTTTAAATATGATTTCGGGCATGTGGCCGCCGCGGCTGGCTCGAATAAAGCCAATTCTACAGGTCCAATTTTCAACCACTTTTTCGAGCATATGGGGCCGTATGTTGGCAATAACGCCACGAATGTTGGCTTCCAAGTCCCCTAACGTTTCTGGTTTGTTGGCGTAGACGAGCGACTTCACATATCCCCAAAGAAAATAATCCAATGGTGTCAAATCACACGATCTTGGTGGCCAATTGACAGGTCCATTCCGCGAAATTATGCGCTCATCGAATGTTTCCTTCAATAAATCGATTGTGACGTGCGCTGTGTGGCATGTAGCGCCGTCTTGTTGGAACCACAACTCATCCACATTCAAAATCTTCAAAATCTTCCATAAAGTTGATGGACAAAGCTCCAATTGCTGTGCACGGTGGCGAATCGATTCATTCGGGTCCTCTTCAACACTTTGCTCTACAGCGGCAATTGTTTCTTCGGTGCGCACTGTTCGACGTCTCTGCGGATGCGTATTATCACATAGAGTAAACGTAGTGCGAAAACGATCCATGGTTAACCGAATTAATTGCTCTGATGGACGATTATGTCGACCATAAAATGGACGGAGCTTGCGGTAAACTTCGCGAACTGAACCATTATTTTCGAAATAAATTTGCACGATTTGCAAGCGTTGTTTTTTTGTCAACCTGTTCATGATGAAATGGCAAACCAAACTAAATATTAATCACTTGACAGCTGACAAAATGGCCGCCAGTTAAAAAAGTGATGCCAACTTAAAGTTCTATACCTCAATAAAAAACACCCATTACATGTGTCGGCGTTTTGAAAGATCACATAGATATTAAATTTTTTTTAGAGAGGGTAGAAGGGGGTTGTATATGAAACGAAAAACATTAAATTCCCACAAGGGAATTTCTAAGAATAAAAATAAGCAATCTTGAGTTTGGCTGGTTTTTGCTGCTTGTGTAAAGTTTTCGGCTTTGGTGTGTTCTGACACATGTACGAGTAGTAAAATTTTATGGCCAAGATTTTTGTAGAACATTTCATCCCAGCCCATCATCATGTTTTTTACAAGTTGTGACAATAGAGTCAAAAATTAGCGATATGTGGGGGGGGGGGGTTACAGGGTAAATAGCTTCAACAAAAATATATAAAAAAACAGTCGATAAGCAGCTCTGGGTTGGAGAACATCTCTCGCGTAATCGTAGTTATTTCTTAAGTGCGGTCAGGCTTGTGTGTGTTTTGTGGGCCTTCGAGAGTTTTTCATCTCGCTTGCACTGGTTAACTGATCTGCCACGGATAACCGTATAATCTTGCGGTTTTTTGTGGAATTTCTTTAATAACCACGTTGCTACTTCCTATGTGAAGGCATAGGTCGTGTACAGTCAGTCGCAAAACTTTTTAAGCTACCGTTAATAACATCTTAGGCATATTGTTTCAATTACTCCGCCCACATTTGTGCAACACCGATATTCTGCACGAGCAGGCCAAATAAATAAAATTCCGATGTGACATTTTTGGTCTCCTTCATCAAAATTTGAAAAAATTTCGAAACTATTTTACAGTCTTGTCTTTTGTAAATCTTTAATGCATATCACAAAACTGGCAAGCATAATGGTATACATAATGAATATGAATGTGAATTTAAGTTCAATCAATGCAACTAACTGAGCTTTAAAAACATGAGTATGTATGTATGTATGTATGTATATTTAAAAAATTTATGAAATTTATTATACTCCAGATTGGCTTGATTTTATGTAGGTAGCATTAGTATGGTATGCGTTTTGTTATTGTGTTATCAAAAAATTTACAACAAAAATTTTGATGTGATCACAAATTGTTAAAAAAAAACGAGACAACAGTTGTTCACAATAAACTCTTTCATCTAAACTAGTTTTTCAAATTAATATGGAACTTTTTCCCAAACAACTGATGACTGGGAAAAAAATATGCATTTCATGTTTGCTGCTTGTTGTTGCTGTAATGCTAACCTCAAATATAAACCAAAATACGTGATATATGGTTCAAAACATCTTCATCTTTAATGATTTCTTTTTTTTTTGTATTTCGCCAGCAAAATAATGATTTACTAATATTTCACGTTTTATCTAAAACAATGCAGCAATAAAAAAGATTTGATTTGAACTGGAAGAAAATCAAAACAAAAAATACAGCAATAAATAAAACGATAAAATGAACAAAAAAACTACAATTTAGAACTTCGCAATGGAGTAGAGAAACATCAAGAAGAAGAAGAAGCGTGAAGTTTAATTTAAAATAAAACCTGTTCGCTTGAAATACGGAAGCATTTAGCTTTTTATAACTTTTTTTTTGTTAAGGAAAAGATATAAAATATACAAAAAGAATTTTTTTTGGGTTGCAAAATGAAACAAAATTGAAAAGTTAGAATACTTTTTAGAGCGTATTCATTCCGGCATTTCCTCATCAAAATTTATTTTTCAATAAAACTCGAATTAGGTTTTAATTGCTTGTTAAAAGTATCACATTCTTGTTATAAATCAAGTATGATCTCGGCTGACTGAGTAATTCAAAGTGCAATGGGTCCAAATTTTAAACGGACAGTCCTTCAAAGCATTAAGAAAACAACATGCAAGATATCTATAGATAATTTACATATGGATACGAAAAACGGCAACAACGACGAAAACAAAACGTGCTGGCAATTATTTTCATGTTACAAAAAACAGAGCAGTTCAACAAATTGCTTAAAAAACATTAGAAATACAAATTGATTTGAAAAAAAAACTTTATTTGGAATATGAGGCAATTGCAAGTGATATTGGCACATCAAAACACGCTACACACAATAAACAAACAAACAAGTTTACTTTTGTTTGAAGATCTAAAATTTAAACAATGTTAATATAAGAAAATTTGGAGCTCGGTGAAGGCAATAACAAAGAGTATTGGCATAAATTTTGAAAACATGAAATATATAAATACATATGTAAACATCCTTACCTTAAACTAGAAAGGCCCTAACTTATTATTTTTTAGAAATCAAGATTTTCCGATACATTAGATGGTCTTCTATCCAAATATACAAAAGAACTCGATTTCAAAAAAATAATGAGTTAAGGCCTTTTTATATTAATGTAACGATATGTATGTATGCGAATAAATCGCGGTTCTTTCTTTTTTAAAAGAGCTTTTGCAATTTTCTAGCATTTCCTTTGCTCACTACCAAATTTCAACTAGACAATCTCAATCTAAATGTTTGAAATGTTTTACAGGTTTATAAATTTTTGGGTTAATTACAATTTTATACATTCAATTACAAATCCATATTATCTACTCGTATATGTAAGTATGTATGTATTTTGAAGCTCATTTCCTAGATCTGCATATTCATGTTAAATTGCGTAATAAAAATAATGTACATATTAATAAATAATTAATATCAAATTAACATTATAATCAGTTAAGCTACATAAATCTAAGCATATATGTACATATGTACATATTACAGTAAGGGTGTTATAAAAACATACATACATGCATACATACCCTCTAGTCAGCCTAGAACCATATGTCTCTATGTCAACACTCTTTTCTCTAGCGACAACTGCACTAGTTGAAATTTCGACAACTTTCCTTTTATGCGCGAGTAGAGATACATACGTTAGAGACCACTCTAGTGTATTTCTGGTGACATTGCCAATGAACGCGTCTATAGTTGGGTTTTCTTTTTTATTATGCTTTGCAATAATGTTAAAAAAATACATACATATGTATGTATGTTTTTAAGGTCACTAAAATGTACTAGTGAGTCTTTGGTTCAAATGTCTCCACATGGTCGTAAGAAAATAGTGCTAAAATCTATTGGTAGATTTTGAATAACAACTCTATGTTACATATCAATAGGCGATTACATTGGCTGGGGTACACCTGATCAGTAGTACTATTGACAATGTCACTAGTAAATCACTACAATTTTACTATTGACATCGAGCGCGGAAATATCGATATTGTAGACTAGAACTCCTTAAATTTACTATGTAGTGAATCTTTGGTGCCAATGTCTCTATGTGGTCTCAAAAGATCTACTTAATCTGCAGTGCTACATTCAAGTAGTGGATTTTCAATGACAAGCTAATGTTAAATTTCAATAGATGATTACATTAACTGGGGTACACCTGATCAGTAGTACTACTGACAATGTCACTAGTAAATCACTACAATTTCACTATTCGCATTTCCTGCAGGGTACATACATATGTTAATACATCTGCAATATACACAGATGCAGGTACACGCACATATACACACATACTTAACCCTAGTGCGTTTAAACCGCAATAACCTCAGCTTTATTTCAATGGAGATCATTAAGTTTTTATTTTGTTTTTAAGAAGAAACAAAAAAAAACACCTTTATTTGAAGTGGATTACGTGTTGAAATTTTTAATTTAGGCGGCCCCTTACGGGTGCTTGTACTTAAATACTGCTACATACACAATAACAAAAAAAAATGTATGTATTACTTTTAACAATTTCATAATTTATTTGTTAACCTTAAAACACATCAACGCAGTCTTAACGAGGCTGATTGGGTGATTAGCCAATTGAGTATGTGATCGTTCAAATATTCATTTTAATGCAAAAATTGCTCAAATTCATTTGTATAACATAAAATATAAACAAAAACAAATATGGGATTATGTGTATGCATATGAATACATTTTTGTTTCAATCAATCTCCCCAATCCTGTGAACTAGAATAATCTCTCTAGAGCGAAACTACAATTTGGTTTCATTTATGGAGTCACGATGTCTACATGCATATGTATACTATGAACATATTATGCATGGCAATAGAAGTTCAGTTGCTTTGTCAACTTGCAAGCAAAATTAAAATTGTGAACCGAAAATTCGAATATTTATCGATATATGTATATATATTCGTTTGCAGTAACGATAACATCATTCTGCAATTTCTTTTTGACGACAATGTACAGCTGTTTTTTACTCAACATTTAATTTTATTTCACAATTGATTGTGTAAGGCGTTGGCGTTTACGCCCAAGTCGGGTTTTTTTAGTAGATTAAAGAATATAGTTTATCTGTTACTTTAATCTAATACAAAAAAAGCCATACGTGTTTACGACAACATTTAAACACCAAGAAGTGTCCCCATGTCAAAACAAGCGAAAAGTGCGAGGAAAATAAAAAAAAACTAAATGAATTTGAACTTGTAATTTTACTACTTTTTATTTCAACTGACAGCGAATATGGTTACAATGTGTTACTGGATAGCAAAGTCGTTACAGTGGCCCTAAGTCCTAGTTTACACTATGCAAGTCTTATTGCTAACCTGATTAGTTTGTTGAGAGAGAGAGAGAGAGAGAGAGAGAGAGACGAGGGGAAAATAAACATTTCTGTTCCCCTCGTAATTTTGTTATTTGTCACAAAGCTCAAAAAAGGGGGCTAAATTTAAAGTTTTTTTAATTTTACCACTTTTTCCCTTAAAAACTATGCAGCAGCTAAAAATTTGTGGTTGCCAATATGATTGCAAGTTGCCCAACTCAATTAACAGCTGTTAGTTGTCAAACGTAATAATGTTTTGGCAACTGGCAATGCAACTAAAGTTCCGTTGCCATCCATAAACAATCGGGCGATAATTTTTTCAAAATAATGAAATGAAAACTCCCCATATTTTAGAGAGGTTCGTCTGTATTTTAGCATACGAGTATGCAAATGTGCATAATAATATGACAATGCATGTAAATCATTCCAGTGTTATGAGTGCATACCAGCTGTGCTGAAAACCAACAACTACATACATACATACATATACGCCCACCCAAGTCTGCTTTATTTTATTTAAGCAGAAAAAGGGTTTTATTTTGTTGGTTCCTTTACTCGCATATGTATCACGTGCTTACAAACCAGTTCTAAAGCAGGAAACCAGCTTAAATTCTAAGATTTTAAATAAAATATGTACATGAGGGCATACTTACATATGTACATATGTATGTATACCCAGTTTAATGGATTGACATATTTTTTTTTTGCTGCCATAAAACGGCAAAATGATCACTTCAGCGGCAGCATTAAAACTCGCTTTGCTTTGCTGATTAAAAAGTATCACAAAGAAGAAATATTTTGGAGGCAGAAGAAAAACAAAAGGTATTGATTGGCTTTTTGCAGAGGCGTAGAACTTAAAAAAATTAAATAATAAATATGTATATGTACATACATACCCTGCAGAAGAATAGGTGTCAATTGTCTAAAAGCTACTCCCCCAGGGGAGTAGAAATTACTACGGGTGTGGCAAGCCCGGGGCCCCAGCTAAGGGTAATAGAGTTTTTATTGCTGGCAGACCTTTGGCTCATTACCCGTAAAACTTATGTGTTACTACCCGATCTCTGAAATAACAGAGCAAAGGATGTGCACATATTTATAAAAGGAAAACAAAGAAAGAATGTCCGTTGTTGTCAGTTAGGTGCATGATCACCTAGAACTGCCCCTGAGTTCAAAAGATAGTAGTAGTGAAGCCTTTATTAATAAAGGTGGATCTGCGAGGTCTGACCAGAGGCTACTTCTGGTGCTACGGGTGCCGGTTGCCCGACAGCAGTGCTGCTCAGAGATAAAAGCATTGCGGCTATCAAAATTACTGTGTTCAAAAGGTTTAACGCCCCCGGAAAGCGCCGGGGCAACGGCATTTGTGTCTGACCACAATATGCATGGTAATTTTGGTGGCGTCAGCTTGCTTTTGTCTCGCGAGGGTGGTTCAGCTGTGCCGGCAATGGTAGAGGAATTCTCTTGGGGACCTCGCTATTGGTGTATACACAACACCATAGCGTGGAAGCCGGAGAATTATCGTAGTGGCTGTGGTTGCTACCAAAAGATACGCTGGGAGAATAGTCTTGGCTTCCCAGGTTTAGCCAATGCTAGTGATTGGTGTGGCGCGGTTAGCCAGACACTATTCTAGGTGCTGTTGCCAATCAACAGAGCTGCTATGTTCACTTTCATAGCAGCAGAGTTTAGATAGCTCAATTACCTAAGCAAGGTAATTAAATATAGTACAGGGATAACTATATATGTATAAGGTTTGCAACCTGTGGTCCCTCAAGGCGCACTTATGTATTGCATAGGTGCGAACTGTGAGGGTTCACGGGGGCGTTGGTCTGGCGTCCCCAAACTGGACTCGGTGCTCTGGTACCCGTGGGGTAAGGCCATATTGGCAGGTACCCACGCAAAGCCTCTGCACATCTGTCTAAAAGCTACTAGTATAATTACTAGAACAGCAAGAACTAGTGCGAAAAGGGTTAAAGTAGTTGTATAAAATTACTAGTTCTGATGAGTACTAGTATATGAAGTAGTTCCAAGGCACCACATTGCAAAATAAATTTTGACTGTCTAACAGAGCACTTGCACTGTACCAAAATTGGTATTATACAATTATTAAAGTTTTAGGTTCACCTATAAATAATTATAATCAAATGATTACAATTAACCTTTTGTATTTTTGAATTTTGATAAATAATTGCGAATTTTAACTAGCAGTGGTCACTGGGTAACAAAGGAATAAAACCACCAATTTTATAGAATTTTTCTTTGCAAAAGAACTGGTGATTAACCAGTCCTAAACTAGTACCAATGGCACTAGTAATTTTCTAAACACACTTAATGCTAATTTGAGCATTAACATGTTATAGGAAAGTTTACGGTTGGGAACTAGTGGTGGTGGCTTCTGTACTAGTAAAATACCAGTTGGACACTAGTTCGATCTCCTGCAGGGTACCTACATACATGCATAAGTACTCGTATGTAAAATGTAAAACATTTACATAAAAATATCAAATACATAAAAAATATTACCAACAGAAGAAAAGTTAATTTTTTTTACACATGACAGGACTTTTCTTAAGCTCCACAACCAAAGGAGATACATATGTATATGTACATACATATTTCTTCTGAAAGAACTGGTTAAGAGATTGATTCCCTTCTTAATGATAGTAGAGATTCAAAGCTGAGGTTGTTTAAAGCAACTTGATACACAAAGGTTTTTACTCGTAGTTTTACATTACTTTGAGCAATGTATAAAGTAAGCAAAACTTTTTTGATTCTTTGAGATTGCATTTGTGTACCGTCGTAGCGCGCTAGAGTGAGTATCAACTTCTTGGCAACAAGATTTATTTGTTTTTTTTAGATGGTTTTCATTGTGTTGCCTGTTTTTCTATATTCTTCGTGCGTGAACTTTCTTATATTTTTCCAAGCTTTTATTTTGTCTTTGTTAGTGGGTTTCTTTAGCTGTAATATTTTCATTTTGCTGAATTTCTTTTTTATTTTTCGATTCTTTTTTCCTCTTCGTTTCGAAATCCATCTGTGGTAAATGAACTCTGTGCATGTTTTCTTCTGTTGTATGTTGCATGTAGTTTGTAGTTGTAGCAAATGTTGATCATTATGATCATGAGAAAGATGCTACAAATGCAATTGTTATTGTTTTGCTTTTTCTTTCACTGCTGTGGTTGTTTTGTTGTTATGAGAAAAGTTTTTTTTTATGCGCTTTTTTCTTATACATAACCACATATTTGCATTCCAGTAATGCCAATTGTATAATTTTGTTGCTATTGCTGCTGCTTTTTACACAGCTCAAAATATCAAAGTTAAGGTGCCCATACACTTGTAATATTATTGTGCAATAGCTGATATTGCACAATAAAATTGACAGTAAAACAAGATGTGGCATAAAATCAAATTTCTTTAGATTTATGTTGCACAAAAAGTAGTATTTTATCATGTGTTGACAACATTGTACAGAAATCACTCATTTCATTTGGATTTGGATTTTGAGACAAAAATACTATCAAAATTTTAAGTTAGTTCTTTTTTGCGTTCAAGCAAGCAATTTAAGACAAAATCAATTTTATAATTTGAAAACTTTTGATTTAAACATTTAAAGATAGATAGTATAGTTCAAAATTGTAAATCGGTTATACCTTAACAATAGTTGATCAAAAAGGCCTTTTAAAATATTTTCTTTAAGTTTTTCAGTGCTTGTGGATGGATGGGCCAAAAGGTTAGTTAGCACCACTGCTGGCTGCATCATACATACTGTTAGAAATAAGCACAGTTCAGATACAAAGAAAAAGCAATAAGAAAGAATAGAGCGATAAAACAGTTTTGGAAAATTTTTATAGTGTGAATGAGTTAGAAAGCAAATCACGAATTTTTCATACTGATATTAATGACATCTTAAACAGTTACTTTTTTGACCTCTAACCAACCAGTCAACTGTTTGTTGTAAAATTTAATATAACAGCAGTTGAAGAGCACTTAGGGCAATACAAACTGATAATAAAATTGAATCGAATTTAGGTATTTTATTACGTTTTATAGCGGCTTAAAAAACAGCCGATGATATACATACATTCATGAGTACATATCGCACACTAAATCATGGTTTTTTTTTATAAAACAGTTAATTCAACAAATACCAAAATGCCTGTTGTGCTTGTTTTTACGTTACATACTTTTGCACAGTATCAACAGTTGTTTGCCACTACTCAGCATCTGAAATATGTTCGAGTTGTGACTCGTTTATGATTTAGTATACATATTTCGTAACTAAAAAGCACGATTTTTGAGTTAATACGAGGTCGGATCAATAAGTCCGTGACGTTTCGAGCTTCTCTCGTAGTTTTGTGAAATGCAACACTGTACCTATCAATTACCACCTTTTAATAGACTACTGTCAAATTTTGAGCAAGTGTCGTCATTTACTTTGCGTTTAACAGCTGTTCAAAACATACAAACTCGTGTATTTTTCTAAAAATAGAAAAAAGTAAATTTCGAGTGCTCATTAAAACATTATTTTTTGCGAAAAAAAAAATCGTCAATCAAACCAAGGAAAAGCTCGATAAATATTATGGGGACCATCGATTTCAATGGTAAAAAAAGTGGTTTACTGACTTTCGTTGTGGTCGCACAAGTACAAATGACGCTTAACATTCTGGACGGCCGGATGCAGCCCCTAGTGACTACTTCCTATTTTCAAACCTATAGAAATGGCTCGGGTGAAAAGAGATTTAGCTCCAACGGTGAAATTATTGACCAAACAAATGCCTATTTTAAGGACCTCGAAAAATATTTTTTTTGGAAGGGATACATAAACTGGAGCAACGTTGGACTAAGTGTATTGAGTTAAAAGGAGATCATGTTGAAAAATAAATTTTTGTTTTGCAAAAAAAAACTGTGTTCTATTCAAAAAGTCACGGACTTATTGATCCACCCTCGTAATGCAGAATTATCCCTCATACCGTTATTCCCATTGTATAAAAATTTCATACAAATATCTTGTGCACTAAACTGTTGAGGGCTGTACGAATTATCGCCCAAGTGCAAATCGCCCGAAAAACAAAAATGTAGAATTGCCCAAAAATTGTGCAAAAATATTTGGGTATTTGTTCATAATGAATAATTGCCAAAGTTTCACAAAAAGTAAAAAAAAAACCAAACAAATTTTGACCGATTATTACACTGTGCTACAAAAGTTGAGAAAAAAAATATTCAGGGATTCTAATGTACCAATTCTGTTTTGTTGGAGTCCATGGATGACGAAAATATCGTTGGTTTTTTTAGGTCACTTCATAAAGTGATTTTATAACGGTAAATGTAGTGAAAAACGGGGTTTCTTAGCTTTTCAGTTTTAAACAGTTGTAACTTCTTTGTTTCCCAACGGATTTCTTTTAACTTTTCGTTGGTTAAAAGGCTCGAATATTATCTTTCAATAAAGATATATTTTTTGTAAATCGACTAAGAAATGGCTAAGTTACAGTCGTTGAAGTGTACAAAAAATCCATTAAAAAGTATTCTTTTGTAACTCATAAGCAACTTATAGCCTGAGGAAAACAAAATAATACTTTTTTAATTGGTTTTTTGTACACTTCAACGACTGTAACTTAGCCATTTCTTAGTCGATTTACAAAAAATATATTTTTATTGAAAGATAATATTCAATTCTTTTCACCAACGAAAAGTTAAAAGAAATCCGTTGGGAAACAAAGAAGTTACAACTGAAAATCTAAGAAACCCCGTTTTTCACTACATTTACCGTTATAAAATCAGTTTATGAAGTGACCAAAAAAAAACCAACGGTATTTTCGTCATCCATGGACTCCAACAAAATAGAATTGGTACATTAGAATCCCTGAATATTTTTTGTGTATCACAGTGTTATTATTCCAAACACCCAAAACCTTTGGGCGATTATTCATTTTAGACTTTTGGGTGATCGGGCACTGTTTTCGGGTATTTATTTCTTTACAATGACTAACCACCCAACAATTTTAGGCGTTCCTTCTTTTAGCTGTTTCGGGCGATTTGCACTTGGGCGATAATTCGTACTTGAGAAAAAAAAAATTAAATTTTCCTTTTTCATTAAGTTTCTGTAAGTTTTAGAGTGAACAACTAGTTTTTTTTTTTTGAGTTTTTAAATTGTTCAAGTAAATGAGCGGGCAACGTGTACATATGGTCAACAAATATATGCACATATGTAAGTATATACATATATCCGTGTATTTGTAAATTTTTAACAGCCATATGTTCGAAATAAGACTTAATTAAGACCATACAGCCAAATGTGTATATTTTTTTTTATTATTACCAAGGCGCAATATAAATAAAGGCAATGCTTCAAATTATGTAACCAAAGTATTAAACAAAAACTAATTAAAACAAATCCTTTAAAAGTTTCTTAGCTTCATTGTCTCGCTAATACTGTACGAGTACATTAACTAATTAAATAGTATCTGCTATCTTTAAATTTTTTATTTTTTATTTTATTTTTTTGCTTTAAACGACCTTGGTGCCGCAATTTTCAAATTCCTATGCTTGCGCGCTCAACTCTAATGACTAATATTTCCAAATCTTTTCATTTCATGCTGCCTTAGCTTTCAGATATTTTTATTATTTTTATTTTTAATTTACTGATTGGTTTCATACACTCTGCCACACTGCGTCATCGATTGCATGCCAAAATCGTAAGAAGCAAAAATATTTTTCAATGATTGAATACTCGTACAACACAAATTGTTGAAGTAAAAAAAAAAGCCCGCCTGCCAAAAGCCGGTATGGCTGTGAAACTTCCATGCTGTAATGTTGTTTGGAGTGGAATAGCAGCAGCAACCACAGTTTGAATGTGAATGTCATGTGGAAACAAGTTACAAAAATTGTATAGCCATGAAGCTGCTGGTGTGGCAGCAACTTTTAAATTTTAAGTTTTTATTTTCACAGTCTGCAGTTTGGTATTTGCCTGCTTTTTTACACGTACTCGTACATATGTACATACATATTTAATTTTTGGCAAATGCAAAATTTTTTTTTAACAACTGAAGTACATATAAGCCAAATAACAAAACAAAAACTTTTACTTTAATCCGAAGAAAATTCAATCATTATAAGTAATTATAAATAAAACGTACGTAATGTGAATTGTACTTTTGTAACAATTGCAAAGATTGCAATTTCTTGAATGTCGAAAAATGTTTAAATTTTTTGTTAATACGTAAAACCTTTAAAGTGTCTAATTAAAAATATGACTTGTTTATGTTGTTTTTGTTTCCCAACATATCAAATTTCAAAGCAGTCTGTTAAAGTTTTTCACTTTGTGTTAATATTTTGTGTTTATTTTTTCTTACAGAAAATTGATCCCTTAATGCGTATTCAAGAGGAAATTAAGGAGGTCGAGAGGCGTGAAAAAGAATATCGTCAGCTAACCTCCACAGTAGCCAATATAACAGTAAACGAGTGCGGCGAAACAACGAACGATAAGGACCTTATAAATGGTCACGATGACAATCATAACGACAGCTTGCAATCATTGAGCCCTGTACCAACACCGGTTATTAACAATTCAATGCTGGCAAGTGACGAAAGCAACTCTAGTATGCCTTCTTTGGCTTTAAGCGTCCACGGCACGAAAGATGAAGATCACCATTCCGATGATTCAGGCATTTCAGCCTCTTCCAGTCCGGTAAATGGGGTGTCCGCTAATATTAAGAAAATAAACGAAGCCAATAAAGTAATTAACACAACATCCACACAATCAGCCTTGAAAGAGCCTCGCTATATTGGGCCAAATTGTTATAATCTAACACCCGAGCCCCCACAGCAAAAATTAATGTCACGCACTGTGTCCACTCCTTTACTGAGTGCCGTAAAGGCTCCCCGTCAATTCACCTTGATGAGTTCAGGACGTAAGGGTGTCATGCAGCGTTTTCTAGCATCACGCGGCAAAATACAAATGGCCAACAACAACAATAACAATCAAAACAAAATCTTTTTAAATGGGAAAAATGCTGCCACCATCTTGGGCATCAACAATCCCGCCACACCACCCAATACACCCATGACTCCCCAGTCGACTGTTGCTGTAGACTTTGCTGCCCGTAGCCCAGTAGCTTTAATACCTTCAGCTACTTTATCCCCTCCCGTCATCGAACGCGATTCAGAGGGCAGACCCATACGACCGGGATATGTGCCAGTGGAATTGAAAATTCAACGAGAGTTGCAAGATTTGAAGAGTCGGGAAAGTGAATTAAAGAAAATACGCAAGATTAGGCAATCCACGCCCGATCTTTTGGATTCCATAGATAATGAGTGAGTAGCCAATGTTTCTTTAAGAATATAAAAAATAAGTGCAAAAGCGAAAATTAAATAAAAAGCGGAGAAGATCTACCAAGCATATTTGAAAATTTTGCCAGATTATATAATTAAAAAGTCATCCTGTAAAGATTTACTGGAAATTCATTAATATTTTGCATTTTCAGAAACGTTGAGACTGAAGATGAAGATTCTGAGGTAGAGCATTGCTATGGTCCAGGAAAATTGAGAGCAGCCAAATCAATTGGTGACATGTGTGATACACAAAACAATAACAATTCAAGAAGGTAAGATTAGAAACAAATATTCTTACATAAATAAATGCGTTACGAATTGACTAAAATAAACATGAATTTTACAGCGTTTCCCCCTTGCCGGACTTTGATAAACAACAAGCTCGTTCGACGGGTGGCATGAGACCGGCCGTATCTTTGGCCCAATTGTGTGATTTGGATCCAGAAGAAACTCCCTCATCTCGTGGTTTAATAGCTCAATGGGAAAACTTGATACAACAGCATGCATAAGCTTATTTATTATTTATTTTTTTTTTAGCAAAGACAAGCACCTTCCTTTGGCTAAACTAAAAGATCAGCGTACATTATTAGGGCATTAGTAATTATAAATATATAAATATTTATGTTTTAGCCACTATGCTGATTATTAGGACAATGACATTTCAGTTTCTTCAATTACATACTTTATATTCACACATACATACATACATAATTTAGTCATTTTACGTATTTCATTCTCTTGCCTTCTTTCTTATCGATACATATTATGATTTATCTTAAAATATTTGCTTGTCTAAAAGCTTTTTTTTTTTGGTAAAAATTTTGCTCTACCGAAATATTTTCTCGCTTTAGTTTATAGAAAAAAAATCTACTGCGTTAATATAACGAAAAAATATTAATTAATGGTATTTATCAACGAAAATTGTAAAGAAGGAAAAAACCTAAAATTTGTTTATAAGAAACAAAATTAATTCTAAGAAATAAGAATTATTAATTCTTTTGTATATAAATTTCATTGAAGCATGTCAAAAATGACACTTATGAGATACAATTATAATAAAGCACTGTTAAATATATTTAAATATAGTCCCCAAAAGACAAAACTAAAATACATAAATAGCTTAACTATCAATAACCAACATTTGACTTTATTCAAATTTGGCTATTGACAATTAAGTTAAAACAAAAAGCCTGGCAGTTCCTTTTCTTAGCTGAAGTTAGCTATTTAACAACCGTTAAGCACAGCTTTATTCTGTTAACGCTTTCCATTTGCAATTAACATTTCAAACGGGAATGACAGGTAGTTACTGTTAAAATTAAAATTTAGTAATAGACTTTAAAAGCTTTTCTTTACCACTGTTGTTAAAACTTATTGTTATAGCAGCTGTGTGCACTGAGCATGCGCTTTTGTCAAGAGATTATGTATTAACAGATTATTATTAACAGAGATCTCCAAGGAGTTGAATGAATTTACAGGCTCAAAGGATATACATACATACATACATATTAGTGCTCTGTAAATGCCGCTTTAATAAAGGGAATGTTTTTGACATATTAGTCATCTGACAGGTGGTGTTGGACGATGTTTACATTGAAGGCAAATCAATGTTGGGAGAACTGTCAAAGCGAACGAAGAAAAAAGCTTTTTGCAATTGCATGGAGATACAAATTTTACTGCCGATGAGAGGTGAAATGAAATTTTTTAGAGTGAATTTTGTGAACATTTTGTTAGAAGGCTTTTTCACCGACTCTGAGCAACGTGCAGATAGATGTAGACAAATATTTTTATGGAAAAACATTTTTCCCATTGCAAAAGTAAAAACGTGAAAAAACATACACAAAATTTTCTATCAATAATACAGAAAAAAGAATTATAAAATTTGCCTAAAGTTAATAAAACTAAAACTGAATTGCAAAATAAAGATTGCAAAAATGAAAGTGTACTTAAATTAAAAATGGTTCTGCAAGAAATAAAATTAAAATGAAATGTTTGTGTATACATGGCAGGAGGGTGGTGGGGGTGTTAATAAGGAAAATTTGATACTGTTAAAATTCCTTTGGATCAATTGTTGTATACATGTAAAGCATAATAGGAATACGAATAAGCTTAGTTAAAGGAAACTGAATTTGTATACACCATCTTCAAGCACACGCATGTAAGTTTACATGTACTGCCTGCGTTGGTGTTTGTTGTGGTGATGGTGGCAGAACTGGGAGAAAAAAAAATAAAATAGTCCTGCCGAAAATAGTCTTACGTTGTTTTCCTTTAAGTAAAAATGTTTTATCCTCCGTTCGAAAGATAAACTCAAGTGTGGTAGGGTAGTTTTCCCACGGGCCAAACGGAAACATAACAAACTGCAAACAAATAATAATGAAGTGAAAAAAAAAGGAAAAGTAACACAAGTACACTAACTCTCCACATAATAAGCACCACCTGCTATTCGGAAAGTGAGTGTGTTTCAGTTAGTAAAGAAGTGTGAGTCCTTTATCGGTTTTAAAATTGCATTTGTTAGTGTGAGTTTCTTAGATAAGTGTAAGTGCAATTTAACAATTGTTGTGCGAGTGTCTTAAAATACATAAATCTTAAATCTACTTCCTCTACTACATATCCGGTTTATAGAAAGTGCAGCATGGTGTCGATAACGCATCAAATATTCACCAGTCTCGCTTAAGCATTTTCTCTTTCGCGTCTATGATTCACTTCAATGCTAAAGTGAGCGTGATAATGTAGCGAAAGAAGGCACATGCATACACACACACACACATGCAAATATGTATGTATACAATAGTTAACAAACACATACAATACATACATACATATGTAATTATGAAAGTGTATAAAAAGAACAAAAGAAAATTGTAAAAAATAAACAACAAAAAATTTATTAATTTATCTTAGAATCAAATGATTTGTTATGAAAGTAGAAAAAAATTTTACGAAAATGTGTACAACAATAATGAAATATTAAAGGAAAATAATCAAAAGACATAATAAGTCTGTTGCTTACCAATTAAACAACATTTCAAATTAATTCTCCCGAATCAAGAAAATAAAGTATGTACTGACTAAACACAAAGGGAGAATAAGAATCGAAAGCAAAAATCCTTATTTGCATCTGCAGCAACAGCAACAGCAACAGCAACAGCTAAGCGGCACTTAACCTAAAAAATACAAACAACAGCAACAATGACAACAATAACAACAACAGCCACAAACAATCATGTTTAGAACACCAACCAAATGCTTCCCCAGAGTTAATTGAACTTCTTTTTATATGCATCCTTCTTAATTTCTACTAGTCGGGGGGGGGAAAACTAAAATTATAATTTTGTATTGCAACCAAAAGCAATTTGATAGAATGAAAAGAAAATATGAATAATTTATAGTTCCTGCTGCTAAGAATTCGCAAATGTCAATATTTAAAAGTTAACTAACAATTAGATAGAAAATATCCTCCCTTTACTAACAAGCAATTCAAACACGAAGAAGAAGAAGAAGAATAAGACGAAGGAAAAAATAATAATGGAGCGCATGTGGCGTAAAGTGAATCATAGTTTTGGTGTCAATCGTGCAACGAAACCTCACGCTCATGCTACAGACACCAACAGCTCGGCAGGTGGTTTTGGCGACGGACAGATGATGGTGGTGGCAGTGGCGGGATCGAGCTCTGCCACTGGCAGACGATTGGCTACAAGTGGCCAAATACAACCGCCACCAGCCTTGGCCGCACAATCTAATCCAGCTCCTAGCAGCGCTGCTCTTGGTGCAACAGATCTCTTGGCGCTAAACGCATCCGGTCATTTTCGTAAATCTTTAAGTCAACATGTTTTGCAGCCACGTACGGCATCATCGGAGCGACGCAGACGCCGGCGACGCAAATCTCGTCCACGTCGTAGTGGTGTCAGTTGTGTGGGTGGTGGCGGAGATAATATGTCGTGAGTATTATTTTTTATCTGTATCATATATTCTACCAGAGTTTCATAGCTCCATGAAAAGTTGGCCACAAACAAAACTGTCCCCAAAATGTTTACATTGAATGCAACCACATTATCTGGGTACCATTTTTATTTTCTCAGTTTGGTGGGATTTTTCTTTTGATTCTTCATTTACAATTTTTCGCTTTACAGTTTATAATAATAAAACGAAAAATCTTCCCCAAATGTTGTTACTATAAGATCATGCGACTAAAGCAGAAAATATTTCGCAAGCGAAGCACATGTTCTGAATAGCATAAAGCAGAAAGTCCTTGTGACCGGCCAAAGGCCAGCAATAAAGAAAATTATTATTAACATTAAAATTAATCCTCCTTGTCACAGCACACTGTTCTTAAATAAAAGTTAGTTGTGCCTCTCACAGCACACTTTTCTTACAGAAATTTAAATGTGTTGTTAGGAACGTTTTAAATTTCAGCTCATGAATGATAATGTACATACTGAAAATTACTAGATTTTCCAGGTTGCCAGTTATGCGAAAACCAGCTCCTATTTGGTACCATTGTGATATCTTAGGTGCGGTTTTGCACGTTCGAAGATTATTGATCAGTGACAGAGTAGTATGACCTTGATTTAAGAGTAAATTTTTTTTCATGTTATAGGAGAGGTAAGGAAGGAGTCCAGGCAAAATTTTCTTTCAGCGGAAAAAAATTTTTGGTAGAAAGACTACTATAGAAATTATAACAGATGAGTGCAAATTTTTTACTTTAAAAAGGAGACCCTAAACTCTGATAGTTTTGGTATCTTAATTTGTCGATATAGCCGTTGCGAACCTACGCTGTAATAAGCAGACAAAGCTTGAGCAAGATTAACCCCCTGTTTGTGTAAGACGTAGACGATGGGAATCTTGGCGTTTTTGTAATAGATTAAAGGAAACTTGCCAAGATTTCCATAGCCAACGTCTTACACAAACCGGCTGTCACTCTTTTGAAAGGATTAACACGTTATGTCGATCTAACGTACAAGTGTACAGTTTTTTTATGTGGCCTCAAGAACTATGACTACGCGAAGTCCCTGCTAAGGAGATGCAGCCTAGTCCCACATTATAGCAGCAGTACACAGAGAAAACAGTGCCTACTAAATACCTCGTAAAATAGAACAAAATTAATAAGAAATCTCTATGGTTTTTTTTTCAATAAGGAAATCTTATTAATTTCATAGAGAAAACCTTTTTGAAAAAATCAAGAAGAAATCTTGTAGTTTTTATGAGGCTATCTTATTGATTTTTTCAATAAAAAAATAAAAAAAAAATTGCGTCTTTATTCTCTGTACTTATGTATTTTCATTTAAATTCTATACCATATACACATGTATGTACATATGTATGTAGTGTGTTGTAGATGTTAATTATTTATACATACATACATACATACATACACATTAGGTTATATTCTTTACTAACATACTCACCAAGTATTGAACCAGCAAACTTCTACCTGATAGACAAGCACTCTACCCAATATGATAACCAGCAGCCTGAATAACCATTGAAATTACTGTGCATACATTCTTATACAAAAATGAAAAAGATCATGAAAAAATTGTCTGTATGTCTATTTATAGAAACGAAATAACAAGACACCTCATAAAATCAAGAAGAAAACCTTATTGAAAAAATCAATAAGACAGCCTAATAAAATCAAGAAGAAAGCCTTTTTCAAAAAAATCAATAAGGCAACCTAATAAAATCAATAAGAAATCCCTATAGTTTACAATTTATAAGAAAACCTAATAGAATCGAGAAGTTTTTCTCTATGGAATGTTTTTTTTTTGGTGCCAAAAATAACGGAAATTAAGTAAAAAAAGTTGTGAAAATAAGATTTCTTCTTGATTTTATGTGGTTTTCTTCTTGAGTAGAGAAAATCTTCTTGATTCTATGAGGCAGTTTTTTCTCTGTGTAGCAACTAGGGGCATGTGTTGATTGCTCGAGGTGCCGTTAGTCAACTGTTAGTCAGTACGTCAACCCTTGCAATATCAGAGTAATATTGCTTTTTCCAAAAGTCTAATTTCAAGCCTAGTACGACGGCTCTAGGTATTACCAACATATCCTTATCCCAGGCTTCAATGGCATCAAGTTGTCAAGAATTTCAAAGGTAACATCCCTCTGCGGGACTGACATACAGACACAGAGAAATAAAGCAATAATTCAGAAAGAAATTAAATTCGAATGTTTAATGAAAAAAACGAGAAGAATCTGTTATTTTAAATTAACGAACTAATTCTTTGAAATACTTTTTTTTTTTTTGCAATTTTCGGCTCTACGAGGGCGGTTCGGAAACTTCTTAGCCTATCAATGAAAGAGAGTAGTTAGTTTTTCAAAAATATTTTTATTTTTCAATATAATCTCCTGAAACTTCAACACACTTAGTCCAACGCTTTTCTAGCAATTCTATCCCTTGATTAAAATAGTTTTCCTCAAGGTCTTCAAAATAGTGGTTTACAACTGTAATTGCATCTTCATTTGAGGTAAAACGCTTGCCAGCAATTAATTTTTTTAGATTTGGGAACAGGTAAAAGTCACTGGAAGCCAAATCAGGAGAATAAGGTGGGTGTTCGTCAAGCAACTCGTACTTTAATTCGTTGATTTTAGCCATTGTTAAAACACTCTTGTGCGCTGGTGCGTTGTCTTGATGAAAAATTATTTTTTTGTGTTTTAAGCCAGGACGTTTTTCTCGAATTTGTACATTTAATTGATCCAAAAGGTTGCAATAGTACTCTGAATTTATTGTTTTACCCTTTTGCAGATAGTCAATCAATAAAATACCTTTGAAGTCCCAAAAAACCGTTGCCATAACCTTACCAGCCGATTGAATTGTTTTTGCTTTTCTTGGGGCACTTCCTCCAGGTTCAGTCCATTGTTTGGATTGTTCTTTTGTCTCTGGAGTATAGTGGTGGATCCATGTCTCATCAACAGTTATGAAACGACGCTTAAAATCCATTTTATTTCGCTTAAAACGATCCAAACAAGCTTGAGAAATGTTCATTCTTATGCGTTTTTGGTCGACTGTTAACAAATGCGGCACCCATCTTGCAGAAAGCTTTTTCATCTGTAGTTCTTCATGCAAAATTAATTGGACTCGATCATTTGAGATGCCCATGATATTAGCTATTTCACGCACTTTTATTCGTCGATCATTTAATACCATATCATCCACTTTGGATACAATTTCTGTTGTTGTTGCTGTTTTTGGACGTCCACTACGTGGTTCATCTTCAATGCTTGTACGACCACGTTTAAATTCAGCAACCCAATTTTTTACTGTTGCATATGAAGGAGCACTATCACCTAACACATTCACCATATCATTATGAATTTCTTGTCCCGATAAACCTTTTTTATGTAAATATTTAATGACACCACGCATTTCAAATTTTTCCATTGTTAAAAAATCACGGATGCGTCTTTTGTGAACACCTGTTTCTATATGAAGGAGTTGCCAGATCGAAACAAAATTTAACATGTGTTCATAGCAGAGATGGAAGTTTCCAAAACACTTAACTTTTTTCTGTTTATACCGCGCTTTTTGTGCTAGGCTAAGAAGTTTCCGAACCGCCCTCGTATTTTCTTTGTTGTATTTACCCTGAAGGAAATGTCGATGGTGAAAATGTACTGAGTCGCTTTTGACTTTGTCACCAGTACTACTCTCTAATTAATCCCCATACAATGCTTTGTGCTATAGACATTTAGCATGTGCTTGTCATTGAAAATCTGCTAGTAACACTAAACCAATTGACTAAGTAGTGACTACATAATTCTTATGGGAACATGGAGACATACCAACCAGACATTTAGTGGTACATTTCTATACTTTACGTACATACAATCATATGAATATTGACAAGTTGTTGCAAAAGCCACCAGAAATACACCACATGTGTTTTCTCTCTTTCTTTTATACTGACGAATAGAAAAGAAATTATAGACAATGTAGCTACTACTAATTTTAGTGTTGACATAGAGACATTTGGCCCCAGTCTGACTGCAGGGTAATAAAGCTATTAGCATTAATTAATAGTTAAATATCATTTGAAATTTAAATTTTTTTGTAAAAATTTCAAGGTCTTCCGGAGGATTCTATACTATTAAAGAGTCCAACGAATCCCATCATCGTTACCATCGTTCTACACGCGTGATGGCGAGTTCAGCACCCAGTGGTACGGTCTTAATGTATCCTAATCCCAGCACAGGACGCGAATCAACAAATACATTGGCCATGTCGTCAGCGACAACAGCGACAGCAACAGCAAACACTGCCATTGCCAATTTGGCATCCACACAAACAACGTCTGTAGCAGTGACGACAGCACCGGATATTTCTTTGCGACAACGAGCAGTCGCCAAGTTGCGCATGTTTAACTTCCATTTGAACTGGGACCTACAGATGACTCATTGCAAGCCATGTGGGTAAGTAAATATTTAGTAGTTGTACTTAAAGAAAGCTAATAGCAGAGAATAGGGAAGTAGCATAATGTCATATGTGTATCAATAAAGTATAAACAATAGCAAACCCCCTTCCCTCCACCAACCCACCCCATCTTCATCATCATAAACAACAATTCCTCGAGATTTGGACTCTTACTTTCAATTTTTTTGTTTCTTTTTTATGCATATGTACGTACATACGTATGTATGTATGTATGTATGTTTTTGGTCTGGTCTGCTATAGTTCAACTTTCATATTCCGTTACATTGCTGTATGCAAACTAAACAAAGGAATACAGAAACAACACTATGTATAATAACGCTTGCTTTTCATATCCTTTCATATGTAAAGCAAGGAGCTTCCGTTTGGTTTTTGTAAGATCCTAAACATTTCATCCACATACATACATACATAGTATGTTGTGTGTGTCAGTATGAGTGGGTGCCGATAGGAGCTTTAGTTTGTTTTATTGTCTATCTGTCTGTCCTTCCTCTATTTTTTCCCCATTCAAGTGTTTATTATGATTATTTTTGTTTGGCTGATTTTTTCTTCTTTTTTTTGTTCTTCTTCTATTATTTTCTTACATATGAAGCGACATTTACTCTAAGGTTCGTTTCATGCATGCAGACGTAACATACAATAACATATGTATGTATGTATGTATGTATGTATGCATGTATGTATGTATGTATGTATGTATGTATGTATGTATGTATGTATGTATGTATGTATGTATATGTATGTATGCAGCTGTTCGGTTTAATGATGTATTGTGTGTAAATATTTAAAACAAAAGGTAAATTTTGAAAAGGTTTTTCATTTTCACCCCTACTCAAATGCACTGTGTACTCACTAGTTCGTGCTCTGCTGTTTTTTATTGTTCTCTAATACTTTGTGGCCTAAATATTTTTCAACTTAAGAGTTGTTAAAAATTACACATACTCACACTGTAGCACCATTATGTTTAATGCAGTTCGTTTCTTAAATAATGCATCCACTAAACTTTTTCAAGTTATGAATGACTAGAAATGTTTGTATGGAAAGCAATAAAAAATTGTAGTTAGCTGTGGCGTTAGAAAAAAAAATGACCACAAGCTGCCTGGGTGGGTGGACGGCAGTTCATGTTAAGTGTTGCAATTCTAAATGAAAGTTTTTTGGTTTATTTTTTGCTAAAAATTGTATCGTAAAAAAAGTAACAACTGGTTGCTACAGCATCTACATCAGTGATCGGCAATGAATCGTTTTTTTTTTTTTGCTATTCATACTGACTCATGAAATTTTAAATATAAGTGAGTAGACATCAATAAAACTCAACTACTCTGATTTACGCATACTCACGATGACATTGATTTATAAGTATAGGCTGAAATACATATAAATGCGACGTCAACATCATATTACACTCACACTCATAAATCACCTCAGTTTGATTTATGATTTCAGAAAAATACTTATAATGTTCGTTGCGAAGTTCTCATTGTGAATCATAATTATTTTGCATCGTCGTAGACATTGAGTCAAGGAGAGTCGAAATCAACAACGTCATAAATGTTGCTAAGTATGAGTTCGATGCGCACTTCAAACTTTCGAGTGGATATGATTCATAGACAGTATTGCAATAAGTATGTGTGCGCATGAGTACAAGAAATTATAAGTCATGATTCAACTCTACTCACTTTTTCACTAGTCATTGCTGATCTGCGATCTAAATGTATGATGGTGGGGTGGATAAATTGATGAATATGTAATTGAAGGCAACTAATTTTTTTTAGCATTCGTACATTCTTTAATATATTAAATTCATTATTGTCTTTTATAAATTTGACATCTTTTTGCTGAGATTTATCAATTCATTCACCCTGCACAGTGTTTTATTGTTGACAATTGTGTTGTAACGTAATTTTTTGTTTTTATTTTCATTTATTATGGCCCGCTATCTATCGTGTTGTATTTTTCTTTTCAATTAAATTTATTTGTTATTTTGTCTGCCGCTTGTTGCTGCTGTTTGGTGTGTTTTTGTGCAAATTTCAGTAGGAACAACATCATCCCTCTGTTGAGATGCATACATATGTACATATATGTACCTTCCAACATGTTGTGTATCCTTTCAATATTATCATATCTTAAAGAATGAAAATGCGACGAATAATATGTATGCTTATGTGTGAATATTACTGTGCATGGCTGAGTTTCTAAGCACTTATTTAGCATTTCGACTTGCACATGTACATACATATATAATGTCTTTTGTATATATAATTATACCGAAGCTATGAAAAGATAAATGTCTATTTGTTTTGCTTACATGCATATAACTAGTCGTATTTGTCCCAGTTTTGTTGCTTTTTCTCACTTCTTAAATAAATATAAACATTAATAAGCAGCATAAACATACATACAAACGTGCGGTTTTTTTTTATCTAAAAACATATGCAAAATATGCCCAGTATTCTGCGTAACAGGTTTCACTCCTCTTTGGATCGTGTCAAAAATAAAAAAAAAATTGACACAGCGTTATATACAAATATTCCGAACTGCTGTTCGATTATAGATATGCATAGACTATACACAATATTATTGATTACTTTATTGCTATTGATATTGTTGCTTTGCTCCTTACTATTCAATAAGTTGCACAATATATCGTGCCATAAGCGCCAAAAAAGCTTAAGCGAAATAATTTTCCAATAGTTTTTTTTGACAAAAATCGATTATCTACTTTCGTTTATAATCGTTTTTTTTTTTTTTTGTCAAAAAACAAAGTTCAAAATATATGTCGCTTAAGATTTTTTTCGGCGGATATGTAAAAGTAAGCAAAACCTAAAATTAATTTTTCATGATACATGTACATACATATATACATAAATAAAAAAATTAAACAATTTGGAATTGAATAATTTTTAAAAAATATCTAGATAATGTTTAGTGCAATGAGTGGCGTGAAATAGTTATTGTACAATGTTGTCAAAGCACTACAAACTATTCCTTTTTGGGCAATATACAAAATAAAATAAAAAAAACTTGATTTAATCCAATATATTGTGCCACGTTATTTTGCTGCACAATATCAGTTATTGCGCAATAATATTGCAACAAGAGTGTTGCGGATAAATCCAGAGTTGTTAAATTTCGATTACGATTAGTAATCAATTAGATTACATTTTAAAAAGAATTGTAATGATTATATAATTGCCTTCAAAAGAATTGCTGATAAATAATTGATTACGATTACTAATAATCGAAAAGTAATCTGAATTACTTAAAATTACTAAAAATAATCAAAAAGAATCAAAAGTAATCCGACCACTTTCAAAGATTACTTTTGATTCTTAATAAATAATCAAAAGTAATCCTTAGAAGTAATCGGATTATTTCTTGATTACTTTTGATTCCTTTTGAATATTTTTAGTAATTTTAAGTAATTCAGATTACTTTTCCATTATTAGTAATCGTAATCAATTAGTAATCGTGCGAAACTGAATATAATTGTAATCACCTTTAAAAAAAAGTAATCAAATTAGTAATCATTACTTAACAGCTATGGATAAATCACATTAAAAATTCGTGTAACTGTTCTCTTTGGTATAGCCGGGCATAACTTTTTTATGTTTTATTTTCCTCCCTTAAAATATTTAGAAAAATTAAAAAATTATATGAAACTAATGGAAAATATTGTTTGCTGGAACAATATAAAAAAAAAATTTTCATTTATAAAAAACGAGAAATATGTATGTATAAAGTCACAGTAGAACCACCTATTCGATAAAAATTTAACTTTATATAATATGAAACAAGGCGAATTCATATCAAATGGCCTCAACCGAACATATGTATGACTGTTTTCGCCGCTTTTAATTTGAATCTTCCTCAGATGTTAACACACAATTTTCGGTACATTTATTTTAACATAACATTTTAAGCATTTTTCAAAGCGAATTGTGGCCAGTCTGCTTATTGCCTTGATATGAAACATTTGAACTTTATTTTTAATTTTTCCTTCTAATTTAGCCAAATCATCTGTTTATAATCATTTTTGGCCATGTTCCACTGTATCATCGAACTAATTGTATGGGAATAATTTCTGTATGATACTCTTTCATATAATTTCATTCCTGCATTTAAGCATTTGAAATAAAAATAGGAGCCAGCATGCAAATACTCGTAAAGACTCGTAAAGACTTACATAAACAATTTGTTTGAATTGTGTTTGTGCTTTGGAAATATGTGCGTGTGTGCAAAATCGGAAAGAAGAGATGGGTGGGCACCGCTCACATGACAAGAAAATTGTTTTGGCGATAAAGTTAAAATTTTATTTCTAAAATTTTAATTTCCAAGGTTCAGATACATTTAAGAATATCCTGAAAATTTTATCTTATTATCGCCAATTACGTGATGTGGGTAAACAAAAAAGGTCCTGCATTACCGTGCATCCATTTTTTGCTTGTGTGCGTGTGCGTGCATAATCGTGAGTGAAAATTAATTTGCTATTCCATCTCTAGTAGAAATGTGGAACTAGAAGTGTGTAACGTATACAAAGCAAACGAAGGACTTAAAAACAAGGTCTGCAGGCGGAAAATCCCAGCATTAATGAAGTTGTTTTGTTTTTTCTTTTTTTTTGGGTTTTATGTTTTTGATACAAATATAAATAAAACTAAAACAAAAAAAACAAGCTAAACAAAAACTTAAAAACACATAGAACATGTGCGATTTCACTAGTTATTACAAATCATGATGATGCTGATGGGGTTGTAAAGGTGTTGAGTTTTAACACCGGCAACAACACATACATACATACATACATACATACATACATACATACAACATTCTGTGTAGAAGTTTTCTTTTTATGCAAACATAAAAGAACCTTTATTTGAAAAAGAAAAGAGGAATATTTTTGATCTCCTATCTAATAAAATTAATTGAATGAGGAAATCTAAAGCAAACAAAAATCTTGAATTGAATTAATAATAAATAAACATTATCATGAATAAACCTTGAATTACATACGAGTACATTGAAGTTTTCTAAAACTCTCATTATATATTTTCTTGGAAAAAAGCGATCTCCTTCTTAATCTCTTACACGTTTTATTACATTTTGAATTGCCAATTTGTTCTTGGCTGTCAACATACAAAATTTATTCATTTTATTTATTTTCTTTTCTGTATTTCTTTATTCCATTTCATATTTGCTTAAAACATGCTCACCACCCACAACCACAACCACAACCACATTCACATTCAATATTCATGTGAAAAAAATACATTCTTATCAAATTGCAAAGAAGCGGCAGTGGTGGCAATATAATCACAAGGCGTCTGTGTCGCAATCGACGTCGTGATGACAACGAGCTTTATCGTTCCAACAGTTTTAAATTTGAACGTTTCGAACGTAAAGAGTATTTAGAAGAACTGGCGGACACTTTGCAAAAACAGGTAAGTGCAAATATGAAAATAAACAAAAACTTTCAACAAATGAACTTCTGATTGAATCATACAAACTTACTTAAGTTTATATGATGCCTGCAGTGTTTCTCCTCTGTGAGACGAGCTCACTCACCAAATCACACACACACATTATCAACAGTAGAATTAGTTGAGTATTGAAGTAATAAAGTTTTATTAATGTCTTCAGGTGTTTTTCAGAGAGAAAAAAATCTCATTTCTTTGTATCTATTCTTGTATGTTTTTAGAACGGATATACTTGTAAAGCTTAAAGAGGAAAGCACCGTTATAACAATAACAGTTATATTCCTAAAGTGTTTTTTGTTGGTGGTTTCATTTATACGGTTTCGTTTTTCGTTTTGTAAGTGCCTTTGTAGGGCTGTTGTAGGAGAGCAGAGTACGCCGTTAATTGCAAGGTGGGGGAGTTGTGTGGATGACTTGTCAGGTGTGTGCTGTAAACAAGCTTTTATAAAAGCTTTTGTACTAACTTTGTATATGTTTTAAATAGACACAAGATGTCGCTGGTGACATTAAAACTTTTGGCAAAGTACTGCCAATATAAAAAGTTACCAAATTACGTTAAAAATTTTTTAAATCATTGCAAAGTATGTTTTCTAAAGTTTTAAAAAGTTTCTACATTTTACCAAGTTTTTTTTTTTAAATCAAAACAGTTTGTTTTGTGCATTAAGGGCCATAAGCACAACCAAGATTTGGGGCATGATGAAATTGAGGCCATTTCTAAAAATTTGCAAGTCTTGTCCCTGCAGGAAATGGAACTAACACAAGACTAGCCACGTGATCGGTCTTTAAGTGATAGGGACCAGTCCAAGTTCTAACACTTTCTATGAAGTGCACCACTAACTTTTACATGGGAATGGCCTAGGATGGGGTTAATTGATACACCTTTTGACTTGTCACTGAACTATCCTACAGTAACCTATTCGATGTAGAATAATATAAATTACTTAAAAATGTCATTCCGACCAGCGTAACCGTTTGACCGACTAAAGTGGCAAATTGCCACTTTTTTACTGCCTTGCCACTTTTTTTCTTCCTTTTTTTTAGAGTGTTTTGTATACTAATACAAAAAAAAAATAATGTAGTTTTTGCACCTTTTTTTTTGGTGCCACTTTTTGAAAAACGTCATCGTTCACCCGGACACTCAACTCTAACAATGAAAACTTATAATTTTTGTTTTTATTGTTAAAAATCCAATTATAATTTATTTTTGGGACTCAAACTGACAACCTCGTGCATGACAGGCTCGCACACTAACCACTCGACCACAGAGGCACTCATATTTCAAAAGTATAAACACCTGTTAAACTTAGGTTAATATCTAAGTCTAGCTGCGGGACTTGTTCCAAGGTGACTTGACGGTTCATTTATATCGATTCACTGTCTTTCCCACCCAAGTCTTTCTTAAATATATACTAAACCAAAAAAAAATATATTCGTAATACATAATACATGCACTACCGGAGACTTTCTTATATAGACATACTAAACAAAAAAAAAATATTCGTAGTACATATAATATATAATATTCGTAATAGTGCCCTATTGAACTATGGATGAACTAATGGAGAATAAAAGTAAACGAACAAAAATGTGTTCAGGTAACATTTACCCGGCTTACGTGGAAACACCACATTGATTCTAGCGAACACAAATGAAGCTTAAATTAACTCAGATACATTGGCTGATTAACTAGTAGAAATTCAATTCTCAGTCTAGATTGTAACCTTTTAATATACTTTTGAAATCTGAAATTTTAATCTATTTCTGAAAAGCATGAATTTGAACTCGTATTGACAAATTTTCAACTGGGCATTTTCTGAAGGATACAAACTTTTTTGGGAGTCAATGTTGGCGGATAATAGATTAATGTCCAAGTGGTCCTCTAAAAACGTTCATAAACAGAATTTCTTGAAGTTAGAAACTGTATATCTTAAGTACATACGAAACTGTATATGTCCATATTACAGTTTTTGATGGATCATGTCCCGCTTTCAGCTTCCAATGTAGAGAAAATCCAAAGAAAAAGAACATATATTTATATTATTTGATTGGTCCTGCTACAATAGTAGAACGAGTCCCAATAACTAGAACGAGCATGCTGCGATGTCTGTTGAAGCTTTTTAGCTGTTAAGATGTTTGGCAATTCTCAATTACTTTATGGTAGATTTTATATCATTCCAATTTTTTTTTTCAAGAATTTGGTTGGACATTTTCTGATAAATTGGCATTAGCATTAACGTAATTCAGCGTATAGAAAATATTAAACAACATAGTTACTTTAATATAGAAAACACCTAACTCATTATTTTTTTTTTTAAATCGATATTTTGGAATTTTTCAATATATTAGATACATCACGAAAATGGTGAATATGTAACCATTTACACGATATATCTTCTTTTCACCATACACTACGCCCTACTTTTTTAACACTCCCATTTACTCCAGTCCTACGACGAGTACGCTTGGTTCAATTGTCACCAAATTTTCTGCAGGGGTATTACAAAAAAATGCATTAATTTTCAAAAATAAAAAAGTTAATATTTTGTAACGTCAATCATGCAACTCCAGCAAATTTTTTGAAAGTGCATGGGGTCGCTTAGGCTTGCGAAACGTTTTTAGGCTAAGGGGTATCCAAGCAGAAAGAAGCGAAGATGTTTTCATAGAGATTCCTTATTGTTTTTTGTGGCAAATCTTATTAATTTTATCAAGAAGAAAACCACATAAAATCAAGAAGAAATCTTATTTTCACAACTTTTTTTTACACAATTTCCGTTATTTTTGGCACCAAAAAAAAAACATTCCATAGAGAAAAACTTCTTGATTCTATTAGGTTTTCTTATAAATTGTAAACTATAGGGATTTGTTATTGATTTTAGTAGGTTGCCTTATTGATTTTTTTGAAAAAGGTTTTCTTCTTGATTTTATTAGGCTGTCTTATTGATTTTTTCAATAAGGTTTTCTTCTTGATTTTATGAGGTGTCTTGTTATTTCATATCTATAAATAGACATAAGAGACAATTTTTTTAATGATCTTTTTCATTTTTGTATAAGAATGTTTGCACAATAATTTCAATGGTTATTCGGGCTGCTTGTTAGCATATTGGGTAGAGTGCTTGTCTATCAGTCAGAAGTTTGCTGGTTCAATACTTGGTGAGTAAGTTAGTTAAGAATATAACATAATGTGTGTGTATGTATGTATAAATAAATAACATCTACTATATACAATATATGTACATACATACATACATACATATGTATATGGTATAGAATTTAAATGAAAATACATAAGTACAGAGAATAAAGACGCAATTTATTTTTTATTTTTTATGAGGTCGCCTAATAAAAACAAGAAGAAAACCTAATAAAAACTAGTAGATTTCCTCTTGAGTTTTTCAAAAAGGGTTTCCCTATGAAATTAATAAGATTTCCTTATTGAAAAAAAACCATAGGTTTCTTATTAATTTTGTTCTATTTTATGAGGTTTTCTCTGTGTAGTCTTATTTATTTTTACGAATTATGGAAAAACTAAGTTGGAGAATGCTTGATATGCCATTTAACTCAGTGTTCTAGTCCATTTTACGTGCAAATACGATCGCTCAAAGTTCAGGGCCTAAAAATCTGTTTTATAACTTTTTAAATGATTTTGTTTTTTGTTTAAAAATAAAAAGGAAAAATCGCTCTTCACAACTCCACTTTTGGCATTTTTCCCCAAACAAATATGGAAATGAATCAAAGCTTTAAGATTGGAGTGGGTGGGGAGGGAGATTTAGCCAATTAAATGTTTGTAAAGATTAATCATGTAATTTTTATCAAACTTTTCAATGCGATGTATTTGAACCACAGGTGCTGGTGCTACACACCTTAATGGCCAATTAAGTGATTAATTGAATAACGGCAGCAACAACAAACAACAAAAGCAAAAGCTAATATTACACTGACGCCTCTAAATAAACTGGAAAATGTTTTACCAGAGAACGCAGAACAAAAAAATCAACATTAAAATGATCAATAAAATAAAATTTACTTACATATGTATGTATCTGTATGTGTGTGTAGTATGTGCGTTCGTTGCAGGCATACTTACAGGAGCATTTGTTTGTAATTGTTAAAGCAATAGATAAGGAAATTTGATTACATCAGAACCCATATAAGGGGCAGAGGCACAAGCAAGCGTTGGCCAGGTGCTGCGGCTTGAAAACCTACAAATGAAAATGAAATTGTGTTTGAAGAAAACCAATTTATTTAATAGAGTAAATTGTGTGCTGGCTCTCTCCTTCCTTCCGTTAATAATTTTGTTTATTTCATATTTATGTATGGCTTGAAATTTAATATGCTTTTAGCTTTTTCAATGTGTAATAATAAGTAATTTTCTTTCCCACAATAATGTCAGTTTTTTTCTGTATAATTTTTAAATCTTAAATTATTTTCACATAAACGGGAATTAAAGCAAATTTATTTGACTTTTAAATTGAAAGTAATAAGGCCAAAGAAAATTTCATTTGATTGAATTTTATTGGAAATGCTACTTATGGCTTTTGATATGTGTAGTTTCCACAATGCAAGCAAGTGACTTGTCTAGAAAATTTGTATAGGAATCACTCAAAAATTTGAGTGCTTTTCATATATTTTTTCTAGACAAGTCGCTTGCTTGCATTGTGGAAACTACACAATAATCTTTTTTTCGTGTATTTATTATATTTTAATGTTTTATCTGTTAAATTTTTTTATATAATCAATCTTGAATAAAAATTTTTCTGGCATTTTTTTTTGACATTTTAAGTGGGGGAAAAACAAAAGAAAAATATATTTTCATCTTTTCTTGTCACATAATAGAAGAAAACGGCTATATAATATTTTTTTTAATAAATCATAGAGAAGCTTAATGTATTTAAACTTTTCTTAAACTTTTCTATAGTGCATACATACATATGTACGTATGTATTTACATAAATAAGTAAAATTCATTTCTCCCATTCTCTACTTTTACTTTTCACTATTTTACACATCGTTATCAGAATGAATGCTACTCGCTCCAGTTCCCATCAATACATTAGCAGTAGATTGAGATATTAAATTTTTCTTTTTATTGGTTATTCGAATTCAGTGTCTTGTAGCTTTCTTAGAATAAATATGTTGTTTTATGGAGTTTATTTCACCTTCAATTAGTTTCAAACTCGCAGCCACTTTAAGTGATTGACTAGAGTCTGCTCACCTTTTTGCTCCTGCAAACACAAACTTCAGGCATTTCCTTTAAACATGTAGTTGATGTGGTTTGTGATTGGATTACCTGTCATTTTGGCGTTCTAGTCTTCATACATTTCAGGTACATATGGATGTACCCTCCAGTCAGCCTAGAACCATATGTCTCAATGTCGACACTCTTTTCTACTCTTAGCGACAATTGCACTAGTTAAAATGTCGACAACTTTCCTTTTATGCGCGGGGAGAGATACGTTAGAGACAACAGTTCTAGTGTATTTCTGTTGACATTGTCAATGAACGCGTCAATAGTTTGTTTTTCTTTTTTTATCATGCAATAATCTTAAAAACTGACGTATACATACATGTATGTACATATGTATTAGGAGGGACACTAAAATGTACTAGTGAATATTTAGTTCAAATGTCGACATCGATAAAGGAAATATTGATATTGTAGACTATAGCCCCTAAAATTTGCTAGTGAATCTTTGGTGTGAATGTCTCCATGTGGTCCCAAAAGAACTACTTAGTCAGTAGTGCTACAGTCTAGTGGTGGATTTTCAATGACAAGCTAATATTAAATGTCAATAGATGATTACATTGGCTGGGGTACATCTGGTCAGTAGTACTACTGACAATGTCACTAGTAAATCTCTACAATTTAACTATTCGCATTTCCTGCAGAGTAGGTATGTCGTATGCATGTGTGTGTATATGCAAAAGTTTAAGTTAATATATTTTATATTTTTTTTTTGTAAAAAGTTATTTTACATCCTGCTTGTGCTTTTTTGCAATCCATCTAGTTTGCTTAAGGAGCTGCAGTTTCTTATGTTTTATTTTTGCTGCCTAATCCCTTGGCAGCTTCACTCATTTTGTTAGATTTATGGTGTGGTCGAATTGTTCTGACATTTGGCTGTTTGTTTTTATCTTTTAGATATGTAAATGCATATGTATATGAAACTTAAGTGTTTCTTTTCAACTTGTTACAGCTTGTTATAGAGAAAACAAACATACTTACACAGCGAAAAATGAAAATCATGTTAATGTCTTTGGCATTTTCCGTTAAATACAGAGATTGTATCTCTTGTTTCTCTTGTCTACTCTTGCTTGTGTTTGTGTAAATATTTAGTGTTTTTGGAAAAACATGAATTTGTTTCTTTTTTTAATTATCCTGCATGCGTTAAAAATTCTACCAGAAAGTGAAATTAATCTTGATTGTCTTGAGTTCGTTGCTTTTTATATTAAGTGGTACACTGCTCAAAATTATGTATCTTATTTGTCAAAAATCAAATTTTATTTAAAGGATTATCTTTTACTTATTTCTTTTTAATATCTCTGACAAATTTCCCTAATTTTCAGTTCATCAGTAATCTAAAATGTGTGCACAACATTTTATTGTTTATTTTTCAACCCTCTACACTTCCCCACTTAAACACTCTCAGATCAACAACCCTTATTTTGACTGTAAAGTTCTTTCTTTATCCTTTAAATCCAAAATGTTCTGCCAAGTGCTTGTATCTGAATAACAACTAATAAATGTATTTAAGAATACATACTGCTTACAAAAACTTTCTTACACGTAATAATTAGATGCATAATTTTGATTATAATGATAATTTTTGTTTAACAATGTTTACAAATTTCATACGTCTCATTTCAAAAAACAACCTTTTACTTGTTCATTATTTTAGTACTCGTATCTTTAATACCAAACTTTACTTCCTTTAGTTGGAATCAAGTTATGTAATTATTTTGATTAACTTAATTTATGGTTTATTCAATAAATCACTTAAATAATAGATAAGGCAAGTAAAAACAGTATTTAAAGCAGAGGAATATCAAAATATTGACTAACTTTGTTATCTTGGGTTCCTGAGAGTAAATGGTCAGTCCAATTACATTAAAATTTTTTGGGCCATTATTACAACTTGGCTTTAGTTAAATTTAGGATTTTATCGGAAGCATAAACAGTTTTTCATCATGACAACTTTGCTTCAACCTATCAGGTAGAATAAGTTTCCCTTTAATTTATCGCGCACTTAACCCTACGGCTCCACTAGCCATGGACTTGGACATGACATGAACATGACACCCGCAGAGCAACTGTGAAAAATTCATCAACTTCTTTGTGTGGTGAACACGTGTGATGTCCATGTTCAGATGGAATATTTACCAACTTTGTTCTGTCTCGTTTCTTTTCATTGCAAATGATTGCGGACTGATAATCTCATGGCGAACATTGTTGCTCAGACATATGTTCGGGCATCCATGTCGGAGCATGGACGATAGTTGGACATGAGCGGTCTCCATTAGCCATTTGCGATGTCTGACATGATGCCCATACCAAGTTCATGGCTAGTGGAGACCGCTAGTAAGGTTCAAATAAAGTTGCAATAATATAAAATTTTTTTGAGATCCCATAAAATCCTACCTTTAACTAACGCCAATTTGTAGTAATGGCCTTATTTAAGTTAAGAAAATAATGAATGGATTTTTTTTTTAATAATGTACAACGCACCTCTTCGAAAGAGAATTATGTAGTTTAAAACTTTTTTTCGGCTTATAACAATATTTTAAATTTGTTTAAAATTTGATTGAACATACCCTGTCGGAGAATACAAAAATACAAAATAGTTAACTTATAGTTAGCTTTTCTTAGACTGACTAAAAGCTAGCTGCAAAGTCATCTAGAACAAACCCAAAATTAGTTCTTAAGTTGAGTACGTAAACGAATTTGATGAGAGCCAACAAATTTATTCTCAGCTACTTTAAAACTCATTTCAGTTTTATATTAACATTTTGCTGTTGTTATTTTAGATGGCAGCTTAGCCGAGTGGTAGCGCGTTCAGTACACAACGTGTGATGTTACATGTTCGAACACCAGAAACATTTTTTTAATTTACTGGCTACCAAGTGATTTAAAAAGTCAACTTTAAGTTAGCTTGAAAGTAGTGCAGAGTGAGACAATTAACTACTGCCTAGGACATCGCAATGTTAAAATAGTCAGTTGATTACATTGCAAAGTAATCCAAGTGTCAGTCAGTACTAGTTGCGAAATAGTTAACTTAAAGTTAGTTAGTTTAAAGTTAGCCAAATTTCCGATAGGGTAGTTGTTTAGTTGCATCTAAAAGCAAATGAAATCAAATTTTTAAACTTCCAAGCGTGTATGTGCCTTGTATGTGCTTTCTTATCAACAACAATTCATCAATTAAATTTAACAATTTGGAAATGAAAACTGAAATTTTTATTTGGCTTGAAAGTTTTAGAAAAAACTTTCGCATTGTGTTGCATTTTAAGTAGACATTTTCCCAAAAATTTTCTATTCATATTGTCCCTTTGCTAACTACAATGATTGCATGTCGACTTCTTTCCATCCATTTTTTTTTCTTTGTTATTCATTGATGTCTCAGCATCAATTTTGCGACACTGTACATACATACTTATGAGACATTTACTGAGACACTTACAATTTCCGCACGACGCATAAGTAAGAGGGCATGGCATGAAAATCTTAAAACATGAGTAATGATTTGACATAATGAAAAGCATGAGCCATCAAAATCGTTGACAATGGCAAATACGAAACAATTGTGCGGAAAATGGGTTTGACCACATTTGTGCTTAGTTTTTGTTTGAGACTTTTCGCTAGAGATGAGCAAGTGAGCGTCTTTAAGATCAGATCATCATCATCATCACGCACAAAAATAAAATATTTTTCATAATTTATTCCCTTTCCCTAAAATGGATCACAAATCCAATGTTTGCGTTGTTGTTGTGCCAGTATACTAATTTTTAATTTTGTCACCATTATTTGTTCGCGGGAAATACACTATGGAGCAAAAGTGAACACTTAAAAGTGGCATTAATGATTTTAATTAATTTTCATATATTTATTTATAATGTAAAATAATTAATGTAGTTCATTTAAGAGGTAAACAACAGAAGAAAATATTTATACACAAAAACAAAAATAAAAATAACAAGTTCAGTCTTAACAATAAATTTTATTTTAAATTGTATAGTGTTCAGTTTTGCACTCTTAACAATTATTCCATTTAATATGAGACAAAACGCCAATTAATGTTTTGTGATGCCTCCTTTACTCTTTAACACTGCCGCTATACGTTTTGGCACGCTTTTTACTCAATTTTGGCATGTTTCGAGAGGTATACTGCTCCAAATGTCCTGAACTCTCTCCCAAAAGCTCCTTCACGCGGGTTGGGGATGTTTCAAAGTTCCCCAGTCGACTTTTCACAATCTACCATAAATTTTCGGTTGGATTCAGATCTGGGCTTTCAGGTGGCCACTTCATTGTGCGAAACTTTTCCTTTTCTAGCCAATTTCGCACAAGTTTTGAAGTGTGCTTCGGGTCATTATCCTGCTGGAAGGTAATATCCTCTTCAGCAAAATCCATTTGACCCATTGCAACTGGTAAATTTTCATAAATAATATTAAGGTATACTTCCTTATTCTTTATACCTTCCACCAAAGCTAGTGGACCTACACCAAACTCTGAAAAACATCCCCAAATCATTATTGATCCCCAACCGTGTTTTACCATCTCAATCACCTAATGTTTCAGGGTGCCTTTTTTTCGTATTTGACCAGAAATAATAACCGCCATCCGGGTTTAAGCGGTTTATTTTGCTCTCATCTGACCAAAGAACACGTTTCCAATCATCAATAGTTCACTGTTGGTGATGTCTGGCAAACGCTTGACGAACTTTAATATTTTTAATTGATTACTTTGGCTTTTTAGGTTTTTTTTGACGTGAAACAACCTACGTCTCTGAGCGCACGCCTCACAGTCAATATAATTGCTTCACACTGGATGGCTTTTCCTGCCTCTTTTGGTGTTTTAGCTCTCCCCGTTATCAAGATTCGTGCTATATGTCTTGGATCACTTATACTTATACTTCGTGGACGACCAGTTTTGCAGTTTTGGATACATACATTTTTATTTTTTTTTATTTTCATCACATAAAATTGTGAAATCTTTAATTCTTTTGCAACTTCGCATGTTGATTTACCCATTTGAATACATTTTTCTACTTCAGCAATAATTTTGTTGTTAGCCGGCTTCATATTGATAAAACTATTAAAAACAAACCACTCACTACGGTAGACGAAAACAAAAAGACATTATTGAACTATTTACAGCAGCCCAGCCACAAACTGCGTAAAAAAATATAACGGTTCTTTACTCAAATTAAAAAATTGTAATGAGTGCAAAAGTGAACACTTTTGCTTTTTTCCAGTATTTCACAACCATGCATACAATCTGCGTTGTTGTTGTTGATGATTATTATTTTTATATTCCACACACAGTGACAATGCCTACAGTCATGATAGTTTCTAACAAAATGTAACACTTTTTCTTATAAAAAATAACATATGAAATCATTATTTTTAAGTGTTCACTTTTGCTCCATAGTGTATTTCACTTGAACAAAATGTTCGCCTTTTATTCCCGATAAGGGTGATTATGCAGTCGGTCCAATCACAGATACTCGTGAATTGAAATCGAACAATTACAAACACGTTACGAGCACAAGTTCTTTTTGCATTAAAAGCTAATCGCCACTTGGAGTTTGAATGAAATTAATGATTGTTTTTAAAATTGACAATGACATCAAAACAGAAGGCTCCGTTCTCCTACCCTATTTCGATTTTTCTGAATAACTTTCTATATTAATCCTATCTACTTTTTTCTCATTCGTTTTCTCCGATAGCCAAGCCTATCCGTGGTTGAGGCGCTAAAAGGCAGAATCTGGAATACAATTCTTATGTATGGGCCGGATCTTCAAAGTGTGTTTTGGGGATGCTCGACCTCCTACAGGAGAGGACGATGAAGCTCATTGGTGACAGTAGGGTATCCAACTCACTCTATTGATTGATTGGAGCATCGATGCAATGTAGGGGTTATTTTCTTGTCTCTCCCTACTTAAATGGAAGGTGTTCTAATAAATTAGGGAACTTGTTCCTGAAACCGGCACATTTGTACGCACACCATGTACTTCATTCAGAGCACATCTTTTTGTGGCCGATAGCTCAATAAATCGAACTACATATTACAGAGGGAAAAAGTTCAAATCGAATATCCACAGACACTACTATCTCTATCTTCCTCCCCATAACCCATTTTCTTAGTTCCTAGTGGCCATCGCCGCACGGTGGCTCAGAATCAATTTTCATCGGCCAAAACCTACTTTTAGGGTTCCGTACACCAAAGGTGAAAAGGAACCCTATTGTTTTCGCTACGCTGTCCGTCCGTCTGTCACAGAGTATTTTCTCGAAAACCGTAAGAGCTACGAGCAACGAAAAATGTTAAAATCCCATGTAATATACATACATACAATTCTATGTATATACACTTGAAATTTGTAAGGTTAGTGTATTTTTATACAGACTACAACAATTAACACTAAAATTTCAAAAAATTTAAATTAAAGGGTGTTCCCCATCAGTTAATGGAATTTCGACGATGTAATTTTGACAACTTGCTGTATCTTGGAAACCGTAAGAGCTAAACTCTTGAAATTTTCAAAAACGGTAAAACAAAAAAATCCCAAAATTATAAAATCGCCAAACCAAAAAAAAAATCGCCAAAAACAAAAAAAAAATCGCCAAAACGACAAAAAGCTCTAAATTAAAAAAATCGTAAAAATGAAAAAAATATTCAGTAGTGGGCGTGGCAGCTGCTAAAAACAAAAAATTTATGTTAATTAAAAAAAAAAAAAACAAACATTTCTCATATTTTATCTGAAATAAATTACGATTCCTCGAAAACTATTATCGAAAAAGGGCGGCGGTCTTTTTTGTTATGTTGGGTAAACTGTTGTTTTTAAGATATGGATTGTGCACACCCCGTACAATTTGTAGTTAGAGTGCGATGTAAGAAATTTTAATCCCACGTATTTTCGTGAAACTTGAAGTTTAGTAGTGTATAATTTTTGAATTAGAAAGAGAAAGACGAAAGCGTCTTCTTTAAGCGTATATATATATACTTTTGCGACCGCCATGAACAGCCTGTGGAACACTTTTTTATTTTAATGAAAATACTAAAAAATTATAAACAAATATTTGTACCAAATTGCTAGAAAATCTACCTTAGAAATCACTAAGTGGTGTTAATATTTAAATAGAGGCGTTCGAATAGGATCCATTCCAATGCTACAAAGACTAAAAGTTATATGCTTACACATAGACGTTCGGCCTGTTTGTCTGTCATTCCTAATTGTGGATAGTATAAATATTAGAGAAGCGGAAGCTGTTGATGTTGGTTGGCTTGCGTGGCTGCTTGCTACCTACAAGCAATGAAGTAGAAACATGAGATTCAGCTCTTGATGTTCTTGGAATGAAAACCCATGACCTGAGTGGCTGCATCATTAGCACTACTTGCTGTATCCTCCTCCCCATTATCCACTTTCCTAGTGCTAGCACAATGTCTTAGATAAGTGGAAACCATCCCCTGAGTACTGATTCTATAAAAAAAACTATTTAGTCCTTTTAATAATATTTGATTTACCCAAGGCTAGACTTACATAGTTAATTGTTTATATAAGATTAAGTTTTAGGGTAAAAAAGTTTAAGATACATTTTTATTTAATTTTTCTCCTGTTCTTATCAGTTGGCTTTAATTCAAGAATTCTCTTATGATTTATTTATTTAGTAAGTTCTCAAATAACTTTGTGATTTGCTGACTTTTTTCAGTTTAAAAAAAAATTTTGATTTTGTACTTCCAGTTCGATGTTTGTGTGTGTGTGTGTTTTTTTAACAAGTTATTTTTTAAGTCTACATATGACGCTGTACAATGTACATATACAAATGTAATCTGTTAGAAGACGAAGGTCCTTTGTGTAAAAACAAATATGTATTTCAAACATGATGGAAGAAAAGAAATAAAAATGTGCAAATGTCTATAATTTAAAGCTTTTTTATTAACTTAGTTGCCATTCATTCAGTTTTGTTTACGAAATTAAAAAGTATAAAATAAAATTTATAGAATTGAATAAAGCGAAAGGAATCAAACGAGTGCAAGTGGTAATTTTAGCATACGGGAATTGTAAATCATAATTTCTTGTGCTATTTGCAAGTGTATTTGTGGAAAATGATTTATATTTATAAATGGAGTGTTAGAGTAGGAGTAATAACAGTAAGATTCCTTGGGAATGCGATGTGGGATAACATTAATATGAAAACATGTGTTTATTGTTTGTTATACTCGTAATAATAAAAAAATAAAGAAAATAAATCTTATTATAAATTAATACTTTTGAAATTCCCCAAGTACTGTATTACGAGTATAAGGCAAAATGGAAGCGCCTGCTTCTAGCTCCTCACAGTGTGTACGCCAGTTATCCAGTCCGACTGTCGTGTGTTGATATTTAGAACTGCGTGAGGGATACATGCATATATACATTTATGTCTATGTATGTTTCCTCTCTTTCCTTCTTTTTCTTTTTTTTTTTTGCTTCCAACAATTCACACACTCCTTCAGCTTGAATTTGCGTTTGTAATTTTTTATTGCTGTTATTTTGAATTTATATAGAATTATTTTTTCATGAAGTAATTTTCGTGTGCAAATTAGTTTATATTGGAATTTGTTTTTCTTTTTTTTTTTGAGTTTGCTTTTCGAAATTATATTTATTTATTTAAGGGGGGTTTTCCTGTCAAGTTTCCTTGTTCTATATATAGTCGGTTGCGTGCTCACATATGATAGTTTTCCCTATAAGGAATAAATTAAGAAAAGTTTTCTTTGACTTAAAAATAGATTTATCGCAAATAGGATGAGGATTAGGTGCGTGCAAGCATATTTTATTTAGTTTTTTTTTTTCCTTTTTTTGTTCGTTAGATGTGATGGGCGGTGGGAGGAAGGGAGGGAGGGAGGGAGGAGGTTTAGCAGTGGTAGTAAATTTGACATAATCATAAATTTATGGCTTTGTGTGCATTATAATGAAAATTTTGACGAAACTCTTGCAGACGACATGTATCTATCTCTTCTTCTTGAATTACTAAAAATAAATTCTCTAAAAGCTCCAGAGCTTCATATGTTTGTACATATCGCACACTAGATCATAAACAGTCACAACTCAAAATTATCAGTGATTTTGTTTTTTTATAACAATTTCATTTGCAATACAGTCTTCTTGAAGAATATAAAATACCATTATGCTTGGTTTTACGTTACATACTTGCGTCATTTGTACAGTATCAACAGTTGTTTGCAACTACTCAGCATCTGAAATTTTTTGAGTTGTGACTCTTTATGATTTAGTGTGCGATATGTACTCGTACATGCTACTCATGTGCTTTAATGTTAGCTTTCGTCGTTTGTTGATTAATACAATAATTTATCTGACTTTTCCCAAAGTAAAATGAACATTTACTTTTTCCTTATATTGATTGTTAAATAACACGCGCATTTTTCTTATTTATTCATATAGTTCCTGTTACATACTATACTATTCCTGTATTATCCTTAACACATATTTGGCAAATATAAACTTACAAGTTTAACGGCTATTATGTGAGAATAGAGATATATATTCGCATAATAATAAAATTAGAGGAATTATCAATTGTAACAGTCCCTGAGGCATAGAATTTTTTAGGATGTTTACAAAACTTCTACATGTTCTGTTAAATTAATTTGTTAATAAAAATTAATTGTAATTTGGCATGATGCAAGAGGGAAAACAAATACATACTCTACTCGGATGATATAAATTTATTTAGGTAAACAAAAGTTGGTCAATAAAAGCTAAGAAACGCATTTGTGTAAAGCACACACACTGCGAGTCACTTAAATAAGGAATTTACATAATTTTACCAAAAATTATCAGATATTGGGGGATTACAAAATCTTGAATCTTTGTAAGGCATTTACACACACCTACACAAAATCTAGCAGATTTCAATTAAAATCTTTATGAAAATCTATACAGTTTACATTTACAAAATCCATTAACTGAAAATTTGCCAAAACTACTCGTACAACCAAACAACTGCAATCTAGCCAATTCAGACACCCTTTTAAGTACACAGGTTGACTTTTTATATACAAATTTGAAAAAACAAAGTATAGTTGCATCACTTAGTAATACTAGATTTTAAGTAGATTTCGACAAAATCTAGTAACGAAGTAGATTTTGTTTTTTATGGGCAATCTACTAGATTTTGCCCGAAATCTCTTAAGTACTAGATTTTGCTCAGATGCAAATGCACTATTACAGCCTGTTCCACGATGTCACCAGAAATCGTTCAATCGAATATTTGTATTGGAAACAACAACAAATTTTCTAATGTTATTGTTGTTTGCAATACAAGTTGTCGATCGAACGAATTCTGGTGACATCGTGGGACAGGCCGGCCGTTAAACTCCATATTCTTAATTACTGGGTATTCGTCAGGATTGCTCATTATCAATGCGGTTATCGACAGTATAATGACAAATATATCACCCAGGCTCACAGGCATCACCTGATATTTAAATTGTTGTCTTGAGAATTTGGCCTAACTATGCATCTGATATAGACTTGGGTCGAACTCGTTCATTAGTTAATTTTTGCCACAAACCAATAGATGGGTTTGATCATAGGTTTGTGTCAAAAATGAACTATTGAACGAGTTCGAGCCAAGTCTAATCTGATATATGTATGCTTATTAGTCCAAAATGTTTGAAGACATTCCGTTCAAACTGAAAAAGACAGCGGTCTTAAAAATTAGTATCGACCACAAACATTTCGTACTAGATTAGACGAAATTTCAAAATTTTTTAGCACTCACTTCACTTCAGTTTTATATTTTCTTTTTTTACGATTTTTTTTTTTTTTTAACAACTTCAAACCACCCAACGCTTTATTACATTAGCCCCCGACTTTATTTATATGATATTTGTTTTATTTTAAGAAATAATACTTCTTACTTTAGTGGTTTATTGGCTTCGGATTGCCACATTTCCGTCTACCTCTAAAGAAATAAAAACAAAAATTAAATAAAAAACCTTTCTCTTATATACGGAAATCTCCCGCTGTTTAACTCAATTCAATTTCCTTTGTTGTAGTTTTGCTGCTTTTTTGTCCAATTTTTTTTTTTATAAAATATGACTGTCATTTTCAAATGCTTTTTCTGTTCACTTTTGAAGGTTATTTGCTCCTTTTTAACTTTAGATTTTACACTTGACAACATCATCATCAATTTATCAAGGACATTACGTAGTATGTAACAGGCAAGTGGGAAAGGCAGTTTCTTTTTAAACACTTTTGTAATTAAATTTATTAAAGTTACAGTTCATATTTTTTTTTTATTTTTTACTTGAAAAGGGGATTTCCCCATTTTCTCTTTTATGTTAAACAGTTTAATTAAAAACTAAATATTGCTGCATTCTTGTACACATGAAAAGAATAAATTAAAGGAAACAAAATCATTAAATGGTTTTAAGCATTTCTAGAGGGTTGTTTGTTATTTATTTTCTAAAAATTTTATGAATATTTTCTGCAGCTTAATTCTTTAAAAGTCTTTGTTGTATTATTAAATATATGCGGCTGTTTCTTGGCACAAGAAAGATGTCATTTTCCAGCGCAGTCTTTGGTTTGAACATAAAAAAGCAATAAATTTTATAAAAGGATTTCCCAGGAATTAAATAAGATTGCATGTAAAAGTGTAGCAAGTGAGATCAACAAGAAAATAAATTATAGCTGAGATTGTAAAAATTTAAGTGGCTTGTTTAGAGCATGGAGATTTTTTTGAGACACTAACTTTTTTTACTTTTTTTAAAACTTTTTTTTTTTGTTCAAAAGCTAAAAAGTTTTTTTAGTAGTTTGATTTAATGTGAACAGTTTATGCTAAAAACTAAATCTAACACCGATTAAAATGCAAATTCGCAATTAGCTAACAAATACTATGAAATAGAAATTATTTTAATATAAAAATAAATAGGCTATTGACTCGTGATGGTTTCCTTTTTTTACTACAAAATGAAAAAATAAATTACAAAACAAAAATGTTAAATTCAAAATCACAGCTAAACAATTTTTCTAAGAAGGACAACTAACAATTGATATGGACAAAATCCAACAGAATTAAACGCTGAATAAGACAATCCTGGCCATAATTTAAAGTCAAAGTAAATCTACTCTGATTTCAAGTGAATCTCTGAAGAGTCTTAAATCAAAGAATTTTTTTATTTTCATAGTTAATTTTCATGGCTGTCTGTGATTTTCTCCTTTTGTAGAAAAAACTTATTACGAATATTTCTTTTTACAACTACAAACTTTCATTTTCATCCTCCTGTTTTTTAAGAAAACTTTAATTTTTACCCAAAGTCTGCAAGAGGGTATTTTAGATTAAAACTACTAATCCTTGTTGTTTAATATTGACATAATTGTGACAACTTTCTTGTGGCTTCCAGCAAAACAATTGCATTTCAAAAAACTTTTTAAATGTTCATTAACTTCCTGTGAAATACAAGGAAGCAAATCATTATAGATGGAAGAAAGGCGCATACGAGGGGGGTCCCAAAATTAGCAGAAAAGTAGCAGACTTATTAAATGCGTGTTTTAGGTTTCAAGGTCACACCCGTGTTGTTTGGTATTTTTTGTGAACATGGAACAAATTTGTCACTGTTGCACAATTCAATACTTTCATTTCAAAGGTCTCAGCCCATTTAATATTAAAGCCGAGCTAGGTTCTCTTCTGGGAGAGTCTACTTCTTCGTTTGCGACCATAAAATATTGGCTGACAGATTTCAAACGAGGCAGTACGAGCTGCTAACCCAAACAAACTACTAGACTGATTCCGGAGCCCACGCCAGAAATGATTGAAAAAAATCTACAAAATGGATAATCGTCGGCTGAAGTTGCGTGGACCAGTAAAATGACAACCATTTAAAAATTTTCTACATATGACATATCGATCTGAAATATGACCATAAGAAAGCCGCAAGCAAGATGTGTGGCCGCATTTAGTTCACAATGAAACGAAACCAGCGCCGTGAAAATGATTCAATAGAGTGTTGGGCGATGTTTCACTGCAATACAGTCGAGGTTAGGTTAGGTTAGCTGGCTGCTGGTAAGGAAGGGTGAAATTTAGAGTCCAATACAATGATTCCTTTGTGCTACCTGTGAGTTGAAGAGAAGATAGCGAGCAAGGGTGATAAAGAAGGGATAGTGGTAGAGATGGCAGGTGGTGAGGGAAGAGATAGAGGAAAGCTTCATTATTTTTACAACTCTGCAGCGCCTCTGGTGTCAATGAGGCGTATTAAATTTTTGAAGCTGTGTTTAGTAGCCATTTTATTGGTTATTTTACTTCGCCGATGATTCTGCTACACAATACCGACGAAGGAGGGCACCCTGATGTTACATTAAGATTATCATCCGCTGAAGTCGGTGTAGTTTAGTGACCAGTGCCTATACCTGCAACACTATAACTTTTCCTACAGCAACCGATCAAAAAGGACACTAATGCACATCGGAAAAATGCGCGGTGTTGTTGTTTTAATGACTGCCGGAGACTGGGATCGAACCCAGGACCTTCTGCTTTGTACTTCATCTAACACTACCCTCGTAATAAAGCCGAGCTTTTGCGTCAACTACTTCACACGTGAGACAAAGGGACACTCAAAGCGATAGACTTCAACAGGAGAATCGAAAAAGAAGAAGGCGAAGATAGTTACATCAGCAATTTTGGGGAAAAAGAAAATGTTGTTGCATCAACACAATGCACCAGTTCTCAAATCCACTATTGCGATATCCAAAATTAATGAATTCACTGGCGTAGCTACGCATATTTTCTGGGTTGGCGGGTGGGAGTAGGGGCATTATGACTGGCGATTTTCATGAGCAATATTAAAATTACTAATTACATGCAATTTTTAATAATCCGAGGGGTGAGGGAACATCAATTCTTGTGGGCAGTACATCACCCATAACGTTCTTTCAATGCCTACGAATGAATTAAAAGTTCGAATTAGTTCATCATGGCCCCTTGTTGTATTTTCTAACCCCAAACTTTAAAAAATGGTTCGGTGGTAAAATATCTGCCAACAATAAAGATGTGGAGTTTGCGGTTAGTGACTATTTTAAGGATCTAAGACAGTTCCTAATATAAACAGGGTATCGCAGCTTTTAAATATCGCTGGGAAAATTGCATCGAACTAAAGGGAGATTGAGTTGCGATATAAAAAAATGTTTTCCCAAAATTAATGTTTTCTTTGCCAGGTTGGCTAACTTTGCCACCGCCCTCGTACAATATGCAACAACATTCTTTCATTGCAAAGGAAAGTACACAAAATTTTTCAAAGCAACAACAATTTCCCTCAGTGATAATTTCTCTTTGCTTTATGTCTTCTACGAACACAAATCACAAGTCTCATTATGGCGTCTTTTTGATGTGATGTGTCCTTTTTCACAACACCACATGGAAATCAATATTTAAAAAGTTTTCCAATAACTACGATTATCTTAAGTAGGCGTTGTAAGATTTTTAGGAACCCCTTTTTGTAAAACAAACACAAGATAAAAAACTTTTTTTTTGTTCCTTTATTAATAAAAATAAAAATACAGTACACTTGGTGCTTTATTCACATCAATACTTGGGCGGTTGTTGAGGTTTCTGGAAATAAACTTAAATTAATGATGTCGGCCATAATTGTATCCTTGGCTTTGTTGGGGTGGCAGGTAGTTCGCATTAGGCGCAAAAATATTTGCGGTGGGAAGATGATGACTTGCAGCGGCAAAGTTTCTTTGGCCTCCACTGGAATAGCTGGCTGATGAAGCATAAGAAGCTCCAGAGACACGTTGATTATGTCTGTGTAAGTGCAAAGTCCTTTAAACATATTTAAATATGAAATATAAATTACAGTTTGCTACTTTCACTTTAACTCACTCCTGAATTTCACGGGGAATTGGTGGAGGTGTGGGCAAATGGTCACCTTCTGCATGAAATCCATTCCTATCAGCCTTGTAGTTTACGGAATAAAGTTTGCCGTCATCGCCGGTATAAGAATAAGAACCAGCAACTTTTAAAGAACTGCCGGGCCAGGAACCTTCAAAATGACCAGATTCATCGCGTTTAATTCCATTGGCGGTCTCGAAACTTTAGGAGTAGAAATAACATAAAGTAATGTCTCAATAATGATGATGAGATTCTAATGGGAATATAATTATTACCAGTAGAATTTCGTTATGCAAAGAGAAGTTTTATAAAAACCCAAATTCTTGACCTAATCTGCTCTACTTGATTAATAGAAGTCAGGCAAACAGATTCAACTCACCCAAAATTGTAATTGCCACTACCGTCGTTATTGTAATCATTTCTTAAGATGGGAATAGGTGGAGCTACTTTATTATGGCCGAAGTGAGACGCTGCACGAGGAGCGGAAGCCGAAACAGCTGTTGCATATTGATGCTCAATTCTTGGTCTTACACGAGGTGCAGCGCCACTAACAGCATGGTAATGGGGATATTGGCTGGAACCGGATGTCCCCACGGATGAGTAATTCGGTGGTAAATATTTGTTTGAAAGTCTGGTTGCGCCAGTCGCACCGGAACACACGACAACACTAAAGACACACAAAAGCTAAGAATAGTGAACAAAGAAAGAAAAACGCACACTTTTATCCTGATTTTTAATTATTTGTTGTTGTTGTTGTTGTCCTTACAAATTTCATTGCTAGATTTTTTGGTTATTCCAGTTGTATTGTGTTGAGATGTTTGTTTGAAACTGATGCCTTCACTGTACGTCTTGGCCAATTTTATAGACAAATACAACCAACAAAAATCTTTAAACAATTCTAATCATTTATTTGATTTTAAATTTTTGCTGTTTCTCTCATGTTTCTAGTTCATCTCTTTGTTCTTCTTTATAACTCAGCTTGAAATAGACGTCATGATTAACTTTTATTATTATTTTTATTTTAACAGAACAAAACAATGAAATGATGAAGTTCATAATCGTGTAGTCTGAGATTGTTTTGAATATTTTTGCGTTTTTTGTTTGTGAAGTTCTTTTTTTTGGCGGCATTTCGATATCATTATTACGTCAATTGAAAGTACAAGTACACATTAAATAAAATGCTATTTAAAAAGAATTGGAGTTATTGGTTTAAAATTTTCCTTCAAGTTTACATCACTGTTAGTAGAATAATGCTCGGTTGCGTTTTTTTTTTTTGTTGGATGCACTTTTTAGAACAAATTTGAATCACATTATTGTTTTAGCACTTTTCCTAGACCGCAGCAGTTATAAGTTTTGTTTTAAAAATCATATTTTAATCATTATTGCTAGAGTTTTATTTTTGGTTTAGAAAATAACAGTTGCTTTTTTAATTTTATTTTTTTTTTTGCTTGGAAAAAAGCAATTTTTCCCTCATTTGTTTTTAAAAATGCACTTTTTTATTTATTTATTTATTATATTTTTAATCACAATTTCAGTTTTATTAATAAATAATGCCCTAATTCAGTAAGAAGATTTGAGACGTTTTTGTTTGAAAATACTTTTGAGTTCTTGTTTTTGAATTCTCTAATAGTGCATTTACATTGTCTCGAAATCTAGTACTTTCGAGATTTCGAGCTAAATCAAGCTGCGTTTTTCCAGATTTATCATACAAAACAAAATCTAATTTTTCAGCAGATTTGTAGGAAATATAATAAAAATCTAATGGTTTTATTTATTCTTTACTACCCTGTACAACAAAAGGTGAATGAATTAGCTACGGTCTGCTTAAAAAAGTGTGTGAATTGGCTACAATGCAGTTGTTTGGTTGTAGTTTTGGAAACAAATCAGTTGATGAGTTTTGTTTTGGATAAAAAAATCTTGATACATGTAAAAAAAATACCTAGTGTAAACGGTATAGATTTTCATAAAGATTGTGCTGATGTAAATGCCCTATATATATTTTTTCTTCAAAAATGGTTTTTGTCTTTGATAGAGAAAAATATAAATATTATTACCATGTTTTTAAAACATAAAAATTAAATTAAAGTATTATGCAATAGTTTGAAAAATATATGAAAAAATATGTGTTGGATATAATGTTTGGAAAAAAATCATAAAGCAAATACACGAACCTTCTAGCATAGACAATAAATAATAATTGTTTTAAAGAATCACAACTGTAGCTTTTTTCGTCCATAGACAAGACGATACAATCGTAGAACAGAATTAGGGCATTAGTATGCGATATTTGGCTTCGTGCGGTACCTCAACGCAACCGGGTTGGATTTAGTACGTTTTATCACTGAATCTTAGCACCGGACCTTTTCATAGCTTAGGACTCGGATGAGTAGAGTGCTATATATCAAAAACAAATCTCACGATTATAATTCATTACTTGCAGGTATTAAGCTGCCAAGTTAAAACAATCAAGGTCAAATAAATTGTTATAAATCTCGTTTGTAAATATTTAATTTAAAATCTGCCAAAATTAAGTTATTTTTAGAACTATAAACTAAAGTCTAATTTGCTTAAAGAAAAGTACAATTACAAGTTAAGGACCACTTGAAGCAAAATCAGCGTAAGTGGCAAAACACCAACTTTTTCTTAAAATTAAAAATAAAATTCTTGAAAATGAAAGTGATAAAAAAATTTGCTGGGAAAAAATTGTTGCAAGTGTAGTTTGCGATAAGTTTGCTCTAAGGGCTCTAGATTTTTTTTTTTGTTTGTGAAATTACGTCTTTTGATTTATTTAATTTTTTTAATTTGATTTTATGAACTTGAACTTGACACCAACCATAATTGAAAACATTGCTTTTGTTGTGGGTAAGAAAAATACAATTAATTATTAACAATCGTGTTTATTTGTCAATCATATTCATTGAAAATATATTTTAGGAATTTAAAAAGTTGCGAGTATTGTTCAAAACGTAATAGAGCGCACACACCTTCATTTGAATGTTGAAAGTGAAACAAAAGCCATAAAAACTATTAAAAATAACTTTGATTTAGAAATTTGAAATGGTTTTCAAGTTTCAGTTTTGGTCTTTGATTTCGAGTTTGGTTCAAATTTTATTTTATTTTGTTTAAAGTTTTATTATCAGTGGAATAAAGAAGCACTTTCTGTGCACATCAAGTGTTTCATGCTGCAATGAATTTAATATATTTTTTTGTCTTTTAACAAAAAGAAACAGAAAAAGAACCTGCTGCAGCTCAATTTGCTGTAAACGTCTTCCGTTTGAGGTTTTTGGTGAATGCATTTTTGTTTTTAAATTTTAAGTAGAGCTTTTAAAAGGCATCTCTTTGTTGTAATGAACGTCAATAACAGTTCATTATCATATTTTAGTGTTAAAATTAAACATACAAAGGGTGTGGAATTCTAAGCTAACAGTAGTTTTTTAAAGATTTTTAAATTTTTTATTTTTGTACTGAGCCAAATTATGTATAATGATTTTTTTTTATACACATAAAACATTGAAAATGCAAATTATTTTATGCCAGTGCATGGGAGGGAGTATATTATACGACGGTGCGGTGCTGGTGTGCAGAGACTTGAAAGCGTATTTCCTTGGAAATGATTTTCGATGCAGAAAAAAAACACATGTGAGTTTTGCATATTCGTATTTTTGAAAACTCACATTTGAATTGAACATGACAATGAATGTTATACATTGACAGATTAAAGGAAATGCCTGGTAACGAGTACGTTTGATGGATGGTTAGAAAAAATTAATAAAAAAAATTTGACGAGAAGCGAATGCATGTACATTAAAGTCCTGCACAAGACCATTTATAAGCACTTTTAAGACATGAGAGATTTTTCAAATGATTAACTACAGCGAAATATTCTAAAACAAACGCTAAACAACACTGTTGGCAAGACATTTATTTCAGCTGTTGTTTCGCTGCAGTAAAGCATTTGAAAAATCTCGCATGTCTTGAAAGGTCTTGTAAATGGTCTTGTGCCATTAATGTACATTCAGCAGATATTAAAATTCCATTTGTTTTTTTTTTTGTACACCCTGAAAAAAGATTGGTTGGAAAATGGTTTTGTCAATAAAATATCATTTGCATAAACTATATTTCAGTTCACGCTACCAATTTTCTATTAATCCAAAAAACAATTCGTGTTCATTGCCATTAGGGCATAATTGTAATAAAGATATGATTCTGACAATTCTTAAATTGATTGCATCAACCGAGCGTATGCTTTTGTCATGACTAATTAACTGATTGGTTAACACAACCGAATAAAATATTATGAATTGGATTTTACTACCAACTTTTGGTATTGGCAACTAAACAATTGTCGTTCTATATTAAGGTTAAAATAAATACTTATTATCAGTTGCTGCAACTAACTAGAGGTTGAGTTACATATCATAGGTTGAGTTTTTACTCGTACCAGCAAATTAAAAATTAACTTTTTTGTCTTTCAAAGATATTATGATTTATGAATTCTCAAATGGTTTTTGAAAGTCTGTGCATAAGACAACAGGTTTGTGGCTGTTTAAAATGTGTGGTTGAAGAAATGCATATAGACATGCTTCACCAAATAAATAAATTTCAATTAAAATAAACTTATGGCAATATGTTAAATAATAAATTTCTTAAATTGTGTATTTTTATTTGCGTTTTTTGCTTATTTTATTTCAGCAAGGAATTCCAATTTTTCTTTCACAGGTACCAATTATGATATTGTTTTAGTTATATTAACCATATTTTCGGTAGCAAGAATAACTTTTATTTCAAAATCCATACTGGTAACCAATTTTTTCTGTTGCTGCAACTATTTGGTTAAGGGTTATAATTAAAATATAGGGTACCACAATCAAATTGCAGTCGTCATACCAGAATTATATGATAGTTGGTGCAACCGCCAAAATTCGATTGGCAACAAATTCGGTTGTCTCAACGAATCTGTTTTCTCTGTGTATTTTTGCTTCAATTCACAGTCAAATTTTAGAATTGTAAATCATTAAAGAAGCAACCTGCAGCTTAACTTAATGGAACTGAAAAAAGTCTGCATGTTCTCGTGGGTTAAAATGTTAAACCCCAAACACCATTTAATTTCAATTAATTTCACAATTCCAATCCCCATTTTTGTTCAATAAAAGGGATATCTGTTTGAATGTCTTCATCAAACTCATTTTGTTTTTCCATCTAATAATCATTAACGACACACTATGATTACATTTGTCATTAACTTTTGGGAACGTCTACGGAAGACAGATTTTTCAGTTGTAACAAAAAATAATGTGATTTAACTGCCACCAGGGTTAAATATTTGAACTTAAAAGAATTGGGAAAAAAAATTTTGCAGCTTAAAAGATTTGAGGGTGGTTTACTCAAATAATTTTCTTTTGCTTCTTTTTCCTATTTTGCTGAAGAGACACATCTTTTCATTGTTTGCATGACCCGATAAGTTCTACACTCAACAGATGCCTTTATATTGTGTATTCTAAGATTTATGGTTTGAAGAATAATGACGAGCGATAAGACAAGACGCATTATTGATAAAATGCTACTTTCAATCACCACCAAAAAGAAAATGCTCTACAAAATATACATATCGCTCATTTACTTTAACAGTGTCATAACTCAAAATGCAGAATAATGCAGCATTTCGTATTTTATCTTGTGCAAAAAAAACATTTCTTCATGTCTTCATTGAGTTGTATGGAAATTAAAAAAAATAGTTTTTTTTTGAGTTGTGACAATATTGAAGTAAATGAGCGATATGTACCGCAAAACGTGTTGACATCTGTGGAATATTCAAATTAAAGGCGGTGCAAATATTCAGCTGGGCTGTTGAGACCACCTGATATGGTGGTCTCAAACAAAGCAAATCCATATCAGGTGGTCTGACCAGAAGAGGTGACTGTTTTCGCCGCTCATAATGTCATTCCAAGCGAATTGAGGCAAGTCTACCTGTGGTGCGATTCAGTAACTTTTAACGATCCGACAGTCGTAATTTTTATCTATACATTTTAGCGCTTGCAAGAACGATTGTGTGATTCTGTAACTTCTTTTTAACGATAGAGCTCAGCTGATTTTTTGTGTTGATTTTTGTCGATAAAATTAACAGCACATAAATTATTGTCGCTTAAATATCGACACAGCTGGCATTAACCTACAGTGAATATCGTTAAAAATGTTACTGAATAGCAAATTCGATAAATTTTCGTTATAATTTTTTTACGATGCGATTATCGGTAAAAAAAATTTAGTGAATCGCACTACTGGTATGAATATGCAGCATTGCCCTCAATTTATTATTTTCTTTTTCATATTAAAAATTGATCAAAAAAATTGCTTGATTTCTTTTTGAACATCACTTAACTTAATTTACGTTTTCAGTGAACATGAGAAAAAATTCTGTCAGAATGGCATGGTTGTTTAATTTGATTATATCGAAAATAACACACAAATTTCTTAATTTATTATTATTATTTTTTTGGTTAAAGATAATTAATCATTTTATATTTTGGATTTGTTCAGACTTCTTTCCTCACCTTTATTTATTTTTTTTAGCACAATAGTATTAAATATTTACTGCCTTATTCATAAAAAATATTTATGTTTAATAAGAGGTTTATGAAATAAATTTTCTATGGAAATTTGATTAATAAACCTTTTATAAAATCAAAATATTTTTAATGAATTAGGCCCTTAGTCATGAAATAAGAATGATCTCGTTATTAAATTATTTTACATACAACAAAAAGAGTAATTTAAGGAAATTTTTTTATATTTCATTGCCCACTGTAGCGCACATTTGACTTAATTTACTGCAAAAAAAAAAAAAATACAAAAATTCAAATAATTTCTTCTTTTGCTAAATAAAGTTTAATGGGCTTCATTAAGTTTTTCAAAAGTTTTGCTTTCAATTGATTTCAAACTAAACGCTTGATTGCATTTTTTTTAGTCAACTGAATGTCAGGATTTGATTACCAAGTATAAATTTAAACTTAAAACTGCTTAAGAGGCAATAAAATTCCATTTGATTTTTCTACTTATGTATGAATTATTTTTGTAAAGAAATGCAAACTTTTCGTATGCTTAAAGTGATTATTTTTATTATTACGAATTATTTTTTAAGTTCAATGAAATTATGTATGTTTGTAGCTAAAAGATTTGAAGATGCAAAAACGAAAAGCCTAAAAACCAGTTAGGTACTCGTTACTTCAATCAAAATGGGAAACATGTTTGAATTGATAACAAAAGAATTAATACAATTCCAATGCACATGACAAATTTTCAATGATGAAACGAGTATAACACATTGACACATCTACCATGAACGGAACGGTTTTAAGTATTTATGGATATTTTATGCTAAACTAGCATAAAAAACAAATTGCCTGGTAAGCTTTTGCTGTGCAAAGTAATATTTAAAATACCCGTATGATTAAAAGCCATAATAAACGGAAATTAAATTTTTAAGAATTCAACTGCAATGAAAGAGGAAAAAAGGTCTGTATTCTTTTCAGACCTCAGGGGTTATACACACACTTTTTTTAGCAGGATAATAACAATACAATACAAAATTCTACACTGTGAACAGATGATAGATGCTGTATATGAACAACCGGAAAGCACGCAACACTCTCCCACACGAAACACATGAACAAAAATAGAAAAAAAAAATATAGAAAATTCTATATCAAACTTCAAGCCGAATGATTTATGTATTTGGGAAATCTATTTTCTCTTGAAACTTTGCAACAGCTAAAGAAGTTGTCTAAACTATAGAAAGAGTAAAATGAATTCAATGCGTACGGTTGGCCAAGAAAAACTTGGCCAATTGTTTTTATTGAGTTTGAAGCTTTCCATTATTTATTCATAAGGAATTTGTTGTTAATTTAGTAATTAGTAACAACACGTAGTTCTTAGTTTTTCCACTCATTTATCTGACTTGTCTTAAATGTACATGTCTATCCCACAGTCTGCTTGCCATGTGCAGTGTGCTTTCAAGTCCTGCCGTCCATTATGTTGAGTTTTAATTTTGTTCAATTACGAGTATATGGTGTAGTTTTTTTTGTTCAGCTTTCAGTCTTTCTTTCTCTGTGTCCTCTATCATGCTTTTTTATTTTAACCATTTGGCACAGTTTCTACAAATTTAAAAGCGTGTATTCGTGTTTTTTTTTCTTTATGAACGAGTAGAAAGCAGAGAAGCTACAAAATTAAATTAAATAAAATAAAATATCATCTTTGTATAGAAATGCACAACTTAATTACTTGGCTTAGTTCGCTAGTTCATTTAAATTGCAATTGGAATTGAGAGCCATATTAAAAAGTGGAAAAAATTAGTTGCAAGATTCACCCATAGAAAATGTTGTCATATTTTTAAAAATCTTTTTTTATAAAGAAGAAAAAAATTATTCCCTGTGAAAAGCAAGTACTCCCTTAAAGTGGTTATAAAATATTCGTATCTTTTATTATTAAGGTTACACGTACCTATGCAATTTTAATATTGAAAAAAAAGAATGTACCTAGTGTGTACCTAAAGTCACCACAAACAACCAGATGTAACGCAAAAACTAACAAAAGGAAACAAAAGTGTCGGAAATTGCACACTCTTGGACGCGCTGTGGAAAGCAATATTAAAAATAAAAATAGCAACAGGACATGTAACATCCCGTTATTCGTTGCAAATAAAAACACGCAAATAAAATTAAACGTCAATAAGCAAAGGAATAATATTAAATAAAAACCGCCATTTGAATTTGCAACCACATATTTAATACACAAGATGTTAATATTAAATATTAATATTTCTACTTTGTAACATAAACAACAGTTCATTTTGAGCATTTAAACATCAAAACCACAAAAATATTTAGGCAACATTATTAAAAAATTTCATTATCTAAAAATAGCAAAAACCCCCAAACATTATGAAAAAAAGTCATCGCAATGGCAACGGTGTAAAGAAATCCTAAAACAGCAGCAGCAACAGCCAACAAAATTTAATTCCTCATTAGTAAGTTTCTTATAAATATACATACGGGGTTTCTGTCATAGAAATATGTTTGTTATTGTTATAATTACTGAAGTAAAACGTTTATTTTTGTAGGTTTCTCTCTCTCTCTCTCTCTTCCTCTCTTTGTTAGTGTTTTATCAGGGAAATTTAAAAAATTATCTGCTGGCAATGCTGTTTGCTACATTTACCGCCAGCGATGCCAATTTAGCGCCTTTCGCGCTAGTTTTAGCGCGTTTTAACTATGCCAAACGCGCTTTTTTTCGTCTTAGCGCGTTTTGATTCAAGTCAAAAATATCATTTGAGTTCAATATCTTTTTACTTTTTTGTATAAATTTAACAAAATTTAACTTTTTGTTTAAATTCGTTAATGATTCAGATGTTGCAAATAAAATTCCCTTGACTGTGGTTAGAATTAAAAACGCATTTTAATATTGTAAATGGCAAATATTTTGAAATTTCACAGTTAAAAATATGTACTCGTACTCGTGACCCAAAAAATGTATAAAACTTATTAAGCATCTATTCTTTTTATATGTACTTCAAAAAGCATTTGAATCACAACACTATTCGACAATTTATATAACTTGTTACAAAGTTTGACAAATAAATTAAAATCAAAACTAACCCCCTGTTTGTGTAATCTTGGCGTTTCTGTAATAGATTAAAGCAAAGTTGTACAAGTTTCCTTTAATCTATTACAAAAACGCCAAAACGTCTTACACAAATAGGGGGTAAGAATTTCGAATATTTGGAAGGCGAGACTGATTCTGTATTAAATGATTTTAGTTATTTAGGATATAATTTCGAAGAAGCAAAATTGCATAATCTGAAAAAGAGTTACTAAAAAATTAATTGTACTCGTATTTACTAATACATACATCGACCTTTATTAAAATTTAATTTATCGCGTAGGAAAATAGCGCGTTTTGACTATAAATTGTTGATAATGCTGTAACTTAGCGCGTTCTAGCGCGTTTTGAGAAGGGGTATAGCGCGTTTGGGTTATAAATAGTTGGCATCGCTGTTTACCGCTACTTAGATGTATTTACGCTCCGAAATAATTCCACCCTTATTTGTTCAAAGGATATATTATGGGACTTTTTTCCACACACACATACATACATACATACACACAAATTATACGTATTAAGGGACTTGCTCAACATAATGCTGTATGTTAAATTTCCCTTTTCTGGGTTGCATTAAAACCACTTTCCGCACAAAATTTCCACAGTTGTTCGGGAGATATCGATGTGTAAACACTTGAATTTAAAAATAAAACTGGACATCACAAAACTTTATTTTACTTTATAAAAAAAAAGAGGAAAAACATATTTTATGAAAACTACAAGGAAGTCAGCTTCAAAATAAAATATTAGCTTAATTTAAAAAAAAGTAGTAAAACCTTCTTCGACTTGTTTAATGCGATATACAAAACATAAAATAAAATTAAGCTGCAAAGTGTTAAACGGAAGTGACATGAACATTTCTTAAAGAAAAATACCTACACAATATTTAACCCAATTTAAAACATATCAATTGTATATAATTTATTTAAACAAAACTCTTTCAAATAATCCTTCCAGTTTCTAATTCAACAATTTAATACAAAGTCTTATTTTAAAGTAGTTAAAATTATAATTAACTAAGTCAAAAGGTAAGTGTGAGATATTGCGTTTAATTTATAGCAAAACTTACTGAAAACGAATGCTGGGAATACGAGTAATCCTAATCCAGCTTTTTATTTTATTTTCTGTTTCACTTATCAATTTTAGTTTTGATTTCAAATTAATTATAAAGTTTTTCGTATTAACAATAATTTTCTTTAAATAATTTTAGAAATATATTTTTTTGTGTTGCGAAATTGATTTTTCGAACTTAAACTACACACACACTTGCGAAGTTAAAAATGTGTGTGTGTGTGTGTTCTTTTAAAATGAATTTTTATCTCTTGTGCAATATTAGGCACAGAGCTAATGAATTTTTCTCTCTGGTCTATTCTCTCATCCATCTAATATTATTGTTTACAATTGGAGGTTAATACTCCCAATAAGAAAAACACAACAGAAAACAACAAACGAAATCATAATAACAATAAAAACAACGACAGTCGTACTGCCATACTGTCTAGCAAAATACAAAAGGACCACAAAAGATCCTTTTACCCTTTCAGTGGGCAAAATCTTTCAAGAAACAACACATTAATAAAAACTGCTTGTGTACGTGTGTGTGTGTGTGTGTGTGTGTGCGTATGATTATGAGTATCTATGTGACAGTGTGTGTGTGCATGTTTGTGCGTGCAATCTATGGCTTCGTAAAAAATACCGCTATGTGATTCATATTTATTTGCTAACAGTTTACCTTAAGGCGGTAAATTTTCTCTTGCTATTGCTACTTATTATCTGCTCTCAACAACTGTCTTCGCTCAACTTTTCCTCTCCGCTAAAAATAGAAATTTTTTATTTGTATTTGTTCGAAAGTTCGAAAAATTTACACACATGCACACATACATACATATATTTAGTATTTTCTTTACACACACACACACACACATACTACGCTATGAAGCGTTTTCGTCCTTATGTTTTGTTGTTATTGTCGTTGTTGTATTGCTTTCGTCATGACCTTCATGACTCATCGTTGCTAATGGCTGCGGTAGGGGCTCTCTGTACATTTCATCACCCACCGCCAACAACACCGCCTGCCAGTAGGGGTTTCCCGAATATATTGCCAGTATAAAATAAATAAAAGCAACAAAATCAACAACTAAAGTAACACACAGGTATATTGTGTTTGAATTTTACTGCCCCCTTAGCTTCTAGGTTGTCAGCTTTTCTTTTCAAATGTTGTTATAATGTGCGTGTTTATGCTACTCGTAGCAACAACAAACCCAATTATTGGCCATAAATAAAATGCGCAGTTATTATGTATTTAGGGAAAATGGCAGATATCAAGTCTTTGTCGTTCAATTACTTTGGCTAAATGGTTAATTATTCTGTACAAACTTATTTAATTAAAGGATCATGGGAATATTTTGACTGACATCACATTTGACTGTTGATTAAACGACAACCCATAAAATGTCATGGGATAAACGATTTATTCTTTAATGTTCTTCGAAGGTTATGGAGTTAAACAATTTTGAAGGCAGTAGTGAAGGGACTTAATCACATGTAACGTATACTTATGTAAAGAGCGTTTCGTTAAGCCCTTCCTATGTTCAAATTTGCGATAAAGTATAACAAACTGTGTGAGAGATATCGAAATTTTGAAACGTTTGAAAGGCAATTATGTATGCAATTATGTCTGGAATTATGTCTGGAATGTAGCACAGTGCAAACTTCAGCCGTGGATTCGCTGGGTGTCCGAAATGTCAAAATTTCATAGCTGTGGCACATAAATCAGCCTTAATTTAAAAGAATGGCATGGGTTATATTGGCATTGAGGGTCGCTGTGATTCGTGTTTTATTCGCTTAAATTGCACGATCACGATGACCAGTTCACATAACCTCAACGTGAGATGACCAGGCCCTCAAATGCTTTATGCAGACAGCTCAGTGTGGTACGTAGCGCCGTCCTGTTGAACTCTCACATGGCTGGTGCCCATATCATTAAATTCTGGCTAAAAAAAGTTGGTAGTAATTTTTCTCAAAAAAATATGAACCGGCATCATCGGTAGGCCAGACCCAAAATCCACGCCAAACAGTGACTTTTTCGAGATGGATTGTACGCTCTTGGATCTAATGTGGATTGATATGGTCCCAAACTCGAAAATTTTGTTTATTGTCGTATACATTCACCCCTAAAAGGACCTCATTGCTACAGAATATTTTTCAATTGAAATTAGGGTCAGTTTCCAACCACTCCAGGGCTCATTCAGAGAACACATTCCGATGTCTATGGGCGTTTACTTTCAGATTCAGGATCAGTTAAAATGTTTACAGGTGCAGGGACAATTCACGACTCAAAATTCGCCAAGTTGTGGTCTGCCAATGGCAGAGTTCTTTTGGCGAACAGCGACGACGTTGTTTTCGGCAGATATTTGACTCAAATTTATCCATCATACTGTACAGTCTGTCAAGGTAGGACAATTGTGGCGATCATAAAATGGGCGAATGGCGTGTAACGTTGCCTGATAAGAACATCCATAAAACAATTTTATCAGTTGCACGTGCTGATACATCCGTCCATGATGATTTGGCAAAAGACACTGAATAAATGACAGCAAATTATGGACAGGGATGGAACTCGGGCTCTCAAACAACGCTATTTGGTTTGTAGGCAGCACCACATTTAAAAAAAACTTTATTACACTTTTTCATTACATCCAATTGTAAATAAACTTAAATTTGGTTTCGTTTTTTTTTTTGGGGGAAAACACATACGAGTTTCGCTATATTATTTTAATAGTGATAAATTCGTGTAGTTAAAAATTTGTTTTTTATGCATTTGATGAACTTAAATTGAACGTACAAAGCGCTTGAATTTTAAGAAAATTATTGTTTATTTTAAGTGAAATAATTTAAATTTTGTGTGCAAACAAATTAACTGCCTGGCTCAGGATGTCGACAAGAAATTTTCGTTCGCTTATTTATATTGAAAACAAAAACAAAATAAGAAAATTTGTTTTAGTTTTCAATATAATTAAGCGAACGAAAATTTCTTGTCGACATCGTGAGCCAGGCAGTAAATTTTATAGTTGTTTTCATTGAAAATGTAGATATACAGTGGAATCTCCCTTAACGGACACTTCCTATAGGCGGACACCCTCTTAGACGGACACTTTTGACAGGTCCCGGCAAAGCTCCATTTAAATGTTTAGTTTTCTCTTGACCGGACAGTCCCCTTGTACGGACACATTTCAATGATCTCTTCAGTGTATGCTCAAGAGAGATTCCACTCTACATACAAAACGAGTTATGCCATACTTGCAATAGAAAACAAATTTAATCGCTTTTTACGCAA